>CM041778.1:199364458-199795011 GCA_023374045.1 Limonium bicolor
AACACTCAAACCATCCACCCTAGGTGAATTTGACAGCACCTATTTACTTCCCTAAGCATTTTCACCACACTACAAAAGTTCACAACACACAACTCCCACCTGTTTGGTTTAAACACAAACAACACATAAAATCCCACTTGTTCACACATGTACTAACTTAACTTCTAGGTTTTTTTTTTTACACTCAAACACATTAATACTTCTGTTTCAAATACAATATTGCAGCACCAAGGCTACACAAGCCCAAAGTTATTTTTTTCAACACCAACATCAATTTCACAAGGAAATAAAACCAATACAAGGTAAGCTTTTTACCTGTTTCACTTTCAGTTTTCACTCCTCTTCTTCCTCTTTATCTTGTTCCCTCTTTCTCCTCTTGTTTTCCACACCACACACAAGGGCTTTGGATTCCAACTACAACCGCAGCCCATCACACACATACAACAATCAATTCACTTTTCCTCCACAAAACCTAATATATATTTTAAGAGCTAGTTTTCAAAGTTTAATCTAGATTTTACCTTAGAGAACCCAAGGGTGGCTTGGCAATCAATTGGAGAAGTTTTCCAACACCCACAAAAACATACGGTCTCGACTGAAATGAGGGGAAATTCCAACGTGAGGGAAAAATCTCACAAATGGCAAGAATGAGCTTGGAATGATCTAAACATTTACTTATTAATACCTTAAGGCACTAAGGAAGAGAAGAAGGGTTGAAATCAACTCTTCACACTTCAAAAGCTCCAACGTCAATGGAGATGAAAATGGAGGAATCGAAACTTTGTTGGGTGGAAATCAAAGCTCTCACCGAGAGGAGTTCAACGGTACAAATTTCGTGTGATTCGGTGGAGGAACGAGCAAGATAGAGTTGAAACAAGGGAAGGGTTTGGTGCTGTTGTTGTCGCACGTACAGAGGAAGAAGAAGAAGAAGTTGCAAGCTTTGGAGCAAATCGTGAATGGAAAGGAGAAGGTGAGAGGTATGTATTTTATTTTACTTTTTACTTTATACTATTTGCTTTATTTACTCATTTGTCCCCATATTACTTAATAGCTAGCAAGCTATTAATGGTGCGTCCTTATTAATTAAAACCGGCCCACATTAATTAACAGCCCGGGTTGTTTTTCGTCTTTTCGAATTAAACGCGTCTCGTCTCCCGGTTCCGACACTATTCACTTACCGGGTCCGTTTTCCGGAATTTTCTCGTTTTAATTAATTTTGATGGTTATTATACTCCCATTAATGTTTAATTATTGTTACATAATCAACTATTATTTTTACGGGGTCATTTAACTGTTTAAAATCACGTTTTCAGATATTCTCGAAAAACGCGTTTTAGGACTCCGTTAGCGTTTTTACGCATGGTTTGAATCCGTTTTCTTCTTCCGAAATTTTCCCACATGTTATTAATGTGTAATTAAGGTATAAAAATACATTTATCACTCTAACGAAGGTTATGTACCTCCTAAAATAATTAAATACGCGGTTTCACGTTTTGTGACTTTTACGCATTTTCTTATTCTTTTTGGTTTTTATTTCTTCACCAATAATCTTAAGGACTTAATTAGCCTTAAAAAAATTATAATTACATAGTTAATTAACATATTAAGGTTTGGGGTATTTCAATCTACCCCCCTTAAAAGAACTTCGTCCTCGAAGTTCACACTTCCCTAGCATCATTTGAATTAGAACACGGGATTACTTGCAACATAAACTTCCATAACAAACATACTTTACATTACAACCTCGGACTTGACGGTCCGGGTAACACATCCACATCCATATATATATAACATACTTACATAGTAATCTCGGACTTGATGATCCGGTTACCTTAACAACATTTGCACATGTATAACAACCCTTTGACTCTTGGTCTGGGTAACATAACAACATTTAGACTCGTGGTCTTGATAACACAACATCCTTTAGACACATAGGTCTTGATAACATAACACTTCCGGAATTCAATCACATTAGGACTCAAGGTCCAAAATAATAATTATTACACATACCACACAACATGTCATAGCATGTATATCAACCAGAAATTCCTTTTCCATCTCTTCATGGGTTCGAGACCCATTTGAGTACATATACACTGTGATCCCGCAGAACCGGTCGCGATGGACACTCTGGTCCCCGTTCCTTTGGGAGATCAAAACAATTGCATACATCTTTAAAATATACTTCTCATGTCACCGGTCCTAAGACAAAGGCTCATACGTCCTCAGCTCGTGAGCAAGTAGTAGGAAAATACCCTCTATGAGGTTAAGTATAATGAAATCCTTTATTGGAAGGATACAAGTTGAAAATCCTCTACGAGGTCACATAAAGGTAGTCCTTCCTTTGAAAATACCACCTAAGAATCTTAAAATTTTATTGAAGTCTAGAAAATACCAATTGCAATTTGAAACCCAATTTAAAATTCTTTTGAAAGCTCCATACAACTCCAAGTCCAATTATTGTTAACTGCATCTTATTCTTGATGTGATTATTTATGACCACTTATAGGGAGTTTCAAGAATCATCCAACCCTGATGTGATCAGCATCAGTTTGAACTTATCTCTCCACCCCAATTTTGTTCGGCTTCCCTTGATCTCATGATAATCAAGTTTCACCTCCCACTTTAATTTCAAACAACAACTAATTCAAGCATGTACCATTTTCTATCTTCTAATCCATCTAGTCGTAATCATTACATCTCCAAGGGTGGAACTATGTCCATCAATCATCTTCCAGATTTATTTTAAATCAAGTTACCTAGGGAATTTAATTCTCACTAGGTTCTACGTTGGTGTCATACCTCTTCATAATCACAATACTGTATATATAATATATATGCTTTATAAAAATACAATACACGGTTTACATTTAGTGTTGTATGAACATACATGTCGGGGTTTAGTTCCCCGGGAGTTTTTTTCTACTCCCTTATACTTATACTTTCACACACATTTGTTGACACAATAAACACACTTATCGCAAGGGTATTCGCATCTTCCTGTGTAATTACCACAATTAACCATGAATGAATGTGTATGTTTATGTAACACACACACCAATCATCAACAAATCATTTTGTGCTATGCACATCATAGTTCACGTACACTTGTACGGTAAAAGACACTAAGTGGTTCTGCGCTCTACCCCCCTTAAAAGGGATTACGCCCACGTAATCAATCAGTTAATCACTGGTTTATAACGTCCTACCGTCGTGAAGTGTTTTAACTCCACGCGGTTTATTATACGCTGTGTTCTGGTTTGAGGATCTTAGCCATGTTGGCGGTTTAGTCCCTAACCAAGAATTCTCACTAGAGTTTATTTTAACTCTTAACTGGTTTCGATTCTGGCCTGTGAGACTATAGGCGTTAATAATTAGCCATCCACTCATGTTCACTGCACGCATTCCACATTTGAATCGCTGGCTCACTAGTTTCTGCTGCGCGACTCTTTATAATTTAGAGCTTAGTTTGCTCCATACATTATCCTTACTGTATTATGCATCCCCGATTATCACCTTTATCTTGGTAATAACGGTTTCTCAACCGGCGCGTGGTATCTCTTACCGTGTGCGAACTCGGTGAGTTACAGACTTTCTATTCACTTCCATGATAATCTATTGTATTCTACAATGATTTACTTGGTTTCTTCCGACTTACTGTCGGTTAAGTTTGAGCTACTACCTTTTGTGTAGTACTCTGTCGGTTATTTCCAACACTTGAGGTATATTCCATACCGATATTTAATAATCGTGCTACTAGTAGCCACTTATGTCAACCAAGTACCTTTTGATTGGTACGACCGTGCTTGTCTTGTGCATCGGTTTTATCACATCATAAGTCTTGTTCTTCTATCACATTTAACATTTTCAGACTTCCTAGCTATCTCACTTGATCATTACCGCGCAAGCGCAATACCAAAACACTCAGTCATACAGAGTGCAGAGGCGTAAACTCTTGACAGTAAGTCTCTTATACGATTGCAATAGGAATTCACACTGTTTCTTTATCACATAGTACTAACTACTGGATCATTGTCCAGTCTGCGTTTCATCACTTACTTGTATGTCCATTGAGTTTCACTCATAACTGGTCTTATTGCCACATTATTATTTAACAATACTTATGCAACGGTCGCTTGCTGCGCACCGTGCTTTCACTCA
Organism: Limonium bicolor; assembly: GCA_023374045.1. Classification (NCBI taxonomy): domain Eukaryota; kingdom Viridiplantae; phylum Streptophyta; class Magnoliopsida; order Caryophyllales; family Plumbaginaceae; genus Limonium; species Limonium bicolor. The sequence goes on from CM041778.1 coordinate 199,368,623, forward strand.
TTGTATAACATTAACTTACACTGCATCCGCATTATATTAGCTTCCGCCATTCCACTGTGTTTCGCCATTTATTTAGCTGGTTGCTGAATACGCTATTCTTCGAGTCTTTATGCTCCTTGAGCGTTTGTTCATTTCACATCTAGCATCCCACACGTAATGGTGGTTGCTATTCGACTTATCACTCTTTCAGTCTCCACAACTGGTACAACTCTTTTCGTATAACAACATGGTCAACTCTTAACACATTCCCTGAACTTAGTTCACATAACTACCGCTGTTGCGGTTTCACATATCACGAGGTATCCCCACTCTTTAAGCAGTGGTTCGTTATCCGCTTTACTTACTTATATTACATAAACTTCTCTGTGATCAATAACATTTTCTTAACACATTCTACTTGTGGCTCATAAGCCTTATTGCCTCGAGCTTTGCTCTTTGTAGGCTATCCACACCATTTACTTCTCTGTACAACATTACATGGTTTATAGGTTGCGTTGAGCTCCATGACAAGGTCGTTGTTCCTTTCATGGTATGCTCCTTCAAGGATGTCAGACTTCCTCCTGACGACTTATGTTTAAACTGGTGTTAGTTTCCACCCTTGCGTTTCTGTCACGTTATCTTGTTCAACCATTGTTGATCCAACCACCCTTCTAAGGATAGTTCCTGGGTGTTACTAGGTGTGCCATTATATCCGGCTCGCACTTATGAGTACGTTTCATTAGCTACATCTCGCCCTGCGTTCTTGGCTGGGTTAAATATCATTCCAGTGAGATTGATATTCCCTTAGTTCAAGTGATCCTTCGGGAGTCTCATCCCGATCATTGCACATTAACGTATCCATAGTAGGCATCTGCCCCGCATATATGGGCTGGGTACTTACTCCAGCTATTGTGTTCATCCATCCGGATTCTTGAGACATATGCTATGTCTTTACTTACTAACCAGTGTACTTCGCACTTGTTCACCTTTAAACATTTCCTTAAAATAAACTTACTAATTCCTTTAGTCTTCCTTAACTTAATTGAGTTCCTTTACTTCAACATATTTGGTAATCCATTGCTCTTGCTTGACTTTTACTTCGTTCGACCGTAGTATGGAGTCGACTACTTCCCGTGTTCCAGACTCCACTCGTATACATACATGGGGTATCCTACTGATACATTGCTACTTACCCGACTACCCCATAAGAAGGTTTGTCAGGCCCACAAGCTCCTATCGGAGTGCGGTCGTCCCACATTACAGTTGGTACACTCGTAGTGTCCGTCACACGCCTAGGTGAAGTATTCTGTTGTCAACTCCTCTTATATTATCCTATGATAATATGCATTCCATGCTTCCCGAACTTAATCAAGGGAAGTGTATCCACTGTTGTATTATTATGAACTCACTCCATTCCCTCGGGTTGTTACCCTTGGGTTTACCGGTTTCCATCCGGTTGTTTAAAAGTAACTGGGTAAAACTTACCTACCATGTGGCACTGAGGCCCGTGTAGGTCTTCTGGTTTGTTTTAAAGAAGAAGAATTGAAATAATGGGTTTGAAAGAAAATCTGGTTTTGAAAAGAGTTTGACAGAAAATGATTTTAGGTTTAAAGAAAAATTTCCGTGGTTTTACAATGTTTCTTGCCTTATTCAAGTCTAGCTTCCTGCTGACTGGTGTGTTTCCAAGCACTGAGGTCAGGCTAATAAGCCCTTCCACGGTTATGATACCCCACTTAACTTCATGGTACTTTACTAAGTACCGGTAATTGTTTAAAATTTCCCGTACAGCCTTGTTATAGCAGCACTTGCCATGGCAAGTGCGCCATGCTTACTGGTTTTCGGTTCAATACACACTGGTTGGGTACTTGTTTACTCCGCACTCAACATCAATGGCCTTGCTGGCCCTTACTTGATCTTACAGTCCTAACAACAATCCTCGGGTACTTCTCACTGTCTTCACATGTTAACCATTAACTAGGGTGTTTCCCATTCTGGGAGACCCCTTTTTACTTAGTATCGTATCCTCCTCGTACTACTTGTAGTTCCTTAATCGGTTGGTATACCGTTGGTGTATTATTTAACATTTGTAGTCCCGTAGACACTCGTCTCGGGTTCATTACCTCACTTCTTGCCTGTTGCACGCTTGGTGCGTTGCAAGCTGGTTGTCCTCGACTGCTCCGCATGTCGACCCAGGGTGCTGGAAATTCCATTCTCTTGCATAAGATTTCTCACTTTTCGCTAACAAGAGCGGTTAATATTGTTAAAATGGAGACCGTCTTCGGGATTCACGCCTTTCGGGATCTACCGTGTGACTGGTTCTCCGTACTTTAAGGACACTTAACAACAGCCAGATCGGGTATCCCCGAGTAAGAGAGGACTTTCATCTCTCTGGCGTTCTTTCTGAGTTAGAGAATAGGGTTTGTGGAGGGCGGGATGGATATCGTAGGTATCCAGTACACACTGGTATTCCCTAACTAGCGTACTTCTCACGCTATCACTCAACCCTTAACCCAAGTACTAAACTCTTAACTCGGTACTTCCTAAGCTCGGTATTTCAGTCATCAGAGCGATACTTCGCTCTGATACCACTTTTTGTAACACCCCAACAACTAACAACACACTTAACAACATATCGCAGCGGAATCATAACTCACAACATCACTTAACTCTTTGGTGTTACACGCCGTTAGCCACCACACGTGGCTAACAAGGCTAACATACATACATTGTACCGGTCTGATGGACTAAATTCCCGAGCGACTACACATAAATCCCGTTCCATGTCCAACAGTCATTATACACTTACATTACAGCTGTACCGAGTAATTACCAACTAACGCCGATACATTTTCGGTCTTACTACACCTATAATACATCCACAATTCTCATGACTACCACATACAACACTACCCACCCCTCCTACTCTCGAACGGCTTCCAGTTCCTTGTACCTGAAAAGTATGGGAGCCCCCAAAGGGGGTCAGCACCTTTGCTGGTATGGTAATCCCGCAGCCCGCATGCTACCGGGCCACGCACAACTATTTGTCGTCTTAGCATGCGGTTGATTTATTTCAAACATGCACAAACTCACACACATATCATGCTTATAAGCAAACAATCATTAATAGGGCACAAACACAAATTAACACACACACACTCAATAACAGTACACTTCACTTTATAACATACTCAACTTAATTTCTCTCCTCTGAGAGGATATAACTTTATTTAGGGAATGCCGGGGTGATATAAGCCCGAGCACAACATACATACATTTCCTTTACTTGAGTGGCGGCCTCATATAGGACCGATCACAACATACATAGTTTCCCCCTAACTCCAATAGTGATGAGGTAGGTAAGCCTTGGTTAAGCTTGTGGGTGGTTGTAATTCCAGGAGGAAGAACAACCGTAACATAACAAAGAGGGAGTCGAAGCGAACTTAGGCATCGACACCCTACCAACATTATACATAATTTCCCTCCTAGCCCGATGTGGAGGTCGGGTAGGTAAGCTTTGGCTAAGCTAGTGGGAGGTCGAAATCCAATGAAGGAAAACAACCCTAACATACCAGGATGGGAGTTAATTCTCATATATGTATTAACTCCCAAACAACACGCGCGACCGGAACAACCGGATTCCTCTCCATACATAACATATACTTATTAGTTAGAGGTTCCCTTATGGAACTTATCACATACACACTTCACATAGTGTTACTAACTCGGTTAGACACATAAGGGGTGTAATATCCCTTTTTAACAAACATGGATAACTGTATCCAGTAACAACAACAACATATCCAACACCACATACATCACACATAATCACAACATACACTAACGCACGGATAGCCGTAGTTAGAACGTTCCCATGGGTCGGGACGTTTATTCCGAATACCGATCTCTTATGTGAACCTAAAGTCGGTTAACTATTATTTAACACATAACTAAGGTTAAGCGGTATCGGAATTAATTACGCCACAATAATGAATTACTGTAAACTCATTTCATGCTTTATCTTGCAAGGTGGCAAACCACAGAAAAACACATTGGCATACAAGCCGGTGTAATCCGGTAGGACACAGGTTGCAAGAAAACCATACCTGTCACCGTGGTTACTCTACCGTGTTCCCGAGGGTTCACTCCAACGCGTCATCTCACGCTCCCCGGGTGTTTTTTGAACACTGATAGTAATGCAAATGTTTTATTAACAACAAAGTTTTACGGTATGTTAACTTCTAATATTCCCGTACTCACCCCGTTATCCCGTTGGTTCGGTTTAACTTAGTGTACATAATTCCTTAACTTACTCACTCACTTCCAACACTTGTTTATACTTCACAGGACCTTTATAAGTCACCAACAACTCCTTAACATCTTATAACATCATTTCCAATCCATTCCCTAGCTTATAACCCACTTAAAACTCTTTTTTTTTCATTTCTGCACTGGTCCGGGTCCGGGACTTCATACGGGACTTAAGTCCCGGACCAGAGGTAGTGTACTCTACTCTCGGCCTTTAAATTGCATATGGTCCGGGACTTGGGCATGGAGTTAGGTCCCGGACCAAACAAACAGAGCACTCTCGGGGAAATTTTAGGGGTGGTCCGGGACTTGGTCCTGGACCTAAGTCCCGGACCCTGCTACAGATTTCACAATTTTGACAGTTTTCTTCCTCTGTTACAGGTTCTCTCTTTACCCATTGATTAACCAACCTTCACCAACTAAAATCTTCATGTTTTAGTGCCTAATTACCCACCTAAACCACCTTAAACCAAACACCAAGTACACTCACCAATCTAGTTAATTTTACTTAGATTCTTCTCGCTTACAAAGCTAGTTATCCTCACTTGTTTCTATCGGCTTGTAACAGATTTTGGTTTCCCTTTTAGCCATTCAAACCTCTCCTCCTGATGCCATAACTATCACTCAAATGACATTATTTTGCTCCGCACACTCCTCTTCTCTTCTTAGTTAGGCTCTCAAAACTTAAACCACTCAACTTAACCTTCTTAAACAACCTAGTTTCTTCCTTTAAACAGAACACTCAAACCATCCACCCTAGGTGAATTTTGACAGCACTATTTACTTCCCTAAGCATTTTCACACACACATACAAAATTCTCAACACACAACTCCCACCTGTTTGGTTTAAACACAAACAACACATAAAATCCCACTTGTTCACACATGTAACTAACTTAACTTCTAGGTTTTTTTTTTTTACACTCTAACACATTAATACCTTCTGTTTCAAATACAATATTGCAGCACCAAGGCTACACAAGCCCAAAGTTTATTTTTTCAACACCAACATCAATTTCACAAGGAATAAAACCAATACAAGGTAGGCTTTTTACCTTGTTTACTTTCAGTTTCCACTCCTCTTCTTCCTCTTTATCTTGTTCCCTCTTTCTCCTCTTGTTTTCCACACCACACACAAGGGCTTTGGATTGCCAACTACAACCGCAGCCCATCACACACATACAACAATCAATTCACTTTTCCTCCACAAAACCTAATATATATTTTAAGAGCTAGTTTTCAAAGTTTAATCTAGATTTTACCTTAGAGAACCCAATGGGTGGCTTGGCAATCAATTGGAGAAGTTTTCCAACACCCACAAAAACATACGGTCTCGACTGAAATGAGGGGAATTCCAACGTGAGGGAAAAATCTCACAAATGGCAAGAATGAGCTTGAAATGATCTAAACACTTACTTATTAATACCTTAAGGCACTAAGGAAGAGAAGAAGGGTTGAAATCAACTCTTCACACTTCAAAAGCTCCAACGTCAATGGAGATGAAAATGGAGGAATCGAAACTTTGTTGGGTGGAAATCGAAGCTCTCACCGAGAGGAGTTCAACGGTACAAATTTCGTGTGATTCGGTGGAGGAACGAGCAAGATAGAGTTGAAACAAGGGGAGGGTTTGGTGCTGTTGGTGTCGCACGTACAGAGGAGAGAAGAAGAAGTTGCAAAGCTCTGGAGCAAATCGTGAAATGAGAGGAGAAGGTGAGAGGTATGTATTTATTTTACTTTTTACTTTATACTATTTGCTTTATTTACTCATTTGTCCATATTACTTAATAGCTAGCAAACTATTAATGGTGCGTCCTTATTAATTAAAACCGGCCCACATTAATAACAGCCCGGGTCGTTTTCGTTTTTCGTCTTTTCGAATTAACGCGTCTCGTCTCCCGGTTCCGACACTATTCACTTACCGGGTCCGTTTTCCGGAATTTTCTCGTTTTAATTAATTTTGATGTTATTATACTCCATTACTACTATTAAGTTTAATTGTTTACATAATCAACTATTATTTTTACGGGGTCATTTAACTGTTTAAAATCACGTTTTCAGATATTTCTCGAAAACGCGTTTTAGGACTCCGTTAGCGTTTTTACGCATGGTTTGAATCCGTTTTCTTCCCGAATTTTCCCACATGTTATTAATGTGTAATTAAGGTATAAAATACATTTATCACTCTAACGAAGGTTATGTACCTCCTAAAATAATTAAATACGCGTTTCACGTTTTGTGACTTTTACGCATTTTCTTATTCTTTTGGTTTTTATTTCTTCACCAATAATCTTAAGGACTTAATTAGCCTTAAAAAAATATAATTACATAGTTAATTAACATATTAAGGTTTGGGGTATTTCACTTACTCTTTCTAACATTACAACTTCTCACGCTGTGATGAACAGATACTGAGCACTTCTAATTATTACAACCAAATCCAACTGAATGAGCAACTAACTGAATACAACATCCTCCTTAATACAATACAAATAAAACCGACGGTGTTTGTTGAAACACTTCAGCTACCCCCGTGTCCCACGCTCCGGCTTGAGTCTTCTTCAATAACCTGGAATTTTTGGCCCAATAAAGGGCTCAGCAATCGAAATGCTGGTATGCTAAATGTGATCTTAAGTCATCTAGATTCCTTTAGTCTTTTAACCATCTTGATTTTAGACTTTACAAGAAATACCGGTTTACAACAACAACAGTAATAACTGTAAACATTAAATAATCACAACACAGTTCACCTGTAAACACTAGTGTACAATAGTACACGACACCAATACAACAATAACTCATAGAAATAACCAATAGTCACACGTTAATAAACCATAACAATAACCCAATAATCACATATTAATAATCCATATCGATCACCAAACAAGACATGTGTAATAAACCGTACTTGTTAGTTAGTCACCTGACCCTTAACCTATAAACCATTCATTTAACCTTTTCCAATTAATTTCCACCTCAAGTGACATGTTAAGTCAAACTTAATTACTTATTAATGGACGATTGTCCCCTTGTGTTCCATTGGAACTGTTTACCAGCTGACCCTGAGGCCCTGGTTAATTGACCGATCCGGTCGAACCTGTGCACTAACGGCAGTGCCTTCCGCCATCCCCGAATGTGGCTGATGGATTTTGAGTGACTCCCTTCTTGAGTCTCTCATAGTGATCACAATGCGCATGCACCAGAAAGTCGAAACGATCTAGATTCCTCTCTTTATAAGTTTGCCCCTTTTTTTTGTCAGTGACATAATAACCAATATTTGAATTAAGACCTTAACAGTTGACCATTGTTAGGTTCAATAATACCTAAAGGTCAGTTAGTCTTTTCCCCAGTTTAGATGCATAAACTTTCAGTCATAAGACGTTCACGTATAAATTACAACGCAACAGTTTGAGCAATACAATACACAATATCATATACATAAAATCACAGATATCGCTCTTGACAATTAAACACTCAATGTCTGGACCTTAGGAAAATCCTTAGGACATTCAGACCCCACAATTAACATACCGTTCACCAAGAAACTGCTAGCTTGTCAAGTTCCTGTTCAGTAGTCCCTTCCCGTACGCTGTTATTTAAACATGCAATGCCGGGTAATATTAATATAACTATTCACTAAATATTACAGTACTGTCACTGTAGTGTTTATACTCGTCGTATAATAACTTTGTAAGTTCTTTTATTTATCCCTGTTATTTTACAGTGACTCTAGGTAATTCAACAGTTCGTTATTTTATGTGAAGTTCACATGTGATAATGAATTCTACCATACGGTATGTCTTTATATCATTATTTATATACTTATAATTATCCCACTTATTCTTTATATCATATCATTTAGTTATTCATGTTATAAACCACCTTTATTTCACAACTTTATATTATTTTCATAATATACCATAATACATTATATTACCTAGTTCACTTCCTTTCCTTTAAATTACAAAACCAACCTATTAATTCGGTATTTATATATTATACCCAACAACTTAATAAACTTAATTTTTATGTCATAAACCCTTTACCCAAAGTTTTGGTCAACACTTTGACCAAGACTTAATTTCATAATTAATACTCCAACATACCCATAAAATCATAAGTAATTCTCGGCCAATACCTTATATTTTCCAATAATTACAAAATAGTCCCCAAAACTTATATAAATGTTATTTTAACACTTAACCACTTATTTAAATTCACCAAAATTCATAATATTAATTCCTACCTTATATTATATCATAAATATACCATTATACTCCTTAACTCTCGGCAATCCCATTTAATACACCAACTTTTCAAAATTTACATTTTAACCACATAACTTTATAAACTAGCCATATAAATATTTGTAGCTATTTTTATACTCCCAAAATTATAATATAAATTAATATACTTATATATTTCGAAAATCATTCAAATAATACATATCATTCTCGGCCTTATAATACCTTGCCATATAGTTTTTAAAACTTGATTTAAACCTTATAATAAATACATATAATGTAATATAAGCCATATACACTTCTAAAAATTATGCTAATGACCTAGAATGTTTATAAACTCAAAATAGAACATTTAGTCCTTAGATATTCGGTTTAACTATATGTGTATCATAATTAATTTTTGTGACACATATTTATACCTTAAGGTAATACCTTACCTTATATGTTATAATTATTTTCTTGACAATATAACCCATATATTTCGGCCTTAATTTATGTATGGTTATACATAATTTTTTACCATAGTTTGAAGCTTAATTTACTTATATCAACTTACCCCTTAAATCAAGACAATTCTTGTACTTGATTTTTCTTGATTCCAAGCTCTCCAAATGCTATCTTGATGAATAATTTCGGCTCCTTAAATATATTTAGGAGATCCATTTGTTAGACTTCTAACAAGGATTTATAAATAATATTTGAAGTAATTTTTACAAGAGTTTACCTTAGGAATTTATCAAGGTATTTTTGATATACCTTGGGATGATTGTAGATCCAAGTTTCCTTTCATGAATATGAAGAGAATGTGGATTTAAGAAGCTCTTATATTTTCAAATTGATTTAGGTATTTACTTAGGATTTTTCAACATAGTATTTACCTTAACTTGATCTTGTTGTTCCTTGTGTTGTTGTTGAATTTAGGAACCTCCTTGGAGCATATATGCTTGGCGAAAATTGTAGAAATTCCTAGGATGATTTCTTGCTTCAAGACTTGATAGAACTAACTAGGAAATTACATTAAAATGGTGTTAGGAACTAATACACCATTAATGGAGTTTGTTAACACTTAGGAATTAATTTAGGAAATGAAGTAAAGAGAGAGCAAGAGAGGAGCTTACCTTACGGTTATGGTGCAAGGAAAGAATGGGTACTTACGTATGTTTTAGTAGAAGAGCAATCAAAATCTGATTGCTATTGTTTATTGTCATTATTTCATGTCTTTATTTATGTTTAATTTGGTTTCATAATTGCCCACCATGGTCTCTAGTGCTACGTTTGATTAGCAAGAATTATTGAGGCTTTTGGTTGCTTATGAGATGATGACAAGGCAAGGTAGCACTTTAAGATTTGTTAAGTTAATTAATGACACTAACCTTATTTGTTTATGTAGGTGCTCGGTCAAGAAGGAAGCAGCAGCTCCCATTGTAGAAGACTTACGGTAATGGAGCATGCTAGGAAACCACTCACAATTTGTTTTATTCTTGTCATTAGATTAGGCTTAGTCTTGTTTTTTTTTTTTATTGATCATTAACAGCACTAATCTTATTTATTAGTGCAGGTTTGATCGGCTGCAATGGAGCACAACAGCAGCTTCCATTTGAAGTATATCTACGGTAATGGACTAGCTAGATGATAAGTCTAGTTTCTTTGTTTATTACACCATGGCAATTATGCTAGTTAGGTGCTGTATAATTTAGACTATAGTATAACAACCAGCCCCTCCTTTTCCTTATTAAAACCGAGCAGCACATGTAGAGTAACATGGTGTTTTGTTTGATTCCTACACAACTTGCAAAAGTAGATTCTTATTGTTGTATTTATTTGCTTTCCATTTTTTTTTCTTAATCTTATACTAATCTCCTTTGTTTCTTAGCAGGTACACGTATGGAGAAGGCTTTATCAGATTGCACATGCCTAACACATTATCACTCGGTGGGTGACATGATGATTCAACATCAAATAACAAAATTTTAAGTCAAACTTAGCCAAATACCACCTTAAATAACGCATGGATTGGGGATCAAATGATATTAATGTTTCATTTGATTTTTGTTACACTATATTGTACTAAGACCATACTAATATGTGTAATAGGTTCCAGCATTTAATTGGTACATTTTTATTATGGTAAAAGGTGAAAGATTTAAGGTAAAAATGCTGATTTTAGGTATCTTTTTGTCTCAAAAATCGCCCCTATTTGTACTATGAAATTAGTACTTCCATCAATTTATTTAGATGGTCATTTTATCCACATTTAAGGTTAATAACTCGTGGCTCCTCAAAAGCTTCAAGGTATTTGCGTAAAACGCATTTTCATGACACTCGAAGGTGCGTTTTTGTGCTTTAAGAATTTTTCTAGGAATTAATTAGTCGCTATGAGTTCCAAGTGTTTATTGACATTGTTTATAGTCAATAATAATATATTAAGGTGTTACATTAAGTTTTATGGGGTTATATAAACTTGTAACCTAATTTTCGGGCTAAAGGGGCACTCCCGAGGTAAAAGGAGCGTTAAGAAATTTCCCCCGAGCTCTTTGTTTATTTCTGAAGAAGTAGCTTGGGAATCATCTTTAGAATAATTAATAATTATTTTAGGAACTCTAGGAATAATTTATATAGGGGTTCGTGCCACCTTGGCACTCCTCCTAGGCATTCCCGGCCTTTATGGGGCCCACATCAGGAACTTCCGAGAACTTTGAATTTAACTACGAATTTAACTTGAGAACTTCATCTCAAATGTTCATTAGAGTGTTATTGTATATTTAGAACAAGGTGTAATGCTTTACTTTATTTACTAAGGTATTTTCGGGACTTTCGGGCCTTAAGGGGCCCTTAAGGGAACTCCCGGGTATATTGTATTTTTACTCAGTTCTAACTGAGAACTTGTAGCTTAAAGATCATAAAATGATCCTTGGTTAAATTCATGTACTGTCCATAGCTTATATAATTGTTTAACTTAAGGTCGGGCTTTTAACGCTCGTTTCTGACCTTAAGGAGTTTGGTGCGTCTTAACGCTTAAGTGTTTTTATACTTTTCTCAGGGTTTAATAATCCCCTAAATAATACTTATTTACCTTTATTTAATTATTTAAACGTTAGGGGTATTTCAGTACTAGTCATTCACACATTGTAAAACTAAGATTATTAGTGGTTCGAGAACAACCCGTGTAACGCCCCTATTAACCATAAATACAGCGGAAATAAAACTCTAAGGCGATTACAGACCATCGGGTTCCAAACACCCGGCACCAAACCTCACCAATTACAACTTACAATCTACAAAAGCTATGGTGTGAACTCGAGAAAAACTTAACACAAACATAATAGAAATTAAACACATTAACTCTCCACAAAACCTAGTCCCATCCCAAACGCTCATTCTCTTCGTGGCCACCTGTAAATCAATTTGTACCTGCAAGATGAAACCAAGCAGCCCACCCCGAAAGGAGCGGGTCAGTTCCCTGGAATGGAACTGGTACAATTCTCCAAAAACAAACTTATAAAACATAACTCTTGAAAATAAACAGTAACTTGAAATTAAACTCTAGAAAGTAAAGCAGGGAAACAAGGCACTTTAAAATCACCAAGCCAAAGATAACAAGTTATGGATAAAGATAAATGATAGAAAAGGTAAAGTTAGTGAAACAAAATCACATCATGTGTTAGTGAACATCCATTTCCTTAGTTAAACCCAATTCCCATTAGGAGTAGAAAAACTCAGATAGTCACAAAGGACTAGGAATGATAAAACAGATCCAAGAACCAAGAACTCAAGAGTGGAATATTTTCAACTGGGAGAGATGGCCCCCACCGCCAATCACGTCCTTTTAGGACAGGGGATATACAGCCCCTCACTGTTTATCATGTCCACTAAGGACAGGGGATATACAGCCCCTCACTGTCTACCACGTCCACCAAGGACAGGGGATATACAGCCCCTCACTGTCTATCACGTCCACTAAGGACAGGGGATATATAGCCCCTCACTGTCTACCACGTCCCTTTCTGGGACAGGGGATATACAGCCCCTCACTGTCTATCACGTCCCTTTCTGGGACAGGGGATATACAGCCCCTCACTGTTACCATTGAAGACGCGCGCACGTTGAAACCTCAAGAACCAGCTCATGGATGAAACGATATCCAGAGTCAAAAGAAGAATTTCCAAGATTGACCTTTTTTCCAAATTCCCACTAGATCACCAACTACCCAGAGCAATACCAAAACACTCAGTCCTACAGAGTGCAGAAGCGTAAACCCCAAGCAGTCAATGTCTAATGGAACAACCAAATAGAAGGAACCAATACCCAAGTGAGTTTCACATCCAAAGCTCAGTTAGTCACACAAGCTAGGTTAGTCACACAACCGTTTCCTTTTTAGAAATTCCTCTTAAAGTCAGTTAGCGTTTTCCAAAACATTCCACAAGTCAATCAGCAAAAATATCGGAGTACGAGAAATCGTACAAAACATTCCATAGAGTCCAAAACACAACAAGCTGAGTACGAGAAATCGTACCTGGGTAACGCTGTAGCAGTTCTAGTCAACTTGCACAAACAATCAACAGTACTCGGATTGTGCGAATTGTGTGAATTCAGATTTGGAAAACTGGAAAAAAATATGAACTTTGAGAAGTTCGTGGTGCCAACTTCGGAGATCTCTCTGTTTCGGTATGATTTTATGTGCTGGTGAAACCGAAACTTTAGACACCTTTCCCTTCCAATCGGTTGAGAATTGGCTGATTCGAAGAGAAAACTGGAATTGCAGTTTCGGTTTTTGCAGGGTGGCTACTTTTACTCGATTTTCCGGTTGATTCAGAATGAATTAGGGTTTGTATGAGTTATAGTTGTTTAGAGGGAATGTAGGAGAAGACAACAAAGAAGACGACATTGAAAAATATGGAGAGATGAATGAGATATAGCCGTCTAAAGTTAGGGCAAAGTATGGAAAACTGTTACCGAAATTCAAGGGATAGAATCGGCTAAGTGTTGGCGACCCATTACAGAGTGACACGTGGCATCTCTTAAAATTTTGGCTCTAAACTTCAATCTAGCATAACTTTGGCTAGGATGATCCGTTTTTGACGTTCTTTTTATCGATCTTCATGGTTTTCCATAACCTATTTATTGGTATAGGTTTCATGGCCTGGTTTGACCATTCTCAAAAAGTCAACTCTAGCAAGGCTTAATAAGCTTTAAGGTTTCTAGAATTTTATATTGACTTTTATGTTTCAAAACAATGTTCCATCACTTCCTAAAATCTTTATAATATAATTGGAGTGTTTAGAAATTTTCCCAAGATTTATTGACTTATAAATCTTATTATTAAATTCATAATACTATATAATAATATATAATAATTAGGGTTAAATAGGAGAAAACCCCTAAATAAATTTCACTATTCCATATAATAATTTAATATTCATAATTCCATATAATAATTTAATATTCATAATTCCATATAATAATTTAATACTTAATAGTATTATTAAAGGTTTAATAAAAGAAATCCCCTAAATTAATTTAAATTAATTTAGGGGTATTTCAGTATATCCCCCTTAAAAGAAACTTCGCCTCGAAGTTTAAAAATCAACTAATAGGCACTCACACCGCTTCGGGTGTGCTGAGACAATAATAATTCCAATGAAATTCCATACCAAACCAATCCTTTATTTCCATCCATTTCCATAACAACATTCCACTCAAGATTACTCAAAAATCAAACTGAACCAGGATATACCAAGATATAGCATGATGAAAATCCAAAAGTCACATACTGAGTCATAATGTAAAAACCAAGCACATACAAACACCTCTCATTCTGCTAATATTGTTCTCCTTTTTCTAACAATGCAACGAGGCATAATCCGGATGAGATAACGAAGGAGGAGTATGCCAGCATATCCCCCTTAAAAGAGCTAAGGTACGCCCTCGTACCGCTACTAACGACACATTCAAAGAATTCAACACCTTATTAACCAGCTTTGTTGTAAATTTTATTGCACCGTTGATTTTATGTATAATCGTTACATATATCTGTATCTCTTGATTGTTATGTAATTGTATTTCCTTGGTGGTTATAAAATTTTATCTTATGATTATTATCCATTCATTTAATGACTGATACGAATTATATGTCCATATATGATCATTTATCATATCAATTATATTACCAAGCTATAAACCAGGTGTAACGTACTTGAGTAGTTTAACATAATATTCCCGATCATTTAATAATCCCCAATAATCTTCCAAAATTATCTTCAAAGGATTATTAGTCAACCATATGTTAAAACTCTATAAGATAAATATTTTCTGTGACTTTTCAAGTTTCAATTGTTTTTATAATTAACTATCGTATTTTAGACGATTCATTCAGTGTTTACTTCATAAAATTTACATTATATATATACATAATTTCACCCAAGGCAGAATTTTAGGAAGTTCTTATAATGTAGCTCCAAAATCTGATTTCTTTATCTTAAAATTTATTTTTCAAGATAGGGACTCTATATATAAATTTTAAGTCAAATGAATTAGTCTAGTGAAAGTCCACTCACTCCTCATAATTATTTTTTTCTTAGGGTTTGTTCTATGTAAGTATTCTCCTGATTATTAAATCTTAGTACTCCCTTAGACAATGGCGGCTTTTGTAAATATCACTCTTAGTGTGACTTCTAAGATTTTATCTATGTATAAGATTAAACTTTTAAATAAACATGAGGATTTCCAAATCTTTAAGTAACTCTCAATTTCTCACTAGATGCTCAATATTCCAAGTATTTAAGGATCAATGATATTTAGTTTAGTGTTACTCTTCTCTTCACTTAATCTTTAAGTAACTTCCTTTAATGGTTTTTATATTCAACAAGGGGTAGACGTTCTACCTTGAATTACCCAAATTTTAAATTCCCTTCCTCCATATATAGGTATTTTTCACCAAAGATTTAACTCGATAAATCCTTTACATGTATGAATTTAATACTGGATATTAAGATATAAATTTTGAATTGTTCAATGTGGCTAGTAATGAAATATGCCTAGCTCAAGATTCCATGATGGTAACGTCTTACCACCACTTCCCCTCAAGTTCAACACAATCCATCACCTGCGTAGAAGATTATTTACAGTTAGATGACAAGGCTTGTCTAGCCCCTAAACCTCTAGAAGTGGGTGTGCACCCCCACTACTTTCAGCCTAGGAGTTCGTCGCACCAGGCACTTCCCGTAGGGTGTTAGGTTTATGTGTTTTCTTTCTAAAGTTAACATAGAGTTTTAATGTGTTTTACAAGTTCAGATGTTGATCTTTTCTAATACGCTACTAGTTCTTGTTATCTTAATAATTTTCTAGACTTAAGATTTATCTTAAACATTATCTTTAGGTAATAAATTGATACCAAGTAGTTCATGAGATTTATTTTCAAATTTTAAAGGAGTTGAAGTACTTTCACATAATACTAATTTAGTTATGTAAAGTTCTATTTGTATATTGTTTTCAACCAAAAGTATTCTTTAAAATTCTAGGAATTTGTGTACTAGTTTTTAAAGGATTGCATTTTTAGCAATGTATTCTCCATGAGTATGCTTTTGAAAAATAGCTTAATATTTGGTTTATCTCAACCAAAATCTTATCGTACTTAATATAGGATGTTCCAAACTTATATATATACATATATTTTTTGTAGTTTATTGTTGGAACGGTATAACAACATATCACACTCAACAGACATTCACAAAAGAAAAGTGTGTAAAGGAATCGTTCTCAATTCCAAAAAGGGTTAGGATTCATGCCTTACTAGAGTCCTCACTTCCCAATTCTACCCAGTTCCCCAGTTTTAAGTGCACCTATAATCTAAGTATTTCACTCGGCTTGTTTTCTCGGGTTCAGAGCGTAACTACGCTCTGATACCAATTTCTGTAACGCCCCTATTAACCATAAATACAGCGGAAATAAAACTCTAAGGCGATTACAGACCATCGGGTTCCAAACACCCGACACCAAACCTCACCAATTACAACTTACAATCTACAAAAGCTACGGTCTGAACTCGAGAAAAACTTAACACAAACATAATAGAAATTAAACACATTAACTCTCCACAAAACCTAGTCCCATCCCAAACGCTCATTCTCTTCGTGGCCACCTGTAAATCAATTCGTACCTGCAAGATGAAACCAAGCAGCCCACCCCGAAAGGGGCGGGTCAGTTCCCTGGAATGGAACTGGTACAATTCTACAAAAACAAACTTATAAAACATAACTCTTGAAAATAAACAGTAACTTGAAATTAAACTCTTGAAAGTAATGCAGGGAAACAAGGCACTTTAAAATCACCAAGCCAAAGATAACAAGTTAAGGATAAAGATAAATGATAGAAAAGGTAAAGTTAGTGAAACAAAATCACATCATGTGTTAGTGAACATCCATTTCCTTAGTTAAACCCAATTCCCATTAGGAGTAGAAAAACTCAGATAGTCACAAAGGACTAGGAATGATAAAACAGATCCAAGAACCAAGAACTCAAGAGTGGAATAGTTTCAACTGGGAGAGATGGCCCCCACCGCCAATCACGTCCTTTTAGGACAGGGGATATACAGCCCCTCACTGTTTATCACGTCCACTAAGGACAGGGGATATACAGCCCCTCACTGTCTACCACGTCCACCAAGGACAGGGGATATACAACCTCTCATTGTCTATCACATCCACTAAGGACAGGGGATATACAGCCCCTCACTGTTACCATTGAAGACGCGCGCACATCGAAACCTCAAGAACCAGCTCATGGATGAAACGATATCCAGAGTCAAAAGAAGAATTTCCAAGATTGACCTTTTTTCCAAATTCCCACTAGATCACCAACTACCCAGAGCAATACCAAAACACTCAGTCCTACAGAGTGCAGAAGCGTAAACCCCAAGCAGTCAATGTCTAATGGAACAACCAAATAGAAGGAACCAATACCCAAGTGAGTTTCACATCCAAGGCTCAGTTAGTCACACAAGCTGGGTTAGTCACACAACCATTTCCTTTTTAGAAATTCCTCTTAAAGTCAGTTAGCGTTTTCCAAAACATTCCACAAGTCAATCAGCAAAAATATCGGAGTACGAGAAATCGTACAAAACATTCCATAGAGTCCAAAACACAACAAGCTGAGTACGAGAAATCGTACCTGGGTAACGCTGTAGCAGTTCTAGTCAACTTGCACAAACAATCAACAGTACTCGGATTGTGCGAATTGTGTGAATTCAGATTTGGAAAACTGGAAAAAGTATGAACTTTGAGAAGTTCGTGGGGCCAACTTCAGAGATCTCTCTGTTTCGGTATGATTTAATGTGCTGGTGAAACCGAAACTTTAGACACCTTTCCCTTCCAATCGGTTGAGAATTGGCTGATTCGAAGAGAAAACTGGAATTGCAGTTTCGGTTTTTGCAGGGTGGCTACTTTGACTCGGTTTTCCGGTTGATTCATAATGAATTAGGGTTTGAATGAGTTATAGTTGTTTAGAGGGAATGTAGGAGAAGACAACAAAGAAGACGACATTGAAAAATATGGAGAGATGAATGAGATATAGCCGTCTAAAGTTAGGGCAAAGTATGGAAAACTGTTACCGAAATTCAAGGGATAGAATCGGCTAAGTGTTGGCGACCCATTACAGAGTGACACGTGGCATCTCTTAAAATTTTGGCTCTAAACTTCAATCTAGCATAACTTTGGCTAGGATGATCCGTTTTTGACGTTCTTTTTATCGATCTTCATGGTTTTCCATAACCTATTTATTGGTATAGGTTTCATGGCCTGGTTTGACCATTCTCAAAAAGTCAACTCTAGCAAGGCTTAATAAGCTTTAAGGTTTCTAGAATTTTATATTGACTTTTATGTTTCAAAACAATGTTCCATCACTTCCTAAAATCTTTATAATATAATTGGAGTGTTTAGAAATTTTCCCAAGATTTATTGACTTATAAATCTTATTATTAAATTCATAATACTATATAATAATATATAATAATTAGGGTTAAATAGGAGAAAACCCCTAAATAAATTTCACTATTCCATATAATAATTTAATATTCATAATTCCATATAATAATTTAATATTCATAATTCCATATAATAATTTAATACTTAATAGTATTATTAAAGGTTTAATAAAAGAAATCCCCTAAATTAATTTAAATTAATTTAGGGGTATTTCAACCCGAGGAACATAAGGTGACATGGTAGAGTAACACATGGTGTAAGGTATGATTTTCTCATGCCCTGTATGCTAACCAGATTACACTGATTTGTGTGTTGTTTGCTTGTGTGCCGACTTAATCAAAATTAAAGCATGAAAATGATTTATTGCATTGATTGTTTGTCTTGATGCATGATGTATGAGCTAACCATACTTGAATGAATGTGTGGTCTAACTTAGAGTTATAGACTGACTCATAGATGAGTATTGTTTGGTTAGTGACTCGTAGAAAGTGTTGTTCTGCAAAATAACGAAAACGTGGAAACATACGAAAACTATTGGATTAAGAATAACTATAATGTGAACCCTATGAACTCACTAGAACGTGAGAGAGTAGAACGGGATTAGTTAACTCTCGATAACGGTTAGAGAACAGAATTTAAATAATCCACGAAACAAATAATAGTGGAAAGATATAATGGACCTCTACTTAGAGGAAGAGGATAGTTCTAAGAAAAGAACTCGTGCGAAAAGTAAAATACATATAAAGGACCGTCAAACTCCTTTAAAAGATAGTCGATCTACAATATGAGGATCCGACCAATTTGAGAAAATGTCCCGAACATAAAAATTATTCGATAAGTTGGGGAAACCCTTAAATCTAAGAATACTAGACATTGAGAAAATTCCCTAAGCTATGAGATGATATCGAGCGAGATACTTCTAGGCTAATCTATATGATTACAATATAACTCCGAGAGAGGAGTATTTGGGAAATTGAGTAGTCCGGTAGAGAAACGGACGTTTGAAAATTTGAGGAGCTAAGTGTATAGTTCCTTCTGATAAACGAACCTTCCCTTTATGCTAGATCCGGAGTAGGGTCAAAACCGGGGAAGTAAGACTTGTATTTGAAAGCCCGGTGGTGAGTCTTGTGTATGAATCTACCTGGAGATCATGGGTAATGACTTAAAAGATATCCATTTGAGAATTTGTGAATTTAGATTGAGATTTAAGAACTTGAGAATCGAGATTGAGATTAAGGATTTGAGAAATTAGATTGTCAGTTGAGATTTGAGAATTGAGTTTGAGAAGAGTTGAATTTGAGAATGAGAATAAGAGAGCTTGAGTAAGAGTAACCCAAGAGAATGGGTAAGATAATGGATAAGTGGCTAAGGCATGGTGACTTAGAAACCCTCAATTCCTAAGAGTAAGTTTATACAAACTAACAAACTTGTTGTGTTAGTTGTTATTGTATTCTTTGTTTGAATGCCTTTGAATGTGAGCATGATTATTGAATTAAAATGAATCTCATGTTCTCGGCCAAGTAGTCGTTGTACCCTTGTTAGCACGCGGGGTACGTGAATTTCATACCAGCAATTCGCTGAGCCCCTTGGGGCACCGTTTTTACTTACAAGTACTTGGAGCCGTTTACCGTTCGAGAGTAGGACGGGGTTGCTACTTAAGCATGGGCAGTTAATTTTAGAACTATTGTATTTATGTTGTAATTGTTGGATTGTAAGACCGAAATGTTATCGGAAAGTTTGAGAATTGTAGTAGACTCGGTATAGAATTGAATCAAGGTTGTATTTGGATAAGGAACGAAATGTATTTGTTTGTATATAGTGCTTGGTATAATTAAGTTCATCAGACCGATAGTGGATTTGTAATTGGAATTGGCCTTGTTAGTCACGTGGGTGACTAACGGCACTGTATCACCCACCATTTGTAAGTAAATTTCCGCTGCTTTGATATTGATAATTAAGACGGATTAGGGGATAATGATTTGATTAGCGGTAGGGGTGTTACAAAAAGTGGTATCAGAGCGAAGTATCGCTCTGATGACTCGAAATACCGAGTTTAGGAAATTCCGGGTTAGAAATTAGAGACTTAGGGCTAAGGGTTGAGTGTTAGCGTGAGAGGTACGCTAGATAGGAACTTCTAATGTGATATGGAAACCTACAATAACCATACCCGCCCTCCACATCCCATGATATAAGTTGGGAGAAGAACCTCAGAGAGATGGAAAGACCTCTCATACTTGGATAAACCCGATCTGGCCATTGCAAAATAAACCTTGTAAGGACCAGAACCAGTCATACTGTAGATCCAAGAATAGGTATCCCGGAGACGGTTCCCGTTTGATCGACAACAACCGCATTTAATAGCGGTAGATTAAGAATCCTAACCATAGGATAATGAAATTTACAACACCATGGGGCGACGTGCTTCGCATTTGCGAGAACCATGTGCAGCCAGCAAGAAGGAAAGCACGACCACACAATGAAGTGAAAAAGACGGAGTAACAAGACCCGAGACAAGAGAGTCTACGGACTGCAAACACTTGATAATACCATCAATGGTATACAAACCGATAAAGGAATTAGTCAAGGTTGGATGACTCCAAACCTACAATGCCAAAAGGCCGTTATACCCGAATAACATAGTTCAGACAACTATGAGAGTACTCATGAAACTTATACCAACAGGACTACGGCGTAGTTCTTAAGGATCAGTCAAGCCTCGGTAACCACAGTAAAGGCTTAGGAACAAGCAACGAAGCAAGGTACACGGAGAACCCCAAGGAACGGGAAAGCACCTGAATTAATGACAACCTTGTCAAGGGCACGGAGAAGCTACTCAGGAGACCGATCACTAAGATCAAAGGAAGAGCCATTAAGGCTGCCAAATACGGATGGATACGATACCGAATCGGTTTAAGCCAACCCAAAAACCAACCTACCCGCGCACTTGCCACGACAAGTGCAGTAACAACAGGGCTATTTCGAAAACTTTTAATGACCAACAAGTACTTACTTAAGTACCACTATGACGATTGAAGCAAATACAGGATAACCAATCCTAAGAACTTGAAGAACGGAACCTTGGAATGGCTTAACGGCCTAACCATCGTATTAATGAACATACCAGTCAACCAGAAGCTGGACTTGGTTAAGACCCTAGACATGGTAGCACCACGAAAATTTTTCTTTCAAACTCAAAACTTTTCTTTCAAACCCAAATGTTTCTTTTAAACCTCAGATTTTTAAAATCAACCCAAAGAAACATGACAAGTTATCATAGAATGATACAAGAGGAGTTGACAATAGAATACTTCACCTAGGCGTGCGACGAGCACTACGAGTGTACCTAAAACGGGATGTGGGACAACCGCACTCCGAGTGAGCATGTGGGCCTGACAGACCTATTTATGAGTTAGTCAGGTAAGTAGTAATGTATCAGTAAGATACCCCACGTATGTATACAAGTAGTGTACGAAACACGGGAAGTAGTCGACTCCGTTTTATGGACAGTGAAGTAAATTCAAGATAGAACAGTTGGATACCTCGAACGATCAAGAAAGGACTCAAGTAAGCTCGCAAGCTAACAGAGTCAAGAACTCACTCTAGGAGAATGATTAAGAATTAGGAAGTGAGAGAAGCACTAGCAACGGAGTAAGACATTGGATATGTCTCAAGAATCTTGAAGCAAATGCATGTTAGCTGGTATGGAAACCTAGCTTAAGCACAGTAAGGCAAATGCCTAATATGAACACGCCAACTTTCAATGAATGGGATAAAATACCCAGGATGATCCTATAAGTTACCGGAGAATACCATTCATCAACGAAGAGGATATCAACCCAGTCAAGAATACAAAAAGAAAATCTCAACGGTCTACCCTAAGAACGGGAGATGTTATAACCCTAAACTCGACAATTCGAAATCCAGAACCGCAAGGCGGAGTAATCAATTGGACATACCCATAAATGTGAGCCAAATGGAATGGCATCACTTAGCAACACCCAGGAGCAATCCTTGAAGGGTGTCGAACGAAGGGTCGTGATAAGAACACAAGAGCTAGATCGAACACCTGGTTAGAACACCGAAGGGATTCTACCGAACGGGAAGTACCCCAAATTCCCAAGAGGAAACCGGTTATTACTAAAAGGGTCTCTAATAAACGGAAGCGTGATGCGACGATCCTATCATGGAGCCCAGCACTACCTCCAAACCAATTTATAGTGTACGGAGTAATAAAAATATATGTGAACAGCCTACAGAGAGCAAGTAATTAACGAGCAAGGATACCCCTCGTTAATGTGAGACCGCGAGAGTGGTGAACACAAAGATTCCAAAGAAAAGGGGAGTCATCAGCGAATGTCTGAAAATACATCTCTTTCAGAACTACTAAGGTAGTGAAGCTTGAGCAGATAATTACCGCCAAGCAATAACTTGAACAAGATGAAACTGAAGGAAGCTTTGATGTCAATTGGCAAGAACCGAAAGAGTAGTCGGTTATAAAGTGAATAACGCTCAAGGAGCTCAGAAACAGAAAAAATATCATACTCTGTAATCAGCCAAGTAAATGGCAAACCATTGTCTAAATGGTAGGAATACATGAGCAGAAGCTATGGTAATAGCGGATGCCATGTAAACCAACTCGTAAATACATACGAACATGGTGCCCAGCAAGCGACCAATGTATCTCAATAATCACACTAAGACTTGGAGATGATAAATAAGATATGGTAGACAGACCGGGCAACAAACCAGGAGTCTGCGCCATGTGATGAGAGACTTCACAGAGGAGGCAATGTTCATTCCTAATGCAATTGCATAAGGATCTGGAAGCAAATCCTTGATGAATCAAATTGATAAGTGAAGTAATAACTTCGGGACAAGAGTACCCAATTGATAGACAACCAACCGCATTGGATACGGAAAGTGTTGTAAACACACCAATGAACATGGCACAAGCCAGCTAAGCAAAAGCTTAGGAACAAACCGTGCGGCCTAAGGACAAAGAAGCACGAAGGGTGTAGAACACACCAACAATCACAAGAAGTGAATTCCACCGGAATAAAAGAGGTAGAAAACCCATGACCATTTAGAAGACTGATGCATAGAAAATGCAAGGTTGTACACGTAAAAGAACAATTGTACAGAATCAGATGAATTAGCATAATTCAAAAGCCATTAATGACAAAGGAAGCACTACAACTAAGTAGTGGCTCAACCTCAACCGACAACATGTCAGAAGAATCAAGTGAATAATCACGGAAGTACACAACGGTATGTACAACAGATTTCCAAAAGACCTGGATAGAAAATCTATAACTCACTGAGTTCACGTACGGTAAGAAATACAACGCTTGATTGATAAACCTTATTCCCAAGATAAAAAGGGATAAAAGGGTAATGTATAACACATTACGAATAACAAAAAGGGTGAACAAAACCCCGAGTTATCAAGGTCGCGCAGCAGAAGCTAGTGGGCCAAGAATTCTAAGGTTTAACATACCTAATGAATAGGAATGGATGGCTAATTATCAATGCCTTGAAGCCTCTAAGGCTAGAACTGAACCCGGTTAAGAGTTGAACAACTCCGATGAAAATTCTTGGTGCAGGGACTAACCGACAATACGGGTAAGACCCTTTGACCAAGGAACATTGTATGATAGACTGCATGGAAGCTGAAATACTCCATGACGGCTGAACGCCTTAGACCAATGTTCATGTTGACACATGGTAGATTACTTGGGTGTGATCCCTTTTAAGGGGGGTAGAGTGAAAACCACAAATTGTATGTTTTATGTAATAAGTGCGTAAACTGCAATGCGCATAACGCAAAAGAATTTGTTTAGATGATTAATAGTTATGTTACATAAACATTTGCATTCACTCATTGTGTAACTATGGTCATTACGCACTAGAGGTGCGAATACCATTGAGATATAGTTTGATTATCTTGTAACCCCAGTGTGAGTATACAAAGGGAAAGGAGTAGAGAAACTCCTACAGAATGAGAACCCCGTATTTGGGGTTAGACATGAGTATGCATATGAGATATGATGAGTATAAATCGGTATGAAACCATTGTTGAACCTAATGGGAATTGAGTCCCCTAGGTGACTTGATTTGATTTGACTTGTGAACAATTGAAGGGTAGAAAATTAATTGGAATTATGCTTTTGAATTTCTTAGGGAAGTAGTTGGAATAAATTGAGTAATAATTGACGAGATGATTAATAAGTGAGGAAAAGAATTCTAGATATTGGAAAATGTATGTCTTTGTGATTATAATTAGAAAGATTAAAAAGATAGAAGATGAAATAATGATTGACTATTTGTTTGTGTGAAATTGAGCGGGAGGTGGAACTTGGTTTGCTAGCTATCAAGGGAAACCGAACACAAATTAGGGTGGAAGGATAGTTCAACACCGATGCTGATCACATCGGGGTTGAATGACTCTTGAAACTCCCTATAAGTGGTCACGAGTAATAACGCTAGTAATAGGGGTAATTATCATAAATTGGAATTTGGAGTTGTATTGAGTTTTCAAAATGAATTTCCAAACTGATTTTGGGCACAAATAATTTTCTTCAAACTAGAGAATAAGGACCGGTTTTGAAACCGCTCCCACGGGTGCTAGTTGGACCTTCCCATGGCTAGGCACCGGTATCGGGTTGAAACCGGGAAGTAAGGCAAGTGTGTGAGCCGGTGAGAGTGATGATTAGTTTTGAAACCACTACAACGGACGAGCAACGGTACTAAGTCACCGGTAAGACGTTGGTAGTGTGTGTTTTGTATTTTGCCAAGGGCAGCGGGATATGAGTAGTCCTGTGTCAGTGTGGATGACCAGTGAGTGCCTGAGGATATCTAGATGTGCAAATGAATTTGATCAGAACCAAAGGATCGTAGGGCCAGAAAGCGTAAGTGCCCAAATTCATGACGGCCGTGAACCAGAAAGGGTAAGTGTTCAAACGTGACCGGTACCTGAGGGATCACTCAACATGGGAGAGGATGGTACCTTCTTTATCTTCGGATGCACCCCATGGAGAGGAGGAAAAAGAATATTTTTTATTGCTATGCATGCAGTGACATGTGTGGATGTGTGGTATACATTGAATTAGACCTTGGAGTTTGTGAGTTATATAGTGAAATACCCCAAACCTAGATATGGTGTTTAAATGATAAACTAAGATATAAGAAGGCTAAATAATGCCTTAGAAACATTGGGAAACAATTTAAACCAAAGAAAACTATGCAAAAAACAAGTTAAAACACAAATTGTGCTTTAAGGACCCTTAAAGCACATTTTTGAACAATTGTCTTAGAAAGGGGCTTTATGTGGCTAAATGCCCATGATTACTCCTTAATCAACTTGTGTACTACTTAGTATCACATTAGGAAGTCTAAATCAATGGGAAATAAAAAATTTCACAAATATGTGCACTAATTTGTGAATAGTGCCCAAATAGTACCTAGTTTAGTCTTAAGTCATTTTAGTTTAGCTAATTGGTCAACAAAGACCATAACTAGCCTTATTTAACAAGGGGGCCGGTTTTCTAAGGGGGTGAGTCACCACATGAGTAAGCAAGATTGTAAAAGAAGAGGGAAAAGTAAATTGGTTACTATTTGCTTTTAAGGAAAAATATCCCTTTTAACTCACCTCTCTCCTACTTTCTTCATTTCTTCTTCTTCCCACCGATTTCATCTGCTCTCTCTCTTCTTCATTCATGAAAGAACAGCCCCCATGCTAGCTCCATCTTTCCTTGCCCATAACTTGCTCATTTTAGCTCCAAAATCAAAACAAAATACATATTATTCTTAGTTAGCCCAAGCTCTTGCTTTCTATCTTTCCAAATATCCAAAAGCTCCATTTTGGTGCCAAGGCAAACCTCCACTAAAGGAGGAAAAACAAGCTTGAAGACTTCATTAGTTTCTTTATTCTCTTAAGGTAAGGAAAATGTAAGAAACACTAGGTTTCCATCACCTTTTCTCCATTACCGAAAATTACCACTCATGGGGCCTTACTTTTATGCCTTGTTCTAGCTTGTTTCTATTCTCCAAGGACTTGAGGAGGTCCTTCTTGATTCATATCCAAGCTTAAGTTAAGACTTCAAAGGTAAACACTCATTTTAATACCTTAAAACACATTTTTAACCTAGGAATGATTCCTTACGGTTAGTGTATTGTTTAGCACTCATGACAGTCATTGTATATTGATTAAAACATTGGCAAGAAAAATTTAATTGGTGGCCGAAAATCAAACAAGGGAAACCTAAGGAGAAAAGTTTGTGGAGCTTGTAAAAGAACAAGGTAAATGTCTTACCTTAAGGTGTTTTATTGTTTAAGGGAATGGGATTTAAATACATGATAAGTTTAGCTTAGAAACTATATTGGGAAAGGACTATTAAACCTAGGAGAAATCAATGATTATATTTGAGAACTTGTGATTAAAGAGCAAATGGGAAATGAGATAGTTAGACAATTAAAAGGTGAAGTACAAGAGCATTTATATTTCAATGGGAGCCTTGTTGTGTGTATTCGCAGGTCAAAGTGTTGGAGTATGAAGGTGTTGCTGAGATAGTCAACCAGATCAAACGAGTCAATCACACTTCTCAAAACAAGACAGAGTCCGTCAACCTTGAAAGATCGAATGAGTCTCTGTCCTTACCGAAAGAGCGAGAGAGTCAATCCATGTGAATTCATCAATCAGTAACGAAATTCAAGGAGCAACGTCCACTAAACCATAACAGTCATCAACTATCATCCTTGGGATGAAATTCATGCAAAATGTGAGCAAAATCCAAAGCCTTGACTTTCTGGTAATTCGAGGAGTCTGTCGGTCAGTTGCGAAAATTAAGGAGCAAGTATAGCAACTACATTGACTTACAACGGTCATCAACGTTCAGACTTGGGCCAAAATTCTCTCAACATGGCACTAATCAGAAGACTTGGCTTCAGCTTCCGAAATATGGCTCCAGCTTCCGAAATTCAAGGAAAGAGTCATTGGTTCCTGAAATTTCGGAACTGACAGAGTCAGTCTACTACATCAGATGAAAGTCATAATTGAACGTTGCCAAGTCGTCCAATGGATTGGTAATTGTCCGAAAATTAAGGGCCAAGGCTTAGCAACGTTCATAAAGAAGTTAGGACCGAATTTTAAGCAACTACAACGTTCAGATGGCAGAAATTTCGGAAGCAGACTCCCTCACCGGCTCCACTATATAAGAGAGTTGTCATTTCGTTTCTCATTGCAGCTTTCCAAAGAGAATCATTCAGAGCATTTGTTTAGAGAAAGCTTTGCCTATTTTAGAGAGAGAAAAAGAGAGAGAGAAGTACTAGATTCGTTTGTGCATATCGATAGAGTCTTTCTAGGTAGGACCTAGTTTTCACTACACTTATCATTGAGCTGATCAGAGATTGTATTGGGTGAGTGAGTGAAAACCACGAAGTAGATCTCATCTACTGAGTGGGCATTATAAGTTGTTTTGTTTTGACCAGGAAATAAAATAACTTATATTGTGTATCCTGCTGAGTTCGACAGAGTCCTTCACCTTTCGAGTGTTAATCCATTTAGCTCCGCTAAGTCTATCTTACTTCACTACCTTGAGCAACTGCTTCCGCGCACTTAGTTCGGCTAAGTGTTTCTACGTCTCAAGTGTTGTCACATACGAAGTTCGATTGAGTGCCTCTACATCACAGAGTGTTTTTACTTTCAAAGACCGATTGAGTCAAACCAACTCTTAGACTCACACCTTGAGTTGGTTTGAGTCAGCCACCCGATCCTACATGTGGTATCAGAGCCTTGCTTAGGCTGACAGTCAATCAACGAGCTATGGCAGCTATCGGTTGGGGTGATTCAGACTCTGACGATCCAGACACAGAGTCCAGCGGCTTGGTATGTCTCATGGCACATGATACGACGGAGTCCATGATCCCCGACAATGAGGTAACTCGTTCCCATCTTGAAACAGACCTTTATCGTATAACTCCTATGGGTTTTATGACTTTAATTGCTAAAATGGCTTCTGAAACTAACTCTCTTAAAGTTGATCTTAACAGAAAAATCTCCGAGTTAAGTGAGGAACTTGAGATCTCAAAAAGTCTTATGTATGCTTTGAGAGATGAAGCTGAGGAACATAAGACTATTTCCTGCTCACTTAGATTGGATTTGCGAGACTCTCGGCGTCGTGTTGACTCCCTTAAAAAGGAGCTCGACAAAAACAAGAGTCTTACTGAATCCAACCAAAGGGAACAGGAAGAGTCACTCACTCAGATTGACTCTCTCAAACATGACCTCACTGTTTTCGCTGACAAGTGTTGTTCTTTGCAGAATGAGCTAAATAGTTCAGAATCTCAAGTTATCTCTCTAACCTCTTCTGTTGAGAAACTCTCTAGGAAATTGAAAGAAAAGGAACATGCACTCTCTCAAACCAGTCAATTTCATCAAGCAGGTCACTCCATCAGAATTGCCCGAGTGGGCCAACTCCAAGATCAAGGAAGTTAGTCAAGATCGTGATAATCTTCAAAAGGAAGTTGAAAAACTCTCCCAAGATAGTCAATATACGATCTGGAGTTGGATCCACTCAATCGAAGCCCAAGTGGCATAAAGGTAAATTCGATATCCCTAAAAATATGTCCAAATCCAACAACAAACCCAAGCGCCAACAACAAAAAGAAAATTTTGATTCTTGGTGGAAAGGACAACAAAAATACGTCAATCTTCCTCCCACAAGATTTGTGGTTATTGCGGGAGTCTTGTACAGAGATAGTGCCTGTGAAAAGCTTCACAAGGATGTGTCATTTAATATCAAGCGACTCAATCTTATCCTTGAGGCACGAGAAAAGCTGAAAAAATCTGGTTCAAAAAGGGGACCCAAGTATATTTGGGTTCCCAAAAGTACCAAGTGATTTTTTTTGCAGGTGGAAGCGAGCGTGGAGATGGACTATGTGTACTTGGACAGAGGGTGCTCCACAACTGGAAATCCCAACAAATTCAGCTCGCTTTCATCCTACAAAGGAGGTAAGGTCACCTTTGGAAACAACAACCAAGGTGAAATCGTGGGAGTTGGCACCATAGGTAACCCCTCCAAGTTTAAGGTAGATGGAGTCCATCTGGTCACTGGACTTCAACCTAGTCTGTTAAGCATTTTTCAAATTTGTGAAAGATTCAATTTAGTACTTCTCTCATATGTCGTTTGCAAAGTTTTTGATGAACGTACAGGATCTCTAGAGCCACAGGACGTAAAGAAGGTAATATGTACAAGAAATGTCTAAATGCCATCAATTCGGATGACCAAGTCTGTCTATGTGCTCGCTTTCAAGCAGCACCCAATCAGTCTTATCTCAAGGTGGTCAAGCGAATCTTTCGATACTTAAAAGGAACCAGTCAACTTCATCTATGGTACCTTCGTTCCCCTATATTACTTTATCTGGTTTTAGTGATTTTGACTGGATAGATTCTCTCCATGATCGAAAGAGTACATCTAGCAATGCAAAATTCCTTTGTCTATGCTTAGACTCTTGGTCCTCTACAAAGCAAAATTTTGCTGAGATCAAATTGGTATTTTCTGTGATAATAATTGTGCATTTAAAATCTCTGGAAACACATTGAAGAACCAAACACATTGAAATACGTTTCCATTTCTCGAAGGACTGTGTTGAGAAAAAGGTAATTCAACTTGACTTTGTTCCAATAGAGGATCAGCTAGCAGATATCTTTGCCAAGCCTCTTCCTACCACCAGATTCGAGGCACTCCGTTCAGCACTCGGAATGACTCAATCAATGGAAGACGGTAATCTCTCTTCTCCCTTGGTTGTAATAATTAGTAGGTGCTGTTTGCATACTGTTTGAGTCAATCCGTGTTCTCATATCGATAGACTGTGTCTGTTCTTTGTATCCCTTAGCGATTTTCATTTAAAAAAAAAAGAAGAAGAAGGGAGAGGACAAAGGCAAGGTACTCCGCTAACTTGTTTCTCCTGAACCAAAACGGACCTCGTCCACTCGGTTATTAAGCCTTTAAGGGTGCTTTATCACCTAACTTCCTAAGGATGCGAAACCTGGGAAAGTTGGCCCAAAGCTGTTACATGGGTGGAGAGAAAAGTCTGGGGGATGGAGACAGTCCCTGTGTGCTCAAACTTGTTAAATATCTATGCATTGCAAATATAGAGCTATAAAGTCTTCAAAAATACAATGCAATGCAACAGGGATCATTACAAGTTATGAGTATGTGGCAATGAAAGGTTTGTGGAATATGACAATACTTCTTGCCCCTTGTCGTCCATGAGTATGTTTGCGTTATGGATACAGTCTATTTGTTTTTTAATGTACGGATTGACTTAGACTCTGTTGCAAACTTCCCTTACTGATGACAGCAAAAAGGGGGAAGTAGTGAATCCCGTCTCTCACGAACGGTCACTCTGGTTATGTTCTGGATTGACTCTGTCTCTGTGCGACTAGGTCTTAGGTGAAGTTTGGATATTCTGTTTCGTTTTTACTCTGTTGGTACTAGATCATGTTGGTTGCAGTTTTCTTAACTTAGTCATATATTCCCTTTTCCAATCTCTCTTAGTAGGTTGTGGTTTGCCAAATTGTACTCATCGATTCAGGGGGAACTCTAACAAGAGTTACTCAATCTATGCTGTGATTAAGGGGGAACTTGGACAGGGTCGGTTCCCCAAAATACTTTTTTCCTTGTCTTGTTTTGCAGATTGACTCATTCGGGATTCACAAAAAGAGTTTTGCTATCATCAGCAACAAGGGGGAAACTGTTGGAGTATGAAGGTGTTGCTGAGATAGTCAACCAGATCAAACGAGTCAATCACACTTCTCAAAACAAGACAGAGTCGTCAACCTTGAAAGATCGAATGAGTCTCTGTCCTTACCGAAAGAGCGAGAGAGTCCATCCATGTGAATTCATCAATCAGTAACGAAATTCAAGGAGCAACGTCCACTAAACCATAACAGTCATCAACTATCATCCTTGGGCCGAAATTCATGCAAAATGTGAGCAAAATCCAAAGCCTTGACTTTCTGGTAATTCGAGGAGTCTGTCGGTCAGTTGCGAAAATTAAGGAGCAAGTACAGCAACTACATTGACTTACAACGGTCATCAACGTTCAGACTTGGACCAAAATTCTCTCAACATGGCACTAATCAGAAGACTTGGCTTCAGCTTCCGAAATATGGCTCCAGCTTCCGAAATTCAAGGAAAGAGTCATTGGTTCCTGAAATTTCGGAACTGACAGAGTCAGTCTACTACATCAGACGTGAAAGTCATAATTGAACGTTGCCAAGTCGTCCAATGGATTGGTAATTGTCCGAAAATTAAGGGCCAAGGCTTAGCAACGTTCATAAAGAAGTTAGGACCGAATTTTAAGCAACTACAACGTTCAGATGGCAGAAATTTCGGAAGCAGACTCCCTCACCGGCTCCACTATATAAGAGAGTTGTCATTTCGTTTCTCATTGCAGCTTTCCAAAGAGAATCATTCAGAGCATTTGTTTAGAGAAAGCTTTGCCTATTTTAGAGAGAGAAAAAGAGAGAGAGAAGTACTAGATTCGTTTGTGCATATCGATAGAGTCTTTCTAGGTAGGACCTAGTTTTCACTACACTTATCATTGAGCTGATCAGAGATTGTATTGGGTGAGTGAGTGAAAACCACGAAGTAGATCTCATCTACTGAGTGGGCATTATAAGTTGTTTTGTTTTGACCAGGAAATAAAATAACTTATATTGTGTATCCTGCTGAGTTCGACAGAGTCCTCCACCTTTCGAGTGTTAATCCATTTAGCTCCGCTAAGTCTATCTTACTTCACTACCTTGAGCAACTGCTTCCGCGCACTTAGTTCGGCTAAGTGTTTCTACGTCTCAAGTGTTGTCACATACGAAGTTCGATTGAGTGCCTCTACATCACAGAGTGTTTCTTACTTTCAAAGACCGATTGAGTCAAACCAACTCTTAGACTCACACCTTGAGTTGGTTTGAGTCAGCCACCCGATCCTACACAAAGGCTAATATATGTGGAAATTTAGTGGTTAAGCTTTATGTCATTTAAGGGCCTAAGTGCCAAGCAATTTAAGTTTATGCACTATATTGTGATGTACCGTAGGTTTGGTGTAATTTGAGTGTTAAGAATGTGTGGTAAGAATTTGGGTGTTCAAGGTTGTTAAATGGTAAAAACCAAGTGTTTGGATGTAGAAATATACTAAAGAAGCCATGTCAAAATTTGGTGAGAAAACAAGGAGTTTAAGGTGTATAAATGAAGTATGGTGACCTAGGAGGTACAAGGAATTTTTAAGGCTGAAATTGGTGAAAGAAAGAAAACTAGAGTGTTCTTGAGTGTTTAAAGGACTTAGGAATTGTCTTGAAAAATTAGAGTTTAATTGAGTGAGTTTGATACTCTAAGGTTATGGTGGGAGTGTGGTTAAGTTTTGTGCAAGTGTTGGTAAACAAAGGAAGAATAATGCCTTGTGAGAATCTAAGTGTAAGCTTGAGGAAATAGAAGGAGTTTATGTAATAGAGGTGTTGTGGAGCAATAATGCTTAGGAGTGGTGGTAATGTTTGTGAGATAACATTTTGGTTAGTTTGAGTTGTAGGTATGATATACCACTTATAAAACCTAAGGAAAATATTACAAGTGTTAAGAGATTATGTAAGAAATTGGGTATCAAGTTTATATAAAG
Organism: Limonium bicolor; assembly: GCA_023374045.1. Lineage (NCBI taxonomy): Eukaryota > Viridiplantae > Streptophyta > Magnoliopsida > Caryophyllales > Plumbaginaceae > Limonium > Limonium bicolor. The sequence goes on from CM041778.1 coordinate 199,401,795, forward strand.
AATTAGGCAAGTTTGAGATGTTATTTTGGTGTTAGAATATTCCTAAGATCATGTATGAACTTTGGGTAAAGCATGGATGAAGAGTGCAAGTGCAACCACACTTAGAATAATGCAAATGGTGAAAATCTATAGCTGGTCCGGGACCTAGGTCCAGGGTAAAGTCCCGGACCATGCCAAAAATAGAGCCGATAATTCATTCAACACCTTGGTCCGGGACTTAAGCCTTGTATGAAGTCCCGGACCACCCCTTAATTTACACCCGAGAGTTTCAGCCTAGATTGGTCCAGGACTTAAGTCCCATATAAAGTCCCGGACCACAACACAAAATCAGCCGAGACTTGAACCAAGTATTGGTCCGGGACTTAAGGTAAGGACCAAGTCCCGGACCACTCTAAAAATGGTGATTAAGCTTGGAAAATGTTAGGAATGATGAGGATTGTTAGGTATTGATGTTATAAAGTTGTTTAGGACATGTTTGGTGGGCATAATGGCTACTAAGTGGGTGAACAAATATAAGAGTTAACGAGAAACGATGCACTTAAAAGTTTAAGTTAAAACCATAAGGACTTAGTGAATAATAATCGGTAAATATTTGTGTCTAAGAAAGTTAAGTAAGTTGTGTTGAGTTGAGCTAGTTAATAACTAAAACTGAATGAATGTTTTAGGACTTGTAAACTGGGACTTGGAAGGAGATTAAACAAACAATCACCGACGGTGAACGGTACAGTTTTCTTGTGACCTGCTTGCTAACGAGGTGTCCCTTGGCTTGTGTGCTATTTGTTTATTTGTTATAACTAAAGCAAGATAAAGCATGCAACCGGTATTATTGCACTCATTGTGTTGTGTTTTCTTTTCACTAACACACGTGACTTGAGATTAGTTACTAACTAAGTTTAAGTACCTATTGGATTGAGGAGAGGAACCATACTTCGATAACTGTTGGTTAATACCCGTTAAGGTTTAACTAACACATGGTTTATAAGACTTTCACTAACTGGAACTTAAGGGGATTGAGAAATCCGGGACTGGCTCTGGTCATGCATGTTAAGGAAAGAGGGTCGGTATCTGAATCAGGTCTGACTTCCGCTTAAGGACTTGTCTTCGGACTTGTTGCCTAGGGTCGAGTGTCGGCTCAGCTACATTGCATTTCCAGTCCAAGGTAGGAGGCAGTTAAGATGGTGCGGTAGGATTACCTAAATCCTAAATTTTAAGATAAGTTGTTTATTCAACCAATGGAGTTAATAGCTCATTGGCTAGGGTTGTTTTTGACCCGACAAAAATAAACATTGAGATAATATACAACCATTTCTATTTAAAGAACGGTTCGTATTCTAAGACTGAGATAAGGATTTAGATTGAGGTAATCTAAGATGGACTGAGGTTAAGTGGAATTGGAACTTGAGGAGTTAACTGATTAACTTACCTATTAAGAGACGTTTTTAAGTCGTTCTGTAACACCCCTCTCCATAATCACGTAATAATCTCTCACGTAGCAATAAATAAAACGTCTTACAGCGGAAGAATAAATAACAATAACAATCCTCACTCGGGTGTCACCGGCCATTACTCGCCCATGCGAGCAACGAAGCCAAACTACATCCAACTTCTAACATAAACAAACTGCTAACCGCCGTGATAACGAGAAACTCATATACATCACACTAAGTCCATAAATCATAAACATCGACAAGTGAGCGTCTACCCAATCCTGAATATACATAACCTTACCACAATACAATTCACCATCTTCATTGCCGTATAGACAAACTCCATGTGCAGTAGTAATTAAAGTAGAACTCCATTTACCCTGTTCCCGCTCTTCGGCTTCGACAATAATCAACAACCTGTAATGGTGTAGTATCAGCGATAGACGCTGAGTATGCCGGGCCTGGACCCTAATGGTCACTTGTCATTTTAACCATCTTATTATTAGATTGGTTTCATGCTTTACCATTTTACAGTTATAATCAATACTGTAATATAAATGTATAATATACATAATCATCCATCCAAATATCTATAAACATTTAACCATTCATCCAAACATTCATTTAATATCACAAACCACAATTTTATATCGACGTATCGAAATATAACAGTATAATGTACAATGTACAACCGCCGTAGCGTATGCCATCCTTTATTAATTTAATTTAGTTTGGCCTTCAAGGCCCCATCCATATGTACAATGTACATTCACCGTAGCGTACAGTTTCCAAAATAAATTTAATTTGGCCTTTAAGGCCCCATCCATCCAAACCATGTTTAATTATTAATATCAGTTGGGCGTCATGTTAGGACAACCCGATAACCTCACCATGGACAGTAGTCCTCCCGTACACACAAAGGTGCTCAATTCGCCAGAGGTCCGGAGGCCCCTGACTCTCTTATGTCGCGTAAGACGTCCATATAAAGGCCGTAGCCACCTGATCCACGATCCAGTTTGGGCTCGTTGGATATAACCTGGAGCGGAATCCAATTAGGAAACCCCTCAGTGATCACAAATGCGCAACCAAGTAGTTCGTAAACTACCGGGATTCCTCACCTCAACTCATACCATCTCTCTCTCATAATGTTTAAGATCTACTCTTAGTCTTATGGAGAATATAATTTATTAATCAGCGGCCCAATGGGTCACGCATACCTAGAAGTAATCTAGGTTATATTCATGTTCGAGATCCATACTCTAGAGACCGACAATGTCGTGACTCATACCTGAGTGTTTTACTTAGGTTCCCATATACTTAATATTAATACTATGGTATTATATCAAGTAACCGTCATGTCATCACAATAACGTATATGTATGTTTATATAAATCGATCTATAGTCGTCGTAGTGTTAGTCCCGTAGGACGCTCGTGCATAAATAAATAATGCAGTAACACTTAATCACATACATGTATCCACACACATAACACACAAGTTATATCAACCAAATCCGAGCCCAAGGAGCTTCCTTAGGACAACTCGGATCAAACCCCTTTACATACCGTCCACCAAGACCTAGGATGCGCAGTGTAGTCCACTAGCTCGTCAAGTGTCCTTGTCTGAAGTATGATCTAAACGGAATTAAAACTATAAGTCAGTCTCCATGACTAACTACATCCGGTATTTCTGAATAACAAGTAACCCCGACAGTTCACCCCTGTTTTCTACAGTTACTGTTACGGGTTTCTCTAAAACAGTCGGCTTTGTTACTTAAAACGTGTACGTCATACCATTTCAACTGTTAAGTTTAAACCACTATATTTCTTTAATCTTATCCACCATTTAATATAGGTGTATAACCTATAGTTGCATGTATGCATGCATGATTATATTATACTATATTCTTTTTCGTATTGTATCATTTATTATATTGTATCATTTTCCCACCATCCATTATAACACATTGTATTATGTACTCCATTATTTTTAGCAAATAATATTTGCATCCCAAAACTCATAACTTATAGTTCGTATCTATTTTTCATGTAATAACCACCACCATTATATTATATGGTTTCCAAACACAATATATATCCACCTTATATACATTATTCTTGTGTATGTATATATTTATCACGTAGGTAACTTTCGTGAGTTTGATAAACTCTTATATTTTATGTTACATTTTATCATCTTTTACTAGATGATTATTCCATTGGTTGTATTATATTACACAACCTACATTAAGATTATTAACCTAACATTTATGTAACAATTTATGTTGTATATTTACAACTCCTAAGGTTTAATCAATAAACACCTTAGTTTATAAATTCATATTATAGTTTGTCACATTATTTAATGTGAATATCCTCACTTATATTAATCCCACCTAAACCAATAATTGTTATAACATTTATAACATTATAGACCATAGTCTAAAATTCATTTTCCAACCTTTATATTTTCGGTACAGCCCTTAACTTTATTTAAATTCCATTTTGACCACATAACATTATGTGATGTTATACCATAACCTAATATCATATATTATGATATTTTTATTTCCTTTAACTTATAACCTATAGTTTTTATGCAAAACTATTATATATTGCCTCATAGGCATATATATTTAACCTTATACATTTCCATAAACCATAGTTTCCTTTATTTACAAAATCACCCCATTACTTATACCATGTTATATATACCATTTAATATAACATTTCTAACTTATAAAAGAGTATAACCTATGGTTATTTTTTATAAATTCCGAACAGACCCCAAACTGTTCTATAATTGCCATTTGGCCCTATTTATAACATATAGTTTAATAATTCACTAAAACTATATATTATACACATATCTTATTAATTACCCTTATATAATTCTAAAAATCACCAAATTTCACCAAAGGGTTATAAATATCCTTATTAACCCATATACTTTCGGTATTTACCATTCCACCATCTATACTTCTCCAAAGTGTCATAATGACATAATAACTATATATTATACATATATAGTTTATTTTAATTCCATAAACCACCCAATAAATTCCTAAAAATTCCTAATAACCCATGGGTGTTTAAAATACCATTGTACACCCTTTATTTTCGGTAATAACATATTTACCACATATGTTATAAAATTGTTACACTAAGATACTTATCTTATTATAAAACCTTAAATAAGTTATTTAACTTATCTAATTTGGTCAAAACCTACCATATGGTCAAGGTCGACCTCCTTAATATTTCCTTGACCACCAATTCCTTATAATTATGGTTTGCACCCATACTTTTCAAAAATTACCATTTAACCCCAAAACTTTATAAAATCTTACAAACTTTATTTTAACTCCTTTTAACCTCTAATTTTCGGCCTTATTTTTATAAAGCCCCCAAATTTAATCTAATTACACTTTAACCCCTTATTCATTTCGGTAATGCATTTTCACCACTTAAACTTAATTAAAAGCTTATAAACGCATAAATAAAATGGCCTAAAGTACATGGCCTTATTACAAACATTTGCTCACAAAATAAATTACAATAAATGTCCCAAAAATACATATAGATCTCAGCCTCACCATATATTTTTCATTTAATTACCAATTTTCCACATAATGTCTTAAATTTGACAATTATGCTTGTTTAATTAGTTATAAAATTTATTAAACCATTCCTTAATCACCTAAGGTCAAAATAAGACCTTAATATCCATGTTCACTCACGGCACATGTTATTCAAATATGTATAAACACATATTAATGTACCAAGTGAAGATTTAAGTGATTTATACCTTGTTTTTGCTTAGACAAAGCCTTGTTTGGATTCGGCCAGCCTAGGATAAAATTTCCAAAGCTTCTTTTACATGTTTTTAAACAGCAACCAAGGCATAGTTAGTCTCCAAGCAAGATCTAACCATAAGAAGTGTTTTAATGTATATTTCAAGGTAAGATTTACCTTAGAATACCAAGGTGAGTATGGATTGACTTCGACCTAAATTTACAGAAGCAAAAGTGAATCAAAAGGTCTACTAAACCAAGGCTTAAAACCGGTATAACTTAGATTCGAAGATGGCTAATTTTTACCTTGTTTAAGATGCCAAAAATGGTGTTTTTGGCTTGGATCTGGCTATACCTTTAAGATCTTGATAGATCCACTGAATAAATATGTTAAGAAGAAGATTATAAGGCTAGGAGAACAGGTTTTACAACCGGATCTAAAGAGAATCAAAAGATAAGTGCATAAAGCACATTTTTGTACCTTAAGAACAAGTTTGGGTTTCTCCACCTTCTTCCCTTGTTATGGCCGAGATTCCTCCTTCATTTAACCTCCAAAACAACCTAGATCCATGGATGGAAGTGGTTGATAATTAGATCCACCGAAAGAAGAAAGATTCGTGAAGAAATTGAACATAAAATGACTAATTAAGCTCACCTAGGTACCAAAGTGTTCTTCAATGTTCTTGGTGTGTTAGCCACGACTTGGGGAGCCAAAGAGAGGATAGAGGCCTTGTCTCGGTTGGGAAGCAAGGCAAGTGAGAGATTAGGTCAAATTTGCCTTAAACCCTTTTTTTGCCTTGTTTATTGCATTTGGTGATTGATGACTCACCAAGCATATTGGCATTGATTATTGGAGGGCCTGGAGCCTGTCAAGTGGAGCCTCCCATGTTTTTTGAAGCCCTTAGTCAATCATGGAGCCAATAAGTGTGATAAATAGACTAAAGTATTGAAAATGTAAAAGTAGTCCTTAATTGTGGGATGTGTTGGCGCCTTGTCTTTTGTATGTGCAAGTGGATTTTCAGGCTCCGTTTTGTGGCTGTCGACCTCATGTGGTCCAAGGGGTCAAACTTTGACCTCTTGACCATTCTTAGTCAATGTTGACTCAAACGGGCCCCCTTTTAGGGTTTTATTAATATTTTAATATTAAATTTGTAAAAATTTGTAAATTTCTGGAATTAAATTCCTAATATGTTATAATATGATATATTATCATATTTAAGGGTAATTATAACCTTTAAGCCCATTAAAAACCAATTTAGAAGGCAATTACACAAAAATGTGCTTTAAGGAGTTTTAGTGCACATTTTGTGTCGCAGGGTGTTTCTGAGCTCTGTTTTCTTTGAGAACGGTTTTGTTGTGTTCCTTAAATGATATTTGATCATGGTATCCAATTTTATATCATTTAGAGGTCATTAGACCTTTAAGGTTTCTTAGAGCACATTTTTGCCCTTCTTGACCTTGAAGCATGAAAGTGCTTGTTCTTTGTGTTGGAGTGTTGTCCAACACTTGTAGTATGTTTAGTAATGTGTTAAAATGCTTAGGACAAATTTTTAGGTCCTAAGTAGTTCATTTGGGTATTTGTTTACCCTAAACAGTCAAAGGGTGCAACATCTTGCTTTGTGTTGACCACTGTTGTTCTCAGTTGACTTTTAAGGCATGTTTAGGCCTTAATTAATGTGATTCGGTATTTAATCCATGTTTAATAAGTTTGGGGTATTTCACGTTCATTGTGTGTGAATGATAAGTGAGAAATACATATATTTTTAGGGCTTTAATTCTTTCTATTTTCATAACAATTAATGTCATATTTCTCACTTATCATATGTTTTTCCATGAATTTATGTATTGATGTGAACTGATACATTTTATGTATCTATGACATGTTTTTTATATTACAATGATTGACTCATTATTATATAATAATGACTAAATAATCATTATCTAATAATGACTAAATAATCATTATCTCATTCATCATCACTCATATACACGTACAGCACATGAGATATACGCCATCATATACTTATTAATGCTGCTCCAATTTAGTTATAATAGGTTATTTCAATGATAAGCCACTCTATACTCTATACTCACGCATGTAATTGAGTTATGATTACATAATCATGGAGGCTGCTGTCCGCTCAAATAAACAAGACAAGAAACGTCCGTGTGCTAACCGCGCAATTATGCGAGGACATGAAACAAATCTGGTGGAAGCGTCCGCATGGTTATGCGCGGACAGGTAGCGGACATGATGAGAGACATCCGCATGGTTAAGCGCGGACAGAGGCGCGGACACAACAGAGGCGTCCGCATGATTATGGGCGGACAGAGGCGCGGACGGAAGACAAAGGCACGGACATCAGCTGTGTCCGCGTGAGTTCTGGGCGGACGGAGGCGAGGACGACAGTGATGTCCGCGTGAGTTTAGGCGGACACACATGCGGACGTGGCTGAATTGGACGCGCGAACAGTTTTTCTTCTTCCTTCTTCGCGGCGCCTACAGACAACAAGATAAGGGCTGCCGACAGTCCTGAAAATCCTCACGCGTTCTGCAAACCCAATCCATCTACCTCCCTTATCTTGTTAATCCACTAGCACGCGTGCTCCAGCTCTTCTTCTGTTTTTCTTCTTCTTCCTCTCCTCTATATAAACACTACCACTTCATCAGAAAAACCTACGCACATTTGCCCGAAGTAACTCTCTGTAATATTCACGTTCTCTCCCAAAATCACACTTCTTCCACAAAATTCCATACAGTGCATACGAATGCTTTCTTTTCTTTAACTGTACTTTGTTTTAATGGCTGTCGTGCTTACGACGTCTGTTTGTATAATTATGTCTGAGTAAAAACCTTAGCTCCCGGGTTGAGAAGCAAGCTTATTTTACTAAACTGTGTTACGTAGACTTTCTAATAAAATCTGTTCAAGCAATATTTTGATTCTCCTCCTTAATGCGCTCTAATATTTAGGCCATTTATTAAAGTGATATTTGTAGTTTCTTGTCAAAATGCAGTGCTGAGACAAGATTCTAGACAAGAGAAGTCAAAGCAGGTTAACGGCTAGAAGTGAGTATTCACCTATAGGTTAACCAGTCTAGAATTGCGCTTGTTTTTTAAATTAATCAGGGTTTATTAGACAGGGAACGGTCAATAAACTAATTAAGATTCTTGAGTTTATTGCTAAAGTGGGGAAGTCTACAATAATATAATTGAGTAAAATAGGTGAGTAGAACAACCCGGGGTGCTTCCTTAAAAACAAAAGAATTTCATAACTGCTATTATTAATCTGTTTTAATAAATTGTTCTTTTTACTGTTTTGTTTACACTAAGTTCTAAACCACAATTTCTCTCAAAAAAAATGATAAGTTTCTATTCAGTAGTCTAATTAGAATTCTCAATTAAATTGCACTATCAGTTAAACCACAGCAAGGTCCCCAAGAGTTCGACACCCCACAATTCCACTATCCCGCAAAACGATTAGGTACACTGCCTAGGTTGAAGAAGTAGTCGCATATTTTTCCAACAGTGAACTATGCTTGTTCATTTGTGGATTGTTGTTCTACTACACTTCATATTATGATTGTGTATCTAATCAATTTCCATGCTATCAACAATTAGTCGTCGTAGCCCTGTTAGCCTGGGGGCCATGAGAGAATCGTACCAGCAAATTTGCTAACCCCCTCAGGGGCTGTTGTTTATATTTTTCAGGTAAGCGTCCCATGAAGACTCACATTGAGAGTAGGGGCGGTTAGACTTAGGTCTGGCTTTTATTTTAAGTTCGGGTTGCACCTGTGCACCCTTCTGTTGATATTAAGACTTGTGAAGGATATGTAGTTACCTGAGATACTATAACTCGGTTGGTGGATGTTTTGGTTAGTATGTATATTTTGGATTAGCGGTTGTAAATGTTTAAAGTTTGGTATATTCTGTTGTTTAGACCGTAGCAAGGTCCTGGTGTTGGTTTAATTCTACTGTGACATTATAGTTATGTTGTTGAGTTTGTGATAACCACGATTGGCTTAGGACGGGGTGTTACATATAGAGGTTATAATCTTAGCATAGAGTACCTATGTGAGTAACAATATTAGATTCACCAACTTTGAGGGAAAAGTTCTTTAAGGGGGGTAGATTGAAATACCCCGAACTTAAATATGGTGATTAAATAATTCTAATATGGTATTTGAGGGCCTAATAGTGCCTAAAGATTATTGGTGAAGAAAATAAAACCAAAAGAAAAGAGAAAATGCGTAAAAGCGTAAAACGTAAAATTGTGTGTTACGTAATTCTAGGAGGTGTGTGACCTCGACTAGGATCCTAGATGGATTCCTAAGGCTTAATTATGCCTAATTAATATATAGGAACAATTCCTGAAGAAAACAGATCCATAAAATGGATTAAAAACGCTAATGAAGCTTTAGAGCACATTTTTCGAGTAAACCCAAAAACGTGTCTTTGAGTGGTCAAACGGACCCGTAAAAATTATAGTCAATTAAATAACTATATTTTAACATTAATGGAAGCTTAAAAACCATTAAAATCAAAGAAATGAGAAAAATTCGGAAAACGGGCCTGGTTAGTGAATAGTGCTAACACCGGGTAATTTAGGAGTGTTTCTTGTAAAAAGACAAAAACGCCCCTAGCCTAACCAATTAAGGTGGCTGGTTTTCAAGAGGGAATTAGCTCTCTCTCACACACACTTAATTAACCAGAGTAAGAAAAGAAGAAGAAAAGAGAACAAAAGTGAAAAAATAAAAAGTACATATTACCTTTTTTGCTTTCTCTCTCCTCTCACCCTCATTTCTCCCATCTCAGCCGTGCCCTCCTCCTTCCAGCCAGCTATCTTCTCCTCTCTTCTACTAGTATGATTTTGAAGCTCTTCAATGGCTTCTTCTCTTTCTCTTCATGCCCAAGCCATATTAGTGCTCCAAATGAAAAATAAATTACATATTCTTCTTCCTCTCACCAAGCTCTATCTTTCTCTCTTTTCAAAATCCCAAAATCCATGGAGTCCCCTCTTTCATTTAAGGTAAGAATTATTCAAAGAAGAACTCATCTTCTTCATTTTCTTACCTTGACCGATTTTGCCCCTTTTAATACCTTGTTTTCCTTCCATGATTGAGCATTGGTTCAACCCTTCAATGGTGGTGGAACCATCCTCTTGATTCAAGGTTTAAAACCTCTCCTAGAACTTGTGAGCCTCGATTTTAAACCTTATCCTATGTTGATTAGATTGATTAGGATCTAGTCGGGTTTTAGGTCCACTTATAACCTAAGATTAACAACTATGTCATATAACATTAATTATTAAACCCTAAGTTAGCTCACTGGAACCTAATCAGAGTCGCCACCTAATTTTGACCTAGGGTAAATTAGGAAAGGAGAGTTTGGGTTCGGGTTCGGGGGCTTGATATTCGACTTTTTTAGGGTTCAATTACTTTCATTACCCCGCGAAGTCGTTTTTCCTCTACTTAGTTTAATTACGGCTTATTACGAGTCGTCTTAACCTAAGTACGCGCTTATGATTTTTTTGTATTTTTAACATTTTTTGACAGAAAATTAAAGTGAAATCTGAAAATACCTAAACTAGGGTTTCAGTGGTAGAATTAGGTCAAATTATGTTTACGTCCGTAGCCACGGACCCCATGTCCGAGACCACGGACCCCCAGTTAACCTAATTATACAGAAAAGTCGAATTTAACAAAAAACAAAAATTTGAAAAGTCCAGGGCCACAGACAAGCTGTCTGTTGGCCCGGACATTATTTAGAAAAATCTAAATTTTGAAATTTTAAAATCCCGCCGCCGTCCGTGGGTGTCCATGGCCACAGACAACCCGTCCGTGGTCCTGGACCATAGGTCCGAGGTCACGGACCACCCACGGACAGTGGTTTTCTGATGGTTCCTGATGGTGATTTAGACTCAAATTTTATGGGTACGTAGCCTGAAAGATATACAAGATGTTAGTAATTGAAAGAATTCAATTTGAAATCAAAATTAATATGAAACTTAGTTAACAAGTTATTAGGCAGAAACACAAACAAACCTTAATTTAGAAGCAAGGGAAATTCAATTCGATTAGAAATTTCAACCAGTAGTGTATTAAGATCAGAAAGGTTAGAGAATTTGGTTTTTAACCTGTTTTGATTTCGAAAATTTGTTGTTTCTTCACATCGGGAATCTCTGAAAGCTTTGTTCGTGGCCGATCCGGTTCAACTTCGACCCGAGCTTCTGGACCCTTCTTCCTTTTGTTGCTAAGGATGTTTTTGCTTCTGTATTTCTGGTGGTTTTGTGTTTGGAAGTCTGATGGAGAAGGAATATTGTGTTTTCAGTGGCTTCGGGGAGATTTCAGCAAGGTTTCGGTATTGATTTGAGGCTTGGAAGCGTAAGAACGTGAGGAGAAGCTTGAAGGCTGCCTCTTCTGACTTTGGGAATGTTTCCCTCTGCCCTAGGTCTTTTTTGGAAGGTCCTTTTATAGAAAGAGGAAGGCCATGTTGATAGAACAAGATTTTTATCTAAAAACCCTGATTTTGTGCTCTAAGGGAATCTGATTTTTTTAGAATATGCTGCAGGCCGAGAAAAATTATGAAATTTTAACTGAAGATAAAGGATGATTGTTAAGAATTTTGAGAGTTGGAATCAGGTTATTTTGAAAAATAACATATTAGATAAAAATCCCACAATCTGGAATATCCCATAATTCATAACTAACTACTGGAAAGTCAAAATAATGAAATTCCAACGGCATTAGTCTCTAAAAATCACCCCTTATATTATTAAAATTTCATGACATTTTGATTTGATTTCAGCATTTTCCAGAGGAGAGAGAAAATTGCAAAAATGATTGAATTTCTCTTTAAAATTTTGGGCTAAGGTTCCAAATAAGATAATTTCAGGTTTATGACTGTATGTAATCATGCTAAACATGTGAAAATTTTATTTAAATTTTTGGAAACCTTTTTTATTTCTATTTTGAGGCTATTTCTTGTGTTAATTATTAAAGAAATTAGCTTATAATATGAATTAAAAGCAAAATTTCCAAAATAAATATTATCAAAAAATCATGAAATACCTTTCATAATGACTATGATATTTGGAAGTGTTTAGAGATAATGAACAAGTCATATGAAAATAGAAAATCCCGGGAATGTCCTTAGAAAATCCTGCATTGGTGCGTTTTGACCATTTTGCCCTTTGTAACACGTATGCCTTAGAGACTACTCCGGGAGGGTTGAAATTTTGGGTATAACAGATTGCCCCCCGTCAACTAGGCTTTGTAATGATGATTAAAAGACTAGTTGATGCCTGAGTGATACCCTAAAATTTTGGATCTTAAAAGACCCTATATGTAGATTGGGTCGAGCTATTCTAAGGCGCTGACTACCTATGAATGAGAATGAAAATGAAAAGATGTCAAGCGATTCTAAGGCGTTGACTACCTACAAATGAAATGATGAAGTAAATGTCAAGCTATTCTAAGGCGTTGACTACCTAAAAATGAATTGATGAAGTAAATGTCAAGCTATTCTAAGGCGTTGGCTACCTAAAAATGAAATGATGTCAAGCTATTCTAAGGCGTTGGCTACCTATAATGAATGAAATAATGTCAAGCTATTCTAAGGTGTTGACTACTTTAAGATGATGAAAATGATGCCAAACTATTCGAAGGCGTTGACTACCTGAAAATGATGAAAGCTAAATAATGTGTAGATGTAGGAATGTTGATATGCTAGCGATGCTAATGATGCTGATGACGCTGATGATGTTGATGATGATGTTGATGATGCCGATGATGCTGATGATATTGATGATGCTGATGATGCTCGGATGCTTCTGGGGACCGAAACCCGTGCCAATGCTTCTGACTGGACCCAATGTGAACTTATTGCCATCGCCCCCCAAGCCGGTGTGCAGGGATAACTCCTGGTAAAAACCCTGGGGACTTATTGCCTTCGCCCTCCATTCGTTGATCCCAAAGTAAGCTGACATAACACAGGAGGATTTATTGCCATCACCTCGCCAACTTTTCTGTCGCCAGGTCTTGTTACGCGCCTGGATGATGCAACTAGGTCTTATGACGAGCCTATATGAATGAGATGAATGCAATGTGTTTGATCAGAGCTAAATGATCTTATTACAAGCCTAAAGGAATGCAACTAGGTCTTATGACAAGCCTAAATGATGGTTCTAGGTCTTATGACGAGCCTAAAGGATGGTTCTAGGTCTTATGCCGAGCCTAAAGGTGGGATCTAGGTCTTATGACGAGCCTAAAGATGGTTCTAGGTCTTATGACGAGCCTAAAGGTGGGATCTAGGTCTTATGACGAGCCTAAGGATGGTTCTAGGGCTTATGACGAGCCAAAAGGTGGGATCTAGGTCTTATGACGAGCCTAAAGGTTAGATCTAGGTCTTATGACGAGCCTAAGGGATTGAGCTCTTCTACTCGGGTGAGTTCTGCTACTTTGGTGAGTTCTGCTACTCTGGTGAGTTCTGCTACTCGGGTGAGAATCTGTATCTCTAAAGAATCTGAATCTTCGGGGCGAGAATCTGTATCTCTGAAGAATCTGTATCTTCGGGGCAAGAATCTGTATCTCTGAAGAATCTGTATCTTTGGGGCGAGAATCTGTATCTCTGAAGAATCTGTATCTTAGTGGTGAGAATCTGTATCTCTGAAGAATCTATATCTTAGTGGCGAGAATCTGTATCTGAAGAATCTGTATCTTCAGTGCGAGAATCTGTATCTCTAGTCTATGATGAGGAGTCTCGTACGGATGGATGCAAGGTAAATTGTATGCAAATGATCATGATGAAAGTTGGTTATGAAAGTGCCAAACGTGGCAATGATGATGTGCATGTCAAAAAACAATCAAAGTGCATGTAGGAAACTTGTCCAAAACAAGAAATCGTTGGAAAATGTACCAAACATGGCAATGTTAAGGATAAAAAATTGTCCAAAGCAAGACATTTCTAGAAAGTGTGCCAATTGTGGCCATGATGAGGTTTATGAAACCGAAGTGTTTGGAGGAAAGTTGTTCAAGACAAGAAATTGTTGAAAGAGGTGCCAAACGTGGCAGTGTTTGAAGAAAATTCTGTTTACTGAAAAGAAAAGTGAAATTATCATTTCCTAACCATAGACTTCGGACTTGTAATTTATCTCCTAGGAGATGAACATGCCATCGGTGGGGTATGGTGTATGATGTAAAGGTAAGGGCTTATGTGGGCCTGCAGTGGTTTGGGCCTGTGTGGTGTATGGTGTGAAAGTAAGGGCTTATGCGAGCCCGTGTGATGTATGATGTGAAAGGTAAGGGCTTATGCGGGCCGGTGGTGCATGATGGTGGTGGTGGTGTTCGAGCTTTGGGTTCCAATTGGTGTTGACATGGCAATTGTTGGAACCAACAATTGCCCCCAGTATTTTTGCTTAGGACAATCTGAGCTAGAGTTCATGGCAATTGATCGAAACGATCGATTGCCCCCAGTATTTTCTTTGATTAAACGCGCGAACGATTCCCATCCTCACAAGGTCAAGGCTTATGTTTTGAGGTGGTGTTTCCTAACCTATACTCGACGTGTTTGGTGTTTGCACTCATTTCTCACTTACGGTCACGACTTCCAGACCATTGAATTTGACATTTGGTGGATTTACGCATTCAATCTGTTACTTTCACGTGATTAGATACACAACTATCAAGTCGGAAGTCTTTAAAGCTTATAACGTGGCCACAGGGTGTGATGAAAGACGATGGGATCACGGAGGGATATTTGAGGTATGTGGAGCTTAAATGGGTGACCGAAACTGCAACTTGTGTCTTCTCTCAGATTCATCTTCCTTGTCTTGAAGTCGTCTAGCTGCTTCATGTTGACGTTGTTTTCGAGCCTCTGGACCTGGACTTTTGAAGTTGTCCTTTACACCATTTCTCTTTTTGTCATTTGGATTTCTTCGAGGCACTTCGGGTTTGCCTTTTTGTTTTATCCTTTCTTGACTTTGCCTTCGGGGTTCTTGTGTTTCCCGGTTTTGGGCTTCGAGAACTGTTTTGATGTGAGCTCTTAGGATCCTATGTCACTCTGGGACCATTTGCGGATCACTTCGTCATGCTGATAGCGGTGTTGCTTCTTTGGACTGATGAGATGTTATCTGTGAGTCTGACTCCTCACTCCCTTTGGTCACCGGGTCGGACATTTATCATTGGTTGGGTTATTTTATGGAGTTCGTAATATCAAAAAGGGATATATGAAAGGCTCAGCGGGGGTGCCTAGGGTTTAATGTCAGGGTTCACAAGCTTTTGGCTATGTGGTGTTGTACCTAGGTGCTTCGTCAATCCTGATAGTTGTGTATCCACTCTTTGTTACTTTTCACAGATCTAAGAGTAAATTTACAAATTATCTCCTTCAGTCGGAGTTATGCCGCTTACCTCACCTTTGAATATGGTCTCACCAGAGTCGTGTAAAAATGACACACTCGTTCACTCATGGTTTTACCACTCAAGACACTCTCGCGAGATCTTCACTCAGAGACTAGTTCACACGCTTACACGGAAGATTAAAGACGACGATCTGAGCTCATATTGCCCCTAGTATTGATTTGGGGTTAAAACCCCTAATACGCACATGATACTAAATGAAATCGCAGCGGAATAAATCAACTAACAGTAACTAACGCTTCGGTGCACAACGCCGTCAACCACCCACGTGGTTGACAAGGCAGAATAAATACATTGTACCGGTCTGATGATCAGACTCCGAGCATAAAACTAACCATAAATACATTATATACAATACCAAGTACTACGTACATCCTTCACTGTATACATCACTGTAACTGCAACAACCCAATAATACATAACGCCACAGGAGCACAGGCGCATCCCGGGCCAACATCCAAAGTATACAAAAGGTATCACATCCTAGGATCTAAGCCACTCCGCTTCTTCGCTCCTCATCCTGCAGTATAAGAAATATGGATCCCCCGAGGGGGTCAGCAACCCTTGGCTGGTATGGCTAACGCGCAGCCCATCGGCTACCGGGATACGCGCAGCTACTTGTCATTATAACATGGCATTCATTTATATACATAGCATAACATAACATGGAGCATGGCATCAGTAGTGCATAGCTCAACAAACATACACAGTGGATTTTCACTCCACGATAACAACCACAAGGGTCAAATAACATAAGAGCCTAGAGAGTGATTCACTCTCATGTCAAGCTCGTTAAACACACTCATTACCGTTCTGTTAGACGAACGAGTAACTTAAGTCACAGATGGTTCGGATTTAGTGACCCGAACACACCACACAAACACAGGTTCCCACTAAACCGAGCATAAGTCAGAATAGGTAAGCTTTGGAAGAAGCTAGCGGGAGATCGAACGCCAAATTAAGGAGAACAATCTTAACAACATAAGAGTCGAATCTGATTCAGATATCTACTCTTAACTTACATGCATGACCGGATAACCGGATCCTCACTTCCCAGTTAACACTAGTTAGAAGTTCATAGTGGAACTTAACAACCCACGCACAATAGGTGGTAAGTCATGTTAGACACACACAGGGAAATGAGTCACAACAACACATCACAATAATATGAACAACTGTAAACTCATTACATGTTTAAATCTTATAACGTTGTAAACACACAGAAAAACGTACAACACACAAACCGGTGTAAACCGTTAGACAACAGACTGCAAAAACATACCTTGGTCCTTGCCTCGTTTGATTTCCTCCGTAAGTCACTCCTATACATAATTCAAGAACGTCGGTTAATTAACTTACTTAACCTCCAAATTTACTAATGTTTCATAATTGTATGACATGTTTTAAGTCTATCTTACCCTAGGTTACCTTCATTATACACCCTAGGGTTAACTACATAAGTCACATCTTTTCTGTTTTTTTTTTTTTTTACAAGTTTAGGTCCGACCGACCTTGCCGACCGAACTTACCCAAGTTCGGTCGATTCCAGAATACATTTCTGTTAAAAATTTTCTACTCCGACCGAACTTACCAAGTCCGGTCCTATGTTCGGTCTTTTCCGAGAGTTTCTCCCCTTTGTAAATTTAGCCCGACCGAACTTACCAAGTCCGGTCCTATGTTCGGCCTTTTCCAGAGAGTTTCTCCCCTTTGTAAATTTAGCCCGACCGAACTTACCATGTCCGGTCCCCAAGTTCGGCCTTTTCCAGTAACTCAATCCGTACTCAAAATACAGGCCCGACCGACCTTGCAAGTCCGGTCCCCAAGGTCGGTCTTTTCCAGAAGCCAATTCTCGCAGGGTAAACTGGGCTCGACCGAACTTGCAAGTTCGGTCGCAAGTTCGGTCTGCCCCAGACCTTTGTTTTCCTTTTCACATTCAACTCCAAACTTCACCCCATACAACCTAGTACCCCTTAACCTCATTTGGGCACTTCAAACACACCTTAAGACATCCTTAAACACTCATAAAACTCATTATCTAATTCCTTAAACCTTTACTTATTTCTTCACAAAATTCCTAACACTTACAACATTTTACACTAGGTTTCTAAATGGTGTTTCTCACCTATGATAAACTACTATCCCAAAATGTTTTCTCCTTATCTTAACATCATCTCCCAAGCATCATCTCTCACACTAATTCTTTATATCCTTCTTGAAACTCTTTTCCTAGTGTACACTTTCTCCTTAATTTACCAAAGTTTGCCTAAGTATTTATCTAAGTCCAAAATGGCTTTGGTACATACTAAAATCTCAAGCTCATGCCTAAGTCCTTGTTACATCCTAAATCACCTTAATGCATGTTTCTTACACAAGAACAACACTTAACCATTTTAAATACTCCTTAACTCACCAAACTCATTTTAACACTTAGAACTTCACATTTGTTACCCAAATTTTGACATAGGTTCTCCTAGAACATTACTAACCCAAAACACCTTGTTCTTACCAACAAACAACCAAGAACACTAAAATCCATCAAGTACTTATTATACACAAACTTCACTCACAAAGCACTACATCACAATATAGTGCATAATTTAAATTGCATGGCACTTAGGCCCTTAAATGACATGGCTCTTAGGCCCTTAAAATGCACAAATCATAAACACTGAATTTCCACAATATATTTGCCTTTAACCTGCAAATACACTCAACAACACATATGCCTTTTACTAAGCTCTTGAGAACACTTTACTAAGTCATTCACCATGGCTCTTTAGGTAGTTTTAATAAGCATTTATAAGCTCATTTCTCCTAAGGCATTAAGACAACATTAGGTTAGTAGATTTACCTCTTTGCAAAATAACTTCTTTCTTGTTTCCTTTAGAAAACCGATAGAGTACTTGATTCTTTGGCAAGTTCTAAACAATATACACACATTGTAATGAGTATTCAAGCTATAAGCTCCATCTCATTGTAAACCCTAGTTTTACATTGTTTCAAAAACATTAATGTAGTTGTTTTACCTTGCTCTTTGAAGAGAGTTTGAATATCT
This sequence comes from Limonium bicolor, assembly GCA_023374045.1. Lineage (NCBI taxonomy): Eukaryota > Viridiplantae > Streptophyta > Magnoliopsida > Caryophyllales > Plumbaginaceae > Limonium > Limonium bicolor. The sequence goes on from CM041778.1 coordinate 199,420,482, forward strand.
AGCAAGAGAGGACTCCACCTAGTCCATGAAGAGTTGGAATGAAGCTAGAACAAAGTCACATAAAAAGCTCCTTCAATATATATTTTCGGACATGACAAAAACAAGGAGGAAACTTGATTTTTGTTTGAGATTCCTTACCTAGAAGTCAAGGAGAGTAACAATATGTAAAAATACAAGCTCAAGCTCCTTCAATGGAGAAACTCCATGGCACCGAAATGGTTGTCTTGGACTTTTGAAAAGATAGGAATGAAGAGCTTGATGAGAGGAAGAGATTGGTGGTGTTTGTTTTTGATTTGGACAAGTGAGCAAGGTTTTACAAGAGGTCAAAGTGGGAGTTTCAATGGAGTAGTAGTATTACCGTGAGAGAGCAGCAAGAAGAAGGAAGAGAGAGGTGGGAAACCGTGTGAGCAAGGAAGGAAATGAGAGAATGGGATAGAATTTGCTTTATGAAGATATTTATACTTAATAAAGTAAAAAGGTACTTAAGTAGTCTTATTTATTTTCTTAACAAGCTAACAAAGGTGGTGTGTCACCAACCTTAAAAACCGGCCCCAAATAGTAGTAGGAGGGCAATATAGTCTTTGTTTGTCAATTAAATTACTTATACAAACATATGTTACAAAATAGCTTATAAAAGTTACTATTCATAAAACAAGGCACATAGAAGTGAAATTTTTGATTTCCCACTAATATAGACACCCAAATGTGATATTATATAGTACACATATATGTTTAAGAGTAATGATGGACATTTAGCCATTCAAAACTCATTTACAAGACAATTTTTCAAAAATGTGCTTTAAGACTCCTTAAAGCACATTTTGTGTTTAAACTTGTTTTCAAGCTTGGTTTTCTTTGGTAATTGATTTAATATGTTCATTAGTGTATAAATGAGGTCTTGGTAAGTTCATTAGGTCTTAACCAAGTTTATCCCAAGCTTAGAGCACATTTTGGCTCTTATTGACTTTAAAGCACATTTTGTGTTTTCTTTTGTTTAAACTTGTTTACTAATGTTTCTAAGACTCTTTTTAGTCTTAATACACCATGTTTAAGTGTTTAAACAATATATTAAGGTTTGGGGTATTTCATGGGGTTTATGACAACACTTAAACAGATGTGGATTTTGGAATGTTATGTGGATGTTTTGAGATAGACTATGGGGTGTGGACAGACATGTTCACCCTTTTTAGAAACAAAAGACAAGTCATTCTATTCTGTTGTCATAAAATAATTATTTCATGATCCTTTTTCTTGAAAAACATTTTTTTGTTTTATTAAATGAATGCACAAAAAATTCACAAATGGAACTATGCTATAATTCACAAATGGAAAGATATCATCAAAAATTGTAATCTTAGTAAAACTACCTAAAACGATAAAGGAAGCTAGCTACCATAAGAGTTGGAAGAACGATTGAGAAAAGAATATTACTTAAATGTTGAACTGTCTGATGCCAACGTACTGAAGACTCGAGCTCTCGACCCTTGGGACACCCTTGAGATGACCGTGATTGTCTTCCTTCTGAACTCCGAGTAGGCTCCATAAAATGTCTGAACTAGGAATGCCTATGGGTTATGTAGGAGGAACTAGGGCCTGAATCTCTTCCAAACTGAGAGTGAAGTGCATGGGCTAGAGTGATCCCTAGGTTATAACGGATGAGTGGGTCTGAATACCCTTAATCTGGAAGCGGAGCAAACGGGCCGAAGGAAGCCGTATGGATCGTGAATGGGCCTCTAGGCCGAGAGAGAAACCTTGAAGCCTAAGATTCGTTTGATGTTCTTGTTGGGCCCTAAGGCCAGAAACTAGAATGAACGAGTTATAGACACTATCTTGAATTCAAATGTTTTACGCTACGGGCCGAAATTCTGGATAGAAAACGAAGTTCGTGGGCCAAAATTATGAATTGGTCTGTGGGCCCAGATGGAATGAGTTATGAGTGTGGTACTTGGGCCGGAATGATTTATGAACTACGAAATGATGCTTAGGCTGAAAAGTTTTAAAGAATGCAACACTTTGAAAATTCTGATAATTTGGCATCTGGGCTAGAATGTGTTTGAGTCTGAAGTAAAGCACATGGGCTGGAATGGTCCCAAAATCACAAATGGGCCTAACTTTCTTTGGGTCAGAGAAGATGGTTGCTAATCCGACAAAGATTTTATTTGCAGGACTTGTGAGTTATTTCAAGTTCAGGTGGATTTCTTTTTATGGGCCTAAAACTAATTGGATAATTCAAATTGGGCCAGAAGAGAAATCACCTAAGTCTAGGCTTTTGGGCCGAAGCCCGAATAACTCACATATTAAACCAAACAGGGCCTCTGGGCCGTAAACAAATAGAGCTGCCAATTCGGGTTGGGCTAGGTTGATGTAGGAGAAGTTCCTATCAATCTCTGGGCTGGTAGTGGGCCGATCATACAAGCAAACAAGGCCCACACATTTTCAACATGTCCTCACTTGACGGTTAAATCAATTTGGGTATGGATCGATCTAAAGAGGTGCTTGGGGCTTGGGCCCAGGTCACCACAAAGGAATAGGGCTTGCACGCTATTCTCTTTGGGCTTCCCCACTTTTTTCACATCACTGTTAAGTGTGCGTCTACGGTCAGGTCTTTAAATGACCAAACATTGGGCTTGGTAAAGGCACTGCCAGGAAAACGCTTGGGGCTAAGGCCCAAGTATTAAGGGGGTGTGGTTTGACGACACCCTCCTCTTTTCCCCCGCTTATTCACATCACCTAAAAGGTGTGAGTCCCTCACAGGGGACCCTTAGACGGGTCCTGGGGTGAAATCGGTTTGCGTGGACCCTCGCTCTCATATGATGCAAAGGTGCAGAAAATTAAAGTGCGCACGAAAGTAAACAAACAGAGTAACAAAGCCATAAATTAACATTTTCGAGTTAAGCCCTCTTTCTTAAAATTAAACAAGTTAAAATTAAGAATTTTTGTCCCCAGCAGAGTCGCCAGTCTGTAAGCCTCGATTTTAAACCCTATCCTATGTTGATTAGATTGATTAGGATCTAGTCGGGTTTTAGGTCCACTTATAACCTAAGACTAACAACTATGTCATATAACATTAATTATTAAACCCTAAGTTAGCTCACTGGAACCTAATTAGAGTCGTCACCTAATTTTGACCTAGGGTAAATTAGGAAAGGAGAGTTCGGGTTCGGGGGCTTGATATTCAACTTTTTTAGGGTTCAATTACTTTCATTACCCCTCGAAGTCGTTTTTCCTCTACTTAGTTTAATTACGGCTTATTACGAGTCGTCTTAACCTAAGTACGCGCTTATGATTTTTTTGTATTTTTAACATTTTTTGACAGAAAATTAAAGTGAAATCTGAAAAATACCTAAACTAGGGTTTCAGTGGCAGAATTAGGTCAAATTTTGTTTACGTCTGTAGCCACGGACCCATGTTCGAGACCACGGACCCCCAATTAACCTAATTATACAGAAAAGTAGAATTTAAGAAAAAATGAAATTTTGAAAAGTTCTGGGCCACGGACAAGCTGTCCGTGGGCCAGGACATTATTTACAAAAACCTAAATTTTGAAATTTTAAAATCTCGCCGCCGTCCATGGGTGTCCGTGGCCACGGACAGCCCGTCCGTGGTCCCGGACCATAGGTCCGAGGTCACGGACCACCCACGGACAGGGGTTTTCTGATGGTTCCCGACGGTGTTTTGGCTCAAATTTTATGGGTACGTAGCCTGAAAGATATACAAGATGTTATTAATTGAAAGAATTCAATTTGAAGTCAACACTAATACGAAACTTAGTTAACAAGTTATTAGGTAGAAACACAAACAAACCCTAATTTAGAAGCAAGGAAAATTCAATTCGATTAGAAATTTCAACCAGAAGTGTATTAAGATCAGAAAGGTTAGAGAATGTGGTTTTTAACCTGTTTTGATTTTAAAAATTTATTGTTTCTTCACATCGGGAATCTCTGAAAGCTTCGTTCATGGCCGATCCGGTTCAACTTCGACCCGAGCTTCTGGACCCTTCTTCCTTGTGTTGATAAGAATGTTTTTGCTTCTGTATTTCTGGTGGTTTTGTGTTTGGAAGTGTGATGAAGAAGGAATATTGTGTTTTCAGTGGCTTCGGGGTGATTTCAGCAAGGTTTTGGTATTGATTTGAGGCTTGGAAGTGTAAGAACATGGGGAGAAGCTTGACGGCTGCCTCTTCTGACTTAGTAAATGTTTCCTCTGCCCTAGGTCGTTTTTGGAAGGTCCTTTTATAGAAAGAGCAAGACCATGTTGATAGAACAAGATTTTTATCTAAAACCCTGATTTTGTGCTCTAAGGGAATCTGATTTTTTTAGAATATGCTGCAGGCCGAGAAAATTTTTGAAATTTTAAATGAAAGTAAAGGATGATGTTTAAGAATTTTGAGAGTTGGAATCGGTTTATTTTGATAAATAACTGATTAGATAAAAATCCCACAATCTAGAATTTCCCATAATTCATAACTAATTACTGGAAAGTCCAAATAATGAAATTCCAACGGCATTAGTCTATAAATATCACCCCTTATCTTATACTAAATTTTCATGACATTTTGATTTGATTTCGGCATTTTCCAGAGGAGAGATAAAATTGCAAAAATGATTGAATTTCTCTTTAAAATTTTGGGATAAGGTTCCAAATAAGATAATTTCAGGTTTATGACTGTATGTAGTCATGCTAACCATGTGACAATTTTATTTAAATTTTTGGAAACCTTTTTTATTTCTATTTTGAGGCTATTTCATGTGTTAATTATTAAAGAAATTAGCTTATAATATGAATTAAAAGCTAAATTTCCAAAATAAATATTATCAAAAAATCATGAAATACCTTTCATAATGACTATGATATTTGGAAGTGTTTAGAGATAATGAACAAGTCCTATGAAAATAGAAAATCCCGGGAATGTCCTTGGAAAATTCTCCATTGGTGCATTTTGACCATTTTGCCCTTTGTAACACGTATGCCTTAGAGACTACTCCGGGGGGTTGAAATTTTGGGTATAACAGAACTCCAAAGTTAAAACCCTAATTTTGGCGTTTTAAGCCTTTCATTGAATTAGTGTTATTCTAAGGGGTTAGGAGTTTAATTGTTGTTCATTGGATTCTTTTGGGTGTTAGGCTGGAGTGTTTGCATTTGAATTACCTTGGCCGATTTTTAAGTCAAGAGAAATGGAGAAGAGGAGAAGAGAAGAATTAAAAAGGAATTTTAAAAAATTTGAGGTAAGAAACTTACCATAATATCTATCCTCTATATCTTAGGATTTGGGATGGGTTAAATTAAATAATGATCCCAAAATATGTGAGACAATGTGCTTGGTTTATATTAGAGAGAATTGTGATCTTGTGTTGATTTAAGGGCCTAAGTGCGATACAATTTGAGAATGCGTGTATTATTGTGCTTGTTGAGATTTTGGATGAGTTTGATGAAATGTTGTGTGCTAGTAGGACCCTTATGGGTGTGGTTAGTTTTGGATTGGTTTAACTGAGAATTGATGAATTTGGGTGTCTTAGAATTGTAGGTGAGTTATGGCAAAATTTCGGTAGAAATGGAGTGTTTTTAGGTGACTTAATGAATGAGAGGAGTTAGGTGTTTATTGGGTTAAGTTGAGTAGAGTAATCACCTTGAAATGGTAGTTAGAGGATGGACTGAAGTGATGTAAAAATCTGTAGCAAAGATGGTGTGTTAGTGCTTAGAAATTCTAGAAAAGAGTTAGGGTGCATAACCTTTGAAATGGAGGATGGACTTGGGTATAACTAATGAAAATGTCTAGGAAGGGTTTGGAATGGTCAAAATGAGTGAGAAAAAAGTGTAAACTATCAAGAGAAGTTCAGAAATGCACAAGTGTGCAAAATACATAATGTGAGAATTGAAATTTGTGGAATTGAACAAGAATTGGGTAATGAATTTGACCAATGATTTGAGGAGGTTTAGAGCATGATTAAGAGTATTTTAAGGTGGTTTAAACATGTATAAAACATGTGGAAAGATTAGGATAAGATTGAGTGAGGATGAAGGTGAGTTTAGAGTTCAAAAACTATAAAATTTGATAGTTCCAGGGTCGGTCCGGGTTTGTAAATCGGTACACAAACCCGGACCACCTCAAAAATATACCAGAATGTCGTCCCAGGGGTTGGTCCATGTTTATAACCCCGGACACAAACCCGGACCACATGAAAAACAAGAAAGAAAGTGATTTCCGAGATTGGTTCGGGTTTGTGACCCTGGACACAAACCCGGACCAGTGTAAAAATGCAACAGAATGTGTTTTAAAGTGTTCTAATGATGGGGAATTGATTGGGGATGGTTTTATATGATGTTTAGGTATTGTTTGGTGACCTATAAAGGTCCTTGGAAGTATAAACAAGATTGAGGAGTGAATGAGAAAGTTAAGAACTTAAGTACACTTGAGTAAAACTAAGATTAACGGGGTAACGGGGTTAAATACGGGTGTACTAGTCGTTTACACATTGTAATACCTTAATTTTAATAAAATCACCTGAAATGTTATCAGTTGTTTGAGAACAACCCGAGGAACGTAAGGTGACATGGTAGAGTAACCCATGGTGTAAGGTATGATTTTCTTATGTCCTGTATGCTGACCAGATTACACTGATTTGTGTGTTGTTGCCTTGCGTGTCGACTTAATCAAGATAAAAGCATGAAAATGATTTATTGCATTGATTGTTTGTCTTGATGCATGATGTATGAGCTAACTATACTTGAATGAATGTATGGTCTAACGTAGAGTTATAGACCGACTAATAGATGAGTATTGTTTGATTAGTGACTCGTAGAAAGAGTCGTTCCGTAAAATAACAAAAACATGGAAACACACGAAAACTATCGAATTAAGAAGAATGATAATGCGAACCTATGAACTCACTAGAACGTGGGAGAGTTGTACGGGATTATTAAACTCCAGATAACAGTTAGAGAACCAAATTGAAATAATCCACGAAGCAAATAATAGTGGAAAGATATATTGAACCTTTACTTAGAGGATGAGGATAGTTCTAAGAAAAGAACTCATGAGAAAAGTATAATACATATAAAGGACCGTCAAACTCCTTTAAAAGATAGTCGATCTACAATATGAGGATCCGACCAATTTGAGAAAATGTCCCGAACATAAAAAATATTCGATAAGTTGGGGACACCTTTAAATCTGAGAATACTAGACATTGAGAAAATTCCCTAAGCTATTAGATGATATCGAAAGAGATACTTCTAGGCTAATCTATATGATTACAATATAACTCCGAGAGAGGAGTACTTGGGAAATTGAGTAGTCTAGTAGAGAAACGAATGTTTGAGAATTTGAGGAGCTAAGTGTATAGTTCCGTTTGATAGTCGAACCTTCTACTTTGCTAGACCCGGAGTAGGGTCAAAAGCGGGGATGCAAGACTTGTATTTGAAAGCCCGGTGGTGAGTCTTGTGTATGACTATGGCCGGAGGTCATGGGTAATGACTTAAAAGATATCCATTTGAGAATTTGAGAATTTAGATTGAGATTTGAGAATTTGAGCATTGAGATTGAGATTAAGGATTTGAGAATTTATATTGTGAGTTGTGATTTGAGAATTGAGTTTGAGAAGAGTTGAATTTGAGAATGAGAATAAGAGAGCTTGAGTAAGAGTAACCCAAGAGAATGGGTAAGATAATGGATAAGTGACTAAGGCATGGTGAGGTAGAAACCCTCAAGGCCTAAGAGTAAGTTTATACAAACTAACAAACTTGTCGTGTTAGTTGTTATTGTATTCCTTGTTTGAATGCCTTTGAATGCAAGCATGATTATTGAATTAAAATGAATCTCATGTATTGGCCAAGTAGTCGGCGTACCCTCGTTAGCACGCGAGGTATGCGAATTTCATACCAGCAATTCGCTGAGCCCCTTGGGGCACCGGTTTTACTTATAGATACTTGGAGCCATTTACTGTTCGAGAGTAGGACGAGGTTGCTACTTAAGCATGGGCAGTTAATTTTAGAACTATTGTATTTATGTTGTAATTATTGGATTGTAAGACTGAAATGTTATCGGCAAGTTTCGGAATTGTAGTAGACTCGGTATAGAATTGAATAAAGGATTGATTTGGATTTGATTTGGCTAAGGAACATAATGTATTTGTTTGTATAGAGTGCTCGGTATAATCAAGTTCATCAGACAGATAGTGGATTTGTAATTGGAATTGTCCTTGTTAGTCACGTGGGTGACTAATGGCACTGTATCACCCACCGTTTCTAAGTAAATTTCTGCTGCTTTGATATTGATAATTGAGACGGATTAGGGGATAATGATTTGATTAGCGGTTGGGGTGTTACAGTTCATACCTACAAAAGGTGCACATATCATGTTGTACTAGTACGATATGTTGTGTTATGCACAACAAGATCTCCGAATACCCTGTAATCATTGTGCATTAGTCCATCACTCTAGAAAAAGCTACAAAATCTGCCTTCAATGTCAACTTCAAGATCATAAAAGAAATCATCCTCTATTTCTTTTCTTTACCAAGGTTTCTAATAAAGTATTTGCATTTGTACCATCAAAACCTTTAAGACGTTTTGCAGCTAATGCTTCATCTGCATCTTTCTGTGTGAAAACGACTTTATCCTTTCCACTAGATGCTTCACTCAAAAATTTGTATGCCTTTGAAATCTGTATTCCATTATCCTTCATGTGACTCGTATATTCCAACTGTTCTGCACTGACTTGTCTGTGTGATCTAAGAAAATGAACCTGATATTGAGCAACAAATGGATGCTTGTGCTCCATGATGTGCTTTGTAACCAACCATTTGCCAACATTGTCAATTACAAATTTTATCATTGCAGGATAGTTTGTTCTAACATCAACCTTTCTATATTTCCTTCCCTAGGATCTATTCACATCTTTCATACCAGACATGCAGCAACGGTATTCTTTAGAGCGTAGTATTTTAGTACCTTGCTTATATTTGGTTGAATGCTTTCTTGTTCAAAATCCACACCGACGCGCGTAATCATTGTACAAATAATATGCTTCTTCTTTAGATTGAACAATTTTGTCAATCAATTCTGACGCTGAAGCTTCAATAAAAACAACTTGTATAGGTTCATCCACAATCGCCAATTTAGTATGATCTGATACAGTTGTCCCTACAATATCAAATGCTTCATTATCATGTAAAAATGATTCATCAATTTTAAAACTATGATACATCTTATATTATTCAGTATATGTAAGGTCACGCACACAGTATATGAAACTACGCAGAACACAAATCAATTATCATAAGTTTGAGGAAGATTGATGAAAATCTGCATATCAATTATCATATGATTCAAGAAAAAACCACAAAGATTCACGAAGATCGAGGAATATGCTTATCGATTATCATTATTGTTTATGGTGAAGGAAGATTGATGATAACCTGCATCATACATAACAATCCATGTACACCTTTCTTCCACAGCTTTTTGCATCAGGTAGATTTTATCTTCCATTGCACTACAAGAATGAATTGCAGCTCATGAACTGATTCCCAATTGTGTTTCAGCTATGACGCTTTTTATTCAGCTAAATTGATCGAATCCATCTGTTTAGTGGCAATGAAATGCCGTTTGTTCTTTTGATTTGAGGAAATCAATTTTGAAATCGGAGGAAGCGCACAAGACTGAGTCTAGGTGTATGTTGCCGCTCTCTACTTCGATCGATCTCTGAGATTTAAAATGCTCAGAAAATATTGACGTGTATTTTTTTCCAGCGTGGCATGTGGCTGCACCGAGTAAGAAGTGGTCGTCCCGCACAATCCCTAGTCTGCCCAACGCGAACCCAAAAGGGCAATCGTGAAATTTACAAACCCAGTCGACTTCATCCAGCTGAAGGTTGAGTCCGAGTAGCTTACACGAATCCAGCCTCCAGATCAAACGTATACCAAGGGGTGAACAACAGAAGGTTTCCTACAATGAGTTCACATAACATAAACAAATACAGCAAACCCATTAGTTCTGAAATAAAATCGAATATACAAAATTGATGAAATCGTGGGCAGATTTGAGATACTAGATCTTCCCTTGGAAGCAAGAACGACTATAGTGACACATGGGAATACAGTATGTATCAAAAAGAACTGCGAGATAAGACACCCATCCATCTCTCTACTTGTCTAAGTTTGACGAATAATGAATGAAACACCCATATGTGTATAACTGACGAGAATATAGAAACCAGCGGGGAAGCCATCGAGAAATAATGTCCAACAGAAGGACTAATGTAGATTCCCCTGTGAAATCAACAAACAATGGAGGTACTAGAGTTTTCCGCAAACAAGCATTCGCCACCATCTGACTGTGTCATGCCAAAATTCCCCATTGTTTTCCAGAGATACAAAGCATATACCAAAAATGCACAAAGAAACAAAGAATACATGCACATCTCTCGTTTTCTCTTCCCTTTTATTTACACCGAGCAGAGCCTTACGATGTATGCAGTGACAGGACCATAACGATTACGTTAGAAATAGTTTACAACTCATATAATGGTGAAGTACGAGACAGTTTGAAAACAAGAAAGTTGAACCAAATAAAAAACAAAGAGAGGAGGAATAGACGTGAATCATCAATAGCATCTAGTATTCTGACGAAATTGAAACCGAAGACCAAATCTCCGAGGGTCCATCTGATAAGCACGTGAAGAAAAGAGATGGGGGTAAGAAGTATGACACTAGTATAAAAATTTTCAACAAAGACGCTTATTAAACTGTCTCCCTCAATTGGATTCATCCAGTGAGACAAGAAAGCTAAAACAGCGAGAGAAGATTGGAAAAGAACCAAAGGAAGAAAACACAAACTGGTTTGCAAACGAATTCTATACTGAGACAAATAAGTGTTGTTTACTCGTTGGTCGACAAAGTTAAACAAGGTCGACAAAAAAGAGAACTCAAACCAAGTTTTTGGTGATAGAATAGTGTTGGTAATGGAGTTTCAGTGTGTGGAAATTTTAGAGAAATTGTGCTAATAGTGGTTTCTGTTGTGGAGTGCTCCAGTTATGAGTTGTTTCCAGAAGAAGAAGGAGGAGAATGAGATTAGCATCCTACGGAGAAGACTGAGAATGGAGATGAATGTTCATAGCTAGTTTTTTTTGGGTAAATTATATACCCCACCCATGACGTTTGGTGAAATTACAAACTCCATCCACATGGTTTCAAAAATTATTTTCCTCACCCATGGGGTTTCTCTTGTTGGAGAAGACTGAGAATGGAGGTGAATGTTAGCTAGTTTTTTTGGGAAAGTTATATACCCCACCCATGACGTTTGGTGAAATTACAAACTCCACCCACATGGTTTCAAAAATTATTTTCCTCAAAAACATCATGCAACTTTTCTAATTTGTGTTCAATTCAAAAAATGCTTAAACGTTGTTTAACTTTAGATGGATCATGCTAAAGTGATATATTTTGATATTAGGGTTTTTTATTTTGTTGTTTATGTGCTAGGTTGGATCATGAGGTATTGAGATAATGGGTTGTGGGTAGGGTTGACCAAGTTTGTGGTCCTGTTTGACCGAGAAGGAGAAATCAAGCCCATAAAAATACTTGTCCTCACCGAGATTCGAACTCAAGACACATTCCATATCTCACACTTACACTAAACAACTAAACTACAACGTCATTCAGTATACTAATGTTGGAAATAGCAGATGAGCTCTAATACGAGTTGAAGAAAAGAAAATAAAATTCTCTATGCTCCTCCCGTGTTTTGAACCCAGGATTACTAGATTCGAATACGCGTATACTAATCGGTTACGCTATGACAGAACTCACTAGACAAATGTGAGAAATAATACTAGAGCTTTACCTCGGACTGAATAATCCTTTTAGAAACGCTAGCGTTCTATATGAAAATATACAGTAAGACAAAACAGTTTTATCTAATGAATTGTTTTCTTCTTAAGATTCATGAAATAATAGAATATAGGTAATAAAAATACAAAAACTTAACAAAATAACCTAATAATATGTACGAGAAATAATGAGATAGTACTAGTATGATAGAGATAAAATACAAGTGACTACAATAAAAATAGAAACTAAATTGGAAAAATTACATTACCCACCCATGAGGTATTGGGGAATTACAATACCCACCCATAAGCATTAATAAATTATAATGCCCACCCATGAGATATTAAGAAATTGCAATGCCCACCCATGAGTTTTACAAAATTACAGTGCCCACCTATGTACTTATCAAAATGAGGTGAAAATCAAAGATCTAAGTAAATTTAACGTTGATAAATCAATTTAACTATGTAAAGCAATAAAAAAACCTAATTTACACCGTGCAACGTTAGACTGATGAAATGGAGAAAAACGGGCAAAAATTACGAGGAATCACATATATGGTCACTGCATTTTATTTGATTTTATTTCTTTATTTTGTTATTTTTGCATTTTTCATTTATTTGACTTCTAAGTGGTCATATAAGATTAATTTAGGGTTTTTAATTTTTTTTACCATTGTCTAAGTTGTTTCTTAAGGTAATCATTACTTTACATATTCGATTTCACCTCTTTTTGTTAAGTACATGGGTGGGCAATGTAATTTTCTAAAACTCATGGGTGGGCATTGTAATTTCTTAATATCTCATGGGTGGGCATTGTAATTTTCTAAAGCCCATGGGTGTGCATTGTAATTCCTCAATACCTCATGGGTGGGCAATGTAATTTTCCCAATTAAATTAGATATGTACTAATAGCAGAAAATGAGATGGAATAAACAAGTAACAAAATAAAATAAAATAAAATAAAAAAGGAGGAAGCTTAATCAAATAAGCAACAAAACGAAGTATACAAATATAAATAATAATAGTAAAAGACGCATAAAATGAAATAAAATAATAACGATCGATAAAAACAAAATAAAGGTGAATACTAATAAATATAATATAATAAAATAGGATAAGATAAAAAAGTAATGAAATAGCATAAGGAAAGAACAATATAAAAAGACTAGACAAATAAATAAGCAAATACACGTAGAATAAAATAAAATTGTAAAATTAAGTAAACAAAAAAGGACCGTGTTTGAAACCGAACTATTGTTGGAAATGCATTTTCAAAGAATTGTGTTTTCTGAAATGCTTTGAAAATGGTGTAATAATTATATCATAAAATGATGGTTTCGTGTTGGCACACACGTTAATACGTTTTGAAAAGAAAGACGACATCCCCTCTTATTTTATTTATTATTTCAGAGTTTTCTTTATGGGGGTGAGAATTTTTGGTTGTCTGCACTACCATTAGCCGTATGAGTTTTCCTAATCCATCTTAAGTAGATACTGAATCCTAGCACATGTCTCTTACCCCCTCCTCATTCCTTCTTCTTCAGTGTGGATTGACATACAGACTTCGGCAGTGGGAAACTAAAACTTTACTCTTTATTCTTCTCAACAATCACTAATAGAAAATGACCTATTGTGGCTGTGAAGGGTGATTTTTTTTTGTATATTCTTGGCTACAACTAACTGTAGCCATCTGATGGCTACATCCTATCCTCTTCATACTTTTTTTTCTCGCGCGAGCTACAAGGAGCATGATTCTTCTTTTCTTTTTTTTTCTCTTCACGCCATTTTCTCTCCAGCGTATGCGTATGTTGTTTAAATCTGTTTTCTTTTTTTTTCATTTTTTTCATTTTTTTTCTCCTTATCACAAAAACTTTAAATTATTGTAACATTTAATATATAAGTCCAAAATGAAAAAAAATTATATCATTGTTCATCTAAATTCAAACTCTTCAAAATAAGTGTCATGAATATTTTTTGATAACTTTTAAAAAAACTTATTTTTACATATATACGATGATATTTTAATGTGAGGATGTATGTGCATATTTTAATGTGAGAATGTACATGTTTTAATGTGACAATGTACATGTTCTAATGTGAGAATGTACATGTTCTTTAATGAACATCTGTACATGTTTTTACGGTCATCTGTACATGTTTGTATGACCGTCTGTACAAGTGTTCTCCTTTATATGTAAATGTTTTAATCTAAGGATGTATGTACATATTTTAATGTGAGAATGTACATGTTTTAATGTGACAATGTACATGTTCTAATGTGAGAATGTACATGTTCTTTAATTAACATCTGTACATGTTTTTACGGTCATTATTACATGTTTGTATGACCGTCTGTACAAGTGTTCTCCTTTATATGTACATGTTTTAACCTAAGGATGTACATATTTAATGATTCGTACAGATTTATATGACTATCTATATGTTTTTAACTCGAGGACGTACATGTTTTTACGTGAGGATGTACATGTTTTAGTGAACATTTGTACAAGTTTGTATGACCATCTGTACAAGTTTTATTTTATGTTCTGTGCACTTTACATGTAAAAATTATTTTTTTTTAAAGTTGTCAAAATATATTCATGATTAGTCTTGTTTTAAAGAGCTTGAAATTAGATGAAAAATAATATAATTTTTTTTCATTTTGGACTTATATATTATAAGTTACAATAATTTAAAAATTTTGTAATTAAAAAGAAAAAAAATCTTTTAAAATACAAATCATCCGCCGACGCACCTTTCATTAAAATAAAAAAAGAAGAAGCAGCCTCGCAGGTATGTAGCCAACTTTGGCTACAGTGACCTGTAGGCAAGACACATCCTTTTTTTTTGCATGAGGGGGGTTTATCTAAATGGTTCTGACTAAAAAGCCCATATTCTAGAAATTGCCATTTCATGGAGGGTAAAAACCCGTTGTCCTAGCATCCCTCAAATACCTACTTTATCATTCGTCTTTCCCAGAAAGCTTAAGGGGATATTGGTGAGCAACACACCAGCTCTTAGTGGGCCACATGTGGACTTATGCTCTAAGGGCGGAAATTGACTAGAGTCGCCACCTAGTTTTCCCTAAAACAAACTAGGAAGGAAGATTAGGTTCTCAGAACAATTGGTTGACTATGAAAATATTGCCTATGGATAGGACATATCTGGTCATTATAGAGATTCTGTGTGGGTTCGTATTGGGTTACACCCCTTAGAAGTGGAAACGACCATGACTTTGGATGGTGTAACACCCCTACCGCTAATCAAATCGTTATCCCCTAATCCGTCTCAATTACCAACACTAAAGCAGTGGAAATTCACTTACAAACGGGGGGTTATACAATGCCGTTAGTCACCCACATGACTAACAAGGCCAAATCCAATTACAACTCTACTATCGGTCTAATGAACTTGAATATACCGAGTACTCTATTCCAAACAATACATTCCATTCCTTAATCAAATCATAATACAATCCAAACGTCAAATCAATACTATACCGAGTCTCTACAATCGTCAAGTTTGCCGATACAATTTGGACTTACAATTCAACATTACAAAAAAGTACAACTTTCATTAATCAACTACCCATGCTTATACAGTAACTCCGTCTTACACTCTCGAATGGTGATCGGCTCGAAAGTACCTGGAAAGTAAAAACGGTGCCCCAAGGGGCACAGCGAATTGCTGGTATGAAATTCGCATACCCCGCGTGCTAATGGGGGTACGCCGACTACTTGGTCGAGAACATGAGATTCATTTTAATTCAATAAACATGCTCGCATTCAAAGGCATTCAAACAAGGAATACAATAACTACTAACACAATAAGTTTGTTAGTATTAACTTACTCTTAGGCCTTGAGGATTTCTACCCCACTATGCCTTAGTCACTTACTCATTATCTTACCCATTCTCTTGGGTTACTCTTACTCAATCTCTCTTGTTCTGAATCTCAATCTCAAATTCACAATTTCTCAACTCAAACTCAATTTCTACACTTCTCAACTCAATTCTCAAATCTCTCAAGTTTCAACTCAATTCTCAATTCTCAAATCTTAGGTTCTCAAAGGGATATCTTTTAAGTCATTACCCATGACCTCTGGGCAGAGTCATAGACAAGACTCACCACCGGGCTTTCAAATACAAGTCTTACTTCCCCGGTTTCGACCCTACTCTGAGTCTAGCATGGTGAGAAGGTTCAACAATCAAACGGAACTACACACTTAGCTCCTTAAATTCTCAATCATCTGTTTCTCTACCGGACTGCTCAATTTCCCACATACTTCTCTCTCGGAGTTATATTGTTAAAATATAGATTAGCCTAGAAGTATCTTTTTTGATACCATCTAATAGCTTATGGAATTTTCTCAATGTATGGTATTCTCAAATTTAAGGGTTTTCCCAACTTATTGAACACTTTTATGTTCGGGACATTTTCTCAATTGGTTGGATCCCCATGTTGTGGATCAACTATCTTTTAAAGGAGTTTGATGGACCTTTATATGTCTTTTACTTTTCTCATAAGTTCTTTTCTTAGAACTGTCATTATCCTCTAAGTAGAGGTTCATTGTATCTTTCCACTATTATTTGTTTCATGGATTAATTCAATTCGGTTCTCTAACCATTATCGGGAGTTTACTAATCCCGTACAACTCTCTCACGTTCTAGTGAGTTCATAGGTTTGAATTATCGTTATTCTTAATTTGAAATTTTTTGTGTGTTTCCACGTTTTCGTTATTTTGCGAAATGATTCTTTCTACGAGTCACTAACCAATCGTTACTCAACTATGAGTCGGTCTATCACTGCTGGAAAAAAAGAATAAACAACGCCCCTTTAAAAACGGTTATATTGTAAATCATTTTTTTTATAATAGGTGGGACATCTTAATAAACGCTTTGCTTAGAAAGCGTTGTTTATGTTATGGCGCCCAAAGACAAAAACAACGCTTGCTTACAAAGCGTTCTATAAGAGATACGTATAAAAAACGCTTCTCAAAAGAAGCGTTTTTATGTCTTTGGGCGCGATAACATAAAGAACGTTTTAGCTAAGAAGCGTTCTTTATGCTGATCGCAAGTAGCATAAAAGACGCTTCTTAAGTGAAGCGTTCTTTAAGTTACCTAAATTATAAACAGTTTTCGGCCTCTCGCCCAGTCTTCTCATCAGTATAATCGCGACTGTACCCCTATCCACCCACTCTCTGTAAACCTCGCTCTCACTCCATGTAAACGTTGCTCTCCCTCTGTAAAAAACCTCGCTCTTTCCGCTTTATCTCCTCTCAATCGAAACCTAGAAACATCACAATATTTGCCGCTGCGGCGCCTCTTTCTCTTCCCTCCCGATAATCGATCTTCTATCTTCCGGCATTGGCGCGATGAAGTCAGGCCACATGCATGCGTAGATCGATATCGGCGCCTCTCGCTATCGGTAATTTTGCCCTCAATCTGCGAACAGATATATATATAATATATATATAATATATATATATATATATAATATATATATATATATATATGCATGCCTATCCTTTTTTGTCATAGATATAATCTTTCGATTAGTAATTAATGTTTGCAAAATCGCACGAACAGGACATACATGCCCTGTCGCACGCACGGCGCCTCTGAATTACAACCCCAACTAGCGAAAGGAACAACATACATGCGCGGTAGATCTTTTGGCTCTATTCTTGGGCTGATGAGGTATTTTGGCAAACCAAACTTCTTAATCAGGAAAATACATGCTCTGTTTGTTTGGGGTTAAGGCGTCTGTTTTTTTGGGATTAAGGCGTGAAATATATTGTGTGTGTATTGTTTGGGAATAATTTTGCATGCAAACCAAACTGCGGCGTGCATTTGTTGTTAACCTATGTGTGCTTGCAAACCAAACTAGCTTGTTAATTAATCAGGAACATATATTCTCTGTTTATTTGGGATTAAAGGCGTGAAATAAAGTGTACGCGCGTGTGTTTGGGAATAATTTTGCATGCAGACCAATGGACTTGCTGGTTTTTACTATGTGTTGATTGTTGTTAATCAAGGGCGCATATTGTTGTACTATGTGCTGATTTTTACTTGCTGGTTGTACAATTAATGGACTTGGGAATTAATGTGTAATATAATGCTTTTCGGCATGCATACAATGAAATACCCCGAGTAAATTACCACTTTAAATTAGTGAAGTTTAAATTAAACTAGGTGCAACAATTACCATGAACATTATGGTATTTAAAATATGGATCCAAACGGATACTTATACTGCGTGTACATATCGGTACAAAGAAAAATAAATACCCCTAGTGCGCCCAATAAATCGTATGAACATAACAACGTAACATATTAATACGGTCGCACACGCGTACGTATATATACGTATTGAATATGCATATACATAACGTTACAATATTACAAGGCTATATATATAAGTAACAACAGGGCAAAATAAAATAGTCGATATCTATATAGATATAAGTAACAGCGTGACAAAATTAAACAGTCACATATATATAATTAATAACGCGACAAAAATAAAATAGTCGCGTATATATGTATACTTGTACAAAATATGCATATAGATTGATTTATACAAAAGGAACAAAACTCACTCATGTCAGGACTTGAACCCGGTACCTCTCGTACCCCTCATGAACGTCTTAACCGGTTGAGCTATGCTCGAATTCAGTAACTCATACTAACAAATTTAAACTAGTACTAAGTCTACTAAGGTAACAAAAAAAAGAGAAAAGAACCGAACACACCTCTATAGTATCGGTTTCTTCCTCGAGACAACATCTTGGAGACCGCAAGCACTACCGGCCCCTTACTAAATTTCAGCGAGAGCAACCCACGCCACAGCATGCACATCAGAGTTTGTGCTGTCTCCAACCCGCACGCATCAGAGACCCACTTTTTTCCAAACCTCCACAAGTTCTCTTGGGAATGCACATTCAGAAACAGTTCACTGAACTGCTTCGTCCATCTCCTTTTGCTCCTACCATTAGAGTACCACCCATGCCTCTGGCGTTAACTAAAAAAATCCTGGCTTCAGTCCTCCTCCTCCACATTCACCTGCCATGGTGGTTCTTGCTCAGATTTTTCTCTTCCCCTCTGTTATCTTGTCCATGCGTGAAGATAAATCATGTGGTCAAGCCTGGTCTTCTTTTATTTTTCCTGATCTTCTTCTTTGCTAACAGAAACGCAACTCCTGCAGTAAGCCAAACACGAAGGCTGTTTCTCTGTACAACTAATTCTTTTTGCTTTCCTCTGATTGAAAACTCACCATGCTTTGCTACTTCTGTTCGAAAGGGGACTACCAGTTGTCCAGGAATCCTCTGTGTTGGTTAGGGAGTTCGAGTGTCTTGGCCTCTTCCTCTAACTGTCTACATTCTCCTCTCCAAAAGAAACCGCCAGGAACCCACCACACATTCTGGTGAATACCAGTCCAAGGTGAGATCAGAAAAAAAGGGAAACTTTCTTCGCAGTGATCATTTTTTGTTTGCTCTTGAATTTGCTTTTCAGTTTCTCCCCAAATTCCTTACCCAGTTAATCAGGTGTTTAATCAGGGTTTTATCTTCGAAGCAGAATCACAACAGCATCGTTAGAGCTACTGGACATCCTAATTCTAACGGGGAAGAACCTGAAAACTGAAGCATGACTGCAGCATGTTCCTTTTTGTTGTTACCTTTCTGTATAATATCTTGTCTCCCAACTTCTCCTTCACTGATAACTCACGTAGTCAATTGTTCTATTACAATTTTGAATGCCAAACCACCTGTTAACCTCACAGAATCATCCTTACACTGAAACAGGAAACTGAAACCAAAACATAAGACTGCTACATCCTTTCTATCTCTTCTGTTTTGTTTTTTCTGATTTGATTTTCTAAATTCTCCAGTCTCATTTACTCTCGTGATTAAGTGTTCTATTACAATCTTAAATCTCAACCAACTTGTGAATCTTACAGCATCATCTTTATACTGAAGCAAGGAAATTCTATAACTGAAACAAACTGAAACTCTGAAAAACAAAACCGAAGTTGATGTATATTCTCTGTTGCTTTGGTACTGCTTCCTAGTCTATCTCCTAGTTTCCCCAGCTTGTGTAGTTACTTAATTATATGTTTCATACAGTTCTAACTATAATCTAACCCAGGGCAATATATCAAAGCTACTGAGAAGTCACCAAACTGAATCGAGAAATCTGAAATCATATGCTGCTATATTCTCTTATTTCTTGCAGCCTGGTCACGATTATGGTCTTGAGTTTACCCCTAGATTGTCTAGCCATTTAGTTAAGCACTTTATTCCTAGTTTTGATCTTCAAAACAGATCCATAATAGGGTGAGCAACACTCCTGGGAACTCACTACACCAACACTGATTGTTGCATAAAAACAGAAACTGAACAACCGATACAGATGTATATTTTTTTTTTGTTATCTTCCTGTTCTTAAATCTTTACTAACTCTTAACTCCTTCCTCTCTGTTGGGTTATGTGGTTAAGTGTTTTATTTAGTTTTAATTTAGAGACAGCCTCATAACAGCATGGTTAGCTACAAAGATTGCAATAGAAACAGAAGGTACAAACTGAGGTATTTGTTCCTGTTCTTTCAAGCTGATAGCTGTCTTAGTTACTGAAATACCCCGAGTAAATTACCACTTTAAATTAGTGAAGTTTAAATTAAACTAGGTGCAACAATTACCATGAACATTATGGTATTTAAAATATGGATCCAAACGGATACTTATACTGCGTGTACATATCGGTACAAAGAAAAATAAATACCCCTAGTGCGCCCAATAAATCGTATGAACATAACAACATAACATATTAATACGGTCGCACACGCGTACGTAATATATGTATGAATATGCATATACATAACGTTACAATATTACAAGGCTATATATATAAGTAACAACAGGGCAAAATAAAATAGTCGATATCTATATAGATATAAGTAACAGCGTGACAAAATTAAACAGTCACATATATATAATTAATAACGCGACAAAAATAAAATAGTCGCGTATATATATGTATACTTGTACAAAATATGCATATAAATTGATTTATACAAAAGGAACAAAACACTCATGTCGGGACTTGAAGGTACCTCTCGTACCCCTCATGAACGTCTTAACCGGTTGAGCTATGCTCGAATTCAGTAACTCATACTAACAAATTTAAACTAGTACTAAGTCTACTAAGGTAACAAAAAAAAAGAGAAAAGAACCGAACACACCTCTGTAGTATCGGTTTCTTCCTCGAGACAACATCTTGGAGACCGCAAGCACTACCGGCCCCTTACTGAATTTCAGCGAGAGCAACCCACGCCACAGCATGCACATCAGAGTTTGTGCTGTCTCCAACCCGCACGCATCAGAGACCCACTTTTTTCCAAACCTCCACAAGTTCTCTTGGGAATGCACATTCAGAAACAGTTCACTGAACTGCTTCGTCCATCTCCTTTTGCTCCTACCATTAGAGTACCACCCATGCCTCTGGCGTTAACTAAAAAAATCCTGGCTTCAGTCCTCCTCCTCCACATTCACCTGCCATGGTGGTTCTTGCTCAGATTTTTCCTCTTCCCCTCTGTTACCTTGTCCATGCGTGAAGTAAATCATGTGGTCAAGCCTGGTCTTCTTTTATTTTTCCTGATCTTCTTCTTTGCTAACAGAAACGACTCCTGCAGTAAGCCAAACACGAAGGCTGTTTCTCTGTACAACTGATTCTTTTTGCTTTCCTCTGATTGAAAACTCACCATGCTTTGCTACTTCTGTTCGAAAGGGGACTACCAGTTGTCCAGGAATCCTCTGTGTTGGTCAGGGAGTTCGAGTGTCTTGGCCTCTTCCTCTAACTGTCTACATTCTCCTCTCCAAAAGAAACCGCCAGGAACCCACCACACATTCTGGTGAATACCAGTCCAAGGTGAGATCAGAAAAAAAGGGAAACTTTCTTCGCAGTGATCATTTTCTGTTTGTTAATCTAACTCCTGGGTAAACATCCTCAGTTGTGGTCGAATAACCAGGTGCAGGAAGTCTCACATTGGGCCAGAAGCAATCAAGAGAAACAGCTAGGATAAATAGGTGAGCCATTCCTAAACAAATTCTATAGTCGGAAGAATCAAACCCATCTGTCAAGTTCAGTTGTCAAGCATTTCGAAATCTGTAATCTTTGTTTTTCTTATGCCATTACCCAGAAGTGTTACAGAGGGGGTGTTGGTTTGCCTATAAACTTAAACACAACTAAGACAGCTATCAGCTTGAAAGAACAGGAACAAATACCTCAGTTTGTACCTTCTGTTTCTATTGCAATCTCTGTAGCTAACCATGCTGTTATGAGGCTGTCTCTAAATTAAAACTAAATAAAACACTTAACCACATAACCCAACAGAGAGGAAGGAGTTAAGAGTTAGTAAAGATTTAAGAACAGGAAGATAACAAAAAAAATATACATCTGTATCGGTTGTTCAGTTTCTGTTTTTATGCAACAATCAGTGTTGGTGTAGTGAGTTCCCAGGAGTGTTGCTCACCCTATTATGGATCTGTTTTGAAGATCAAAACTAGGAATAAAGTGCTTAACTAAATGGCTAGACAATCTAGGGGTAAACTCAAGACCATAATCGTGACCAGGCTGCAAGAAATAAGAGAATATAGCAGCATATGATTTCAGATTTCTCGATTCAGTTTGGTGACTTCTCAGTAGCTTTGATATATTGCCCTGGGTTAGATTATAGTTAGAACTGTATGAAACATATAATTAAGTAACTACACAAGCTGGGGAAAACTAGGAGATAGACTAGGAAGCAGTACCAAAGCAACAGAGAATATACATCAACTTCGGTTTTGTTTTTCAGAGTTTCAGTTTGTTTCAGTTATAGAATTTCCTTGCTTCAGTATAAAGATGATGCTGTAAGATTCACAAGTTGGTTGAGATTTAAGATTGTAATAGAACACTTAATCACGAGAGTAAATGAGGCTGGAGAATTTAGAAAATCAAATCAGAAAAAACAAAACAGAAGAGATAGAAGAGGATGTAGCAGTCTTATGTTTCGGTTTCAGTTTTCTGTTTCAGTGTAAGGATGATTCTGTGAGGTTAACAGGTGGTTTGGCATTCAAAATTGTAATAGAACAATTGACTACGTGAGTTATCAGTGAAGGAGAAATTGGGAGACAAGATATTATACAGAAAGGAAACAACAAAAAGGAACATGCTGCAGTCATGCTTCAGTTTTCAGGTTCTTCCCCGTTAGAATTAGGATGTCCAGTAGCTCTAACGATGCTGTTGTGATTCTGCTTCGAAGATAAAACCCTGATTAAACACCTGATTAACTGGGTAAGGAATTTGGGGAGAAACTGAAAAGCAAATTCAAGAGCAAACAGAAAACTAGAAGAGAAAGGAATCAGTTATGTCTTTCAGTGTCGCAGTTTTTTTTTCTTTTTCCAGTTCTGTACAACCTTAAGAAGGGTTATAAGGAAAGAATTGAGTGGTCAACGAACCTAGAACACTTAAGCAAGCTCATATGCTTACAGAAAAAAAATTGAGGGTCAGGTTAAGTAACAGAAAAGGAAGATAGAAGTAAAGCCATCAGTGTTAGTTTTCAGTCCCTTAACAGTTTGTCCAGTTCAGTCCTTGGATGTACCAGTGATGCTAATCAAGTTGCCTTGGGTTTTGTTTGGGTTTAGAAGCTTAATGGAACATCTAAATAACTGAGTCAGCAGTTTGGGAGGAATTGAAAAATCAAACTCGTGAACAAACAGAAAAAAAAATAATAGAAGAGAATTCACCAGTCCAGTTTTCAGTTTTTCTGCTTTCTGTAAAATGAGTTTTCAGAGCAGTTAACAGTGTTGCATTGAGTTGTTAATGAACCTAATACATTTATAATACACTTAAGTAAGTCTATGAATATTTAGGGAGAGGTTAAGGGACAGGTTAATAACCAAACAGAAGGAATGAGGAAGAAGTATGCAGGTCTTTGTTTTCAGATTTCTATAGTTTTTCCAGTTCTGTATAATGAACTTCCAGAGGTATTCTCAATGTTGTTTTGGGTTGTTTTAAAGATCAAAATCTTGCTAAGACACCTAACTAAGAGGGGTAAATACCTTGGGGAAAATTGGAGGTCAGTTTAATGAACTAAAGAGAAATTAAAGGGGAGCTACAGAAATCAGTTTTCAGTTTTCCTGCAGAGTAACAGTTCTGTATAATGAACTTTCAGTGGTTTTAACACTGCTGTTTTGAGTTGTTTTCAAGTATAAAACCTTCTTAATATACTCATATAATTGGGTAAAAGTTTTGGGTGAGATTAGAGACTGATTTATGGACTAAGAGGAAGTTTGTAAAGCTGCTGTACAAACTAGAGTATACAGTTTTTCTACAGTTTTTGTTTCTGTATAATGAACTTTCAAAGGGGTTAACAGTGCTGTCTCAAGTTGGTTCTTAGTTTAAAACTTCCCTAATACACCTAGCTAGTTTGGTAAAAACCTTGGAGAGATTTGGAAACTGATTTATAACCAAAAAGGAAGCTTAAAGAGGAGCTGTGCAGATTTGGTGTTTACAGTTTTCTGCATTTTCTAACTTCTGTATAATGAACATTCAGAGGTGTTAACATAGTTGTTTTGAGTTGGGTTTGGGTTTAAAGCCTTCCTAATAATACTATCTAGTTGAGTAAAAATCTTGGGAAGATGTGGAAACTTATTAATGAACTAAAAAAGAGGAAGAGGTGATGTACAGTTTTTGGTTTTTAGTTTTTCAGAATCTGCTGTGTTCTGTATAACTGTAATAAAGTTGCTATAAGGGTGTTTAATGGCCTGGGAATGAACTTATAACCTTGATAATACATCAAACTAAGAGTGTAAACACTTTGGGAGAAATTAGAAATCAATTTAAAGCATTAAAAGTGAAGTTGGGATGGAAGTATGCACCGACTTGGTGTTTCAGTTTTCTGAAACTTGTGCCTCTGTATGATCAATATTCAGGGGTATTAAAAGTGTGGTGTGGGATTAATGATGAACCCAAATCATGGCTAATACCCTTATCTAAGTTGGTGAAACATTGTGAGAGGGTTAAAACTCAGTGGATACTTTAAACGTGGGGTTAAGTAAGGTTAAACACGAAACTACGTTTTAGTTTCCTAGACTTTGAGATTTCTGTGTATATGGGCTTTAGAAGTATTTAAAGACCTCATTGCTGTGATAATGGTTAAAAACATTACTAACCTATTTAGATAAGGAAGGAATACATCTTAGTGGAATTAAAATCCACCTTAGTTAAACTTGTTACATGTTGATGTGTATAATACTCTAGAGCATTAGCTAGAGGAAAGGACTTAGTTAACGTGTGAGTTGGCAATGTGAATGTCCTAGGAGTAAGATAAGCCTAGGATTAAAGCTTGGGAAGTTTCTAAGGGTTAATATAAACTAAGAACTTAAGGACTCACCTAGGGAAGTGCACATGTTAATATAAAATAAACTAGGAAAAATGTCACAACGGTTGTGCATGAAA
The DNA here is from genome assembly GCA_023374045.1 of Limonium bicolor. NCBI lineage: Eukaryota > Viridiplantae > Streptophyta > Magnoliopsida > Caryophyllales > Plumbaginaceae > Limonium > Limonium bicolor. Next base: position 199,445,806 of record CM041778.1, read on the forward strand.
TCATAAAACTGACAAGTGTGTGTTGATTAACGTTAGGACCGTAACGACCGCCAACCGGGACCCCGTGTGTGAGACTACACTTGCTTCTGAATAAGGTATGGACATGTGTGGTTCGTATGTTGCCGTGTTACACGGCTTGTTTGCTGTGTGCCTTGTGTGAAAATGACATAAGATTAAAGCATGAAATTAGATTGCTTGCTTATCTTGCTTATATGATTGCTATATCATGGTTGCATATTATTTGCGCGCACACATTAGTTTAGTCCCTTCTCGTTTATGGAACTTGAGATGAAACACGACAAACTACGCAAACAAAACAAAACAACTATACAAGAAGAAAACTCCTCTTAAACTATAGAGGACTTCCAATGGCACCCACTATGGTGTCGAACTTGTAATGATAATGAAAAGTAGAATACCTATTGGTGGAACATCCTGAAGTCTAGAGACGACCTGCTTCCTCAACGCACGACGCCGGGAATGGAGGATTAGCTATGGAGAAGACGTTCTTCAACTTGCGGTGATAAGAGAATTTATAAATAATCCTTAAAGAAACAAGGAAAGAATGGCACCTACATGATATGGTCACGGGAGTTGAACCATACCCCAGACCTAATGCAAGGAAAGAGAGAGAAAATATACATTATTGGGAACAAGAGGAAAGAAATGAAACACACAACGCCCGAACGATCCCATAGTGAGGATCATTAGTAAACATACCTATGCACGTGTTTGATGACCTACATAATTGTTGTTTGCCATGCTAGCAGCTTGTTGTGCTTGGTTGCGTGTTTGATGTTGCTATGATGTCGACAAGTTATGTTTGGATGCTTGTTGCTAAGGTTTTGCTACCTTAAGTGTGTATGATATCCTGATGTATTGTGGTGTGTTTTACTGCTTTACTATGGCATGTAAATTGAACTTAATAAAATTCGACCAAGTAGTCGTGTGGCCGGAACATACGGGCTACACACGTTCATACTCAGCGTAGTTTGCTGAGTCCTTCCCAACCCAATTTTTTTTTGGTATTGTGTCGGACGATAACGGAGCGTAGGCGGGATGGCTACCATGGGGGTAGTCCATCAGGGCGAGACTTATGAGTTATTCTGTCTAATTTATGAACTGTACCCTGTAGAACTGAACTCAGGATGTAATTTTTCAGTTGTGTTGTTTAACCTAGTAGCTATGTTGTATACACTAGGTATTTGGGAATTGTATCTTATATCGTATATGAGTTTTGGTGAGGGCTGTTTCCAGTCATACAGACCGTAACTTAGTATTGGTAATGTGGTATGTCAACCGCGTGGGTGGCTGGCACCTGTAGCACCCGGATGGAGTTGTGAATCCGCTGCGTAGTTATCTTGTGATATGGCTAGGAGCTTTGTTTGCTATTGGATGTTTTATTCGGGGGTGTTACAGAAAGTGGTATCAGAGCGTAGTTGCGCTCTGATGACTGGAACAGAGAAGTACCGAGCATAGGAAAACCTGAATTCGGGGAAACGGGGTAAGGGTTAGTATGTGAGGCGCGATAGTTAGGATTCTTCCCCAGTAATTACTGGATACCTAACAGACACCTACACCCAACCCCTACGTCCCAAGAGTCCATTTCAAATCATAGAAAAAAAAAGCCGGAGAGGTAGAAAGCCTCCTCTTACTCGGGGAAACCCGATCTGGCATCTACTTAATGTTATACAATCAACCCGAGGAGAAAAGACTATACTACACAATCGACGTTGCCAAAAGGATAATACCCGTAGAGGGACCAATTTTAGCGACAACTTGGGTCGACATGCTTAGCAGTCGATAGGACCAACCACACAAGCAAAGAGAACCGAAATACCCTAAAATACGTGAAATAAATAAAGCTAAAATAAGCAATTAAATAAGCCAAGGATGGGATTGAGATAAATTCTTCAACTCGTACACTCGAGAGATTAATTTGAGAAAACCCCTCGTAAAACCATGAAATGAGAGGATATAGTTCGAGACGAAATTACACCATAAAATTGGTACAATCTATAATGCTTAATAAAGCATGACACAATTTTACACACTAAAGTATAATATTACGGAATTCAATTAATTCCCTACCGCAACACAAGGCAAACAGATAAGGAAATTGGCAATGAATCCGCCACTATGTTCAAACATCTATCGAATATTTTGTTCAACGAGACCAAATAAAAGGAGTTATGTGCCATAGAGAATTAAGTTCCGATCATGGAGGGACAAGTTCCGAAAGAGGAACTGTTAAAAACGCCCGCAAGCAATGCAACGGGTAACTGTGGAATTCAATGTTATAAAAAAAAAGATAAACCCTTTGGATCATATGTATATCATTAACTATGGTTATGAAAGAAGTGACCACACCTGCAACGTTATTTCGCATAGCATTTAATGCTCAAGCACTAACGTTATATGATAGTATTACTTAACCATTTGGTATTGTACCATATATTACATACCCCGTTATTCATTTTAATAAACCATACTTTAAATTACACTGTATGACTTGTAGTATATATATCTTTACACTAATGTCATAACACTTGTCACTTACCATTTCATGATATTAAAACCATATTGTATATACTTATATATATATATATATACATATATTCTTGGTTTTACACATATATATTTATATATGCAATTTCTATTGGATTTAATCACATAATATATAGTTGCATGTATTGTGACAGTATTATTTCTTAAACTCCCATTCAAGGTATAAGTTGGTCAACCTGACCTCTTGGTCAAATTAGTTGACTTAGTCAAGCATGTTGACTTGACTAGTTTATCCAAGTACTTTAGTTTACGACATTCATCATAATATACGGTATTAAATAATGCATGTACTTTGCAATATGCTACCCTTGATTGTATAATTTACAGTTTATCAACTTTATTCACTTATAACACCCATCATTTAATATTGTATGGTCCTCAACCATATTTTATACGTAATTCCTACAAATATTAGTCACGCCTTTATGCACATACAAATATATATAGCTTATAAAACTCCCTTTATTTAATGTTACATTCATTATTTTATGTAAGGCGATTATTCTCACTAGTTTGTAATATATTATACAAACTTATATTGAGATTCCTATCTTAATATCATGTAACATTTGTATAATACCATAATAAACTTTTAAAGTTTTTTTTTCATTATACTCATTATTTTGTAAGTTCATTTATTCATTATAATCACATTTGTTTTATGTGAATAGTCTTACTTATACACGTATTATATCCAAGTTAAAAACCAATTGTATATGAGAAAAATATATATATACATCTTCTTACTTCAAATGTTGGCAAGGTTAAAATTACTTAGCCAAGCAATTTCCGACCTTACGATTCAAATTCAATTATACAATACCATGTACTTTATTTTCTCCTACTTAGTATAACAACCATGACAAAAAAAGGGGCAATTACCGACTATAAATCTTGGATTAAGATGTAAGTAGCGATAAGAAAATATCACTCATAAAAAGGACAATGACGTGGGCTTTACTACCCTAAGTAACGGTAGTACGGTTCTCCAATACAAATATATTCGAACATGCGATGTCCGAGATAAATTCTAGGCATACACTAGGACCCAAAAGGGCTTGTATACACTAGACAAATTATTCACTATAACACCTGGGGTTTGAACCTTAGGCAAGAAGATTAAGAAAACCTAATCATATGGGGAGACATTAAATACGGTGCGGATGGATCACCTATCCATCTATATCTATGAATACGGTGCGGATGGATCACCTATATCCATACTATATCTATGAATACGGTGCGGATGGATCACCTATATCCATACTATATCTATGAATACGGTGCGGATGGATCACCTATATCCATACTATATCTATGAATACGGTGCGGATGGATCACCTATATCCATACTATATTATGAATACGGTGCGGATGGATCACCTATATCCATACTATATCTATGAATACGGTGCGGATGGATCACCTATATCCATACTATATCTATGAATACGGTGCGGATGGATCACCTATATCCATACTATATCTATGAATACGGTGCGGATGGATCACCTATATCCATACTATATCTATGAATACGGTGCGGATGGATCACCTATATCCATACTATATCTATGAATACGGTGCGGATGGATCACCTATATCCATACTACATCTCCCTATATGAGAACTTGGAATGAAAAGAACTCATAATATCAGAAGGATACGAATGTATGTACCAATATACCATTTAATTAATGGAAACAACCATATGTGCATATATAAGACAAAAGGGTATTATAATTCAAATACGACCTTGGAACTTATAACACATAAGTATACATATATTATGGATACAAGAATGAGTGAATGTATATATGTACACATTTAGATATATACATAGTTGGGAAAAATTAAATTGGCTGATGGTTTTTGGACGTGCGAGGTTGAACTTAACCCTGGTCAGGTCAAGTGATACTGAGCACAAATTGGGGTGGAAGGATAGTTCAACTTACGCTGACCACGTCAGTGTTGGATGATGCTCGAAACCTCCTACAAGTGGACACATGAACTACAAAGTACGAAGGATGCGATATCAAAATTTAGAGGTTACAACCACAGAAACTTCTAACATATATGATGTGGTAACCTTTTGACTGAAACCAATTGAAGTCAACCAGCAGTGTCAAGGCCATACTTGGGCTGAAAAATAAAGATACTTAGAGACGAAAAACGTCTAACTTGGTGGTACACATTAAAGGATAAAAGAAAGTAGTAATGCTAGGAGAGTAAACTAGCTAGCTACACATAAATATGAGCGGTAAAATAAACTAAACAAATCGTGGTAACAATGACACGTCGATAAAATACTGAGAACAAAATCATTAAAGACCAAAAGGGACAGCCAGAAACGACAATTCAGATGCTTAAAACTGCACCAAAAGCAAGAATATCCAACCTCCAAAGTAAATGGATGGACAATTTACAACCCACCGAGACGGTGCATAAATTAAAATACCCCATGTTAGCCAAGAGACTAAGCGGAAAAAAAAAATTAAGCCATGCACTACCTTGGAAGGCATAGTGAGGGAAACCTAAACTCGAAAGTAATCAGAGTCGCACAGCAGAAGCTAGTGGACCATATTCCACATTTTCCAGTTGAATAACAAGTGACATATCGGCCAATATCTTAGACCCAGAGAGGCTAAACCCGAATCCATTTATAGGTCAGTAAGGAAACCGATAAGAATCCTTGGGACAGAAACTAAGCCACTAACAAGGTCAAGATTTTGGATGAGATTATATTGTGAGTTACATCGCATAGAAAGATGAATGCCCTGAGAATTAAACATCTTGAACAAGGCTCAAGGATGATATAAAAGGGATTACGTGGGCGTAATCCATTTTTAAGGGGGGTAGGCGCGTTACGTTTTTACTGTGTTATTGCTTGTTGTGGTATTGTTTCGAATGCGGTGTGTGTGAATTGGGTGTGTATGGTATTGGATGTACACTGTGCGATGAATGAATGTTGTGTGCCTTTATGAAAACTTGGGTGAAGCCACTAAGGTGGCACAGTGCGTATAAACACTGAGAATTATAATATATGAGACTTGATCCTTTGGTTATCGTGAATGAATGCGGGACTTGATCCCAAGAATTAACAAGAAATAGAACATCGGTTAAGGAAGTAACAACTTCGGGACGAAGTTCCTTTAAGGGGGGTAGACTGAAATACCCCGAGTAAATTACCACTTTAAATTAGTGAAGTTTAAATTAAACTAGGTGCAACAATTACCATGAACATTATGGTATTTAAAATATGGATCCAAACGGATACTTATACCGTGTACATATCGGTACAAAGAAAAATAAATACCCCTAGTGCGCCCAATAAATCGTATGAACATAACAACGTAACATATTAATACGGTCGCACACGCGTACGTATATATACGTATTGAATATGCATATACATAACGTTACAATATTACAAGGCTATATATATAAGTAACAACAGGGCAAAATAAAATAGTCGATATCTATATAGATATAAGTAACAGCGTGACAAAATTAAACAGTCACATATATATAATTAATAACGCGACAAAAATAAAATAGTCGCGTATATATATGTATACTTGTACAAAATATGCATATAAATTGATTTATACAAAAGGAACAAAACTCACTCATGTCAGGACTTGAACCCGGTACCTCTCGTACCCCTCATGAACGTCTTAACCGGTTGAGCTATGCTCGAATTCAGTAACTCATACTAACAAATTTAAACTAGTACTAAGTCTACTAAGGTAACAAAAAAAAAGAAAAGAACCGAACACACCTCTGTAGTATCGGTTTCTTCCTCGAGACAACATCTTGGAGACCGCAAGCACTACCGGCCCCTTACTGAATTTCAGCGAGAGCAACCCACGCCACAGCATGCACATCAGAGTTTGTGCTGTCTCCAACCCGCACGCATCAGAGACCCACTTTTTTCCAAACCTCCACAAGTTCTCTTGGGAATGCACATTCAGAAACAGTTCACTGAACTGCTTCGTCCATCTCCTTTTGCTCCTACCATTAGAGTACCACCCATGCCTCTGGCGTTAACTAAAAAAATCCTGGCTTCAGTCCTCCTCCTCCACATTCACCTGCCATGGTGGTTCTTGCTCAGATTTTTCCTCTTCCCCTCTGTTACCTTGTCCATGCGTGAAGGTAAATCATGTGGTCAAGCCTGGTCTTCTTTTATTTTTCCTGATCTTCTTCTTTGCTAACAGAAACGCACTCCTGCAGTAAGCCAAACACGAAGGCTGTTTCTCTGTACAACTGATTCTTTTTGCTTTCCTCTGATTGAAAACTCACCATGCTTTGCTACTTCTGTTCGAAAGGGGACTACCAGTTGTCCAGGAATCCTCTGTGTTGGTCAGGGAGTTCGAGTGTCTTGGCCTCTTCCTCTAACTGTCTACATTCTCCTCTCCAAAAGAAACCGCCAGGAACCCACCACACATTCTGGTGAATACCAGTCCAAGGTGAGATCAGAAAAAAAGGGAAACTTTCTTCGCAGTGATCATTTTCTGTTTGTTAATCTAACTCCTGGGTAAACATCCTCAGTTGTGGTCGAATAACCAGGTGCAGGAAGTCTCACATTGGGCCAGAAGCAATCAAGAGAAACAGCTAGGATAAATAGGTGAGCCATTCCTAAACAAATTCTATAGTCGGAAGAATCAAACCCATCTGTCAAGTTCAGTTGTCAAGCATTTCGAAATCTGTAATCTTTGTTTTTCTTATGCCATTACCCAGAAGTGTTACAGAGGGGGTGTTGGTTTGCCTATAAACTTAAACACAACTAAGACAGCTATCAGCTTGAAAGAACAGGAACAAATACCTCAGTTTGTACCTTCTGTTTCTATTGCAATCTCTGTAGCTAACCATGCTGTTATGAGGCTGTCTCTAAATTAAAACTAAATAAAACACTTAACCACATAACCCAACAGAGAGGAAGGAGTTAAGAGTTAGTAAAGATTTAAGAACAGGAAGATAACAAAAAAAAATATACATCTGTATCGGTTGTTCAGTTTCTGTTTTTATGCAACAATCAGTGTTGGTGTAGTGAGTTCCCAGGAGTGTTGCTCACCCTATTATGGATCTGTTTTGAAGATCAAAACTAGGAATAAAGTGCTTAACTAAATGGCTAGACAATCTAGGGGTAAACTCAAGACCATAATCGTGACCAGGCTGCAAGAAATAAGAGAATATAGCAGCATATGATTTCAGATTTCTCGATTCAGTTTGGTGACTTCTCAGTAGCTTTGATATATTGCCCTGGGTTAGATTATAGTTAGAACTGTATGAAACATATAATTAAGTAACTACACAAGCTGGGGAAAACTAGGAGATAGACTAGGAAGCAGTACCAAAGCAACAGAGAATATACATCAACTTCGGTTTTGTTTTTCAGAGTTTCAGTTTGTTTCAGTTATAGAATTTCCTTGCTTCAGTATAAAGATGATGCTGTAAGATTCACAAGTTGGTTGAGATTTAAGATTGTAATAGAACACTTAATCACGAGAGTAAATGAGGCTGGAGAATTTAGAAAATCAAATCAGAAAAACAAAACAGAAGAGATAGAAGAGGATGTAGCAGTCTTATGTTTCGGTTTCAGTTTTCTGTTTCAGTGTAAGGATGATTCTGTGAGGTTAACAGGTGGTTTGGGATTCAAAATTGTAATAGAACAATTGACTACGTGAGTTATCAGTGAAGGAGAAATTGGGAGACAAGATATTATACAGAAAGGAAACAACAAAAAGGAACATGCTGCAGTCATGCTTCAGTTTTCAGGTTCTTCCCCGTTAGAATTAGGATGTCCAGTAGCTCTAACGATGCTGTTGTGATTCTGCTTCGAAGATAAAACCCTGATTAAACACCTGATTAACTGGGTAAGGAATTTGGGGAGAAACTGAAAAGCAAATTCAAGAGCAAACAGAAAACTAGAATAGAAAGGAATCAGTTATGTCTTTCAGTGTCGCAGTTTTTTTTTCTTTTTCCAGTTCTGTACAACCTTAAGAAGGGTTATAAGGAAAGAATTGAGTGGTCAACGAACCTAGAACACTTAAGCAAGCTCATATGCTTACAGAAAAAAAATTGAGGGTCAGGTTAAGTAACAGAAAAGGAAGATAGAAGTAAAGCCATCAGTGTTAGTTTTCAGTCCCTTAACAATTTTGTCCAGTTCAGTCCTTGGATGTACCAGTGATGCTAATCAAGTTGCCTTGGGTTTTGTTTGGGTTTAGAAGCTTAATGGAACATCTAAATAACTGAGTCAGCAGTTTGGGAGGAATTGAAAAATCAAACTCGTGAACAAACAGAGAAAAAAAATAATAGAAGAGAATTCACCAGTCCAGTTTTCAGTTTTTCTGCTTTCTGTAAAATGAGTTTTCAGAGCAGTTAACAGTGTTGCATTGAGTTGTTAATGAACCTAATACATTTATAATACACTTAAGTAAGTCTATGAATATTTGGGAGAGGTTAAGGGACAGTTAATAACCAAACAGAAGGAATGAGGAAGAAGTATGCAGGTCTTTGTTTTCAGATTTCTATAGTTTTTCCAGTTCTGTATAATGAACTTCCAGAGGTATTCTCAATGTTGTTTTGGGTTGTTTTAAAGATCAAAATCTTGCTAAGACACCTAACTAAGAGGGGTAAATACCTTGGGGAAAATTGGAGGTCAGTTTAATGAACTAAAGAGAAATTAAAGGGGAGCTACAGAAATCAGTTTTCAGTTTTCCTGCAGAGTAACAGTTCTGTATAATGAACTTTCAGTGGTTTTAACACTGCTGTTTTGAGTTGTTTTCAAGTATAAAACCTTCTTAATATACTCATATAATTGGGTAAAAGTTTTGGGTGAGATTAGAGACTGATTTATGGACTAAGAGGAAGTTTGTAAAGCTGCTGTACAAACTAGAGTATACAGTTTTTCTACAGTTTTTGTTTCTGTATAATGAACTTTCAAAGGGGTTAACAGTGCTGTCTCAAGTTGGTTCTTAGTTTAAAACTTCCCTAATACACCTAGCTAGTTTGGTAAAAACCTTGGAGAGATTTGGAAACTGATTTATAACCAAAAAGGAAGCTTAAAGAGGAGCTGTGCAGATTTGGTGTTTACAGTTTTCTGCATTTTCTAACTTCTGTATAATGAACATTCAGAGGTGTTAACATAGTTGTTTTGAGTTGGGTTTGGGTTTAAAGCCTTCCTAATAATACTATCTAGTTGAGTAAAAATCTTGGGAAGATGTGGAAACTTATTAATGAACTAAAAGCAAGAGGAAGAGGTGATGTACAGTTTTTGGTTTTTAGTTTTTCAGAATCTGCTGTGTTCTGTATAACTGTAATAAAGTTGCTATAAGGGTGTTTAATGGCCTGGGAATGAACTTATAACCTTGATAATACATCAAACTAAGAGTGTAAACACTTTGGGAGAAATTAGAAATCAATTTAAAGCATTAAAAGTGAAGTTGGGATGGAAGTATGCACCGACTTGGTGTTTCAGTTTTCTGAAACTTGTGCCTCTGTATGATCAATATTCAGGGGTATTAAAAGTGTGGTGTGGGATTAATGATGAACCCAAATCATGGCTAATACCCTTATCTAAGTTGGTGAAACATTGTGAGAGGGTTAAAACTCAGTGGATACTTTAAACGTGGGGTTAAGTAAGGTTAAACACTGAAACTACGTTTTAGTTTCCTAGACTTTGAGATTTCTGTGTATATGGGCTTTAGAAGTATTTAAAGACCTCATTGCTGTGATAATGGTTAAAAACATTACTAACCTATTTAGATAAGGAAGGAATACATCTTAGTGGAATTAAAATCCACCTTAGTTAAACTTGTTACATGTTGATGTGTATAATACTCTAGAGCATTAGCTAGAGGAAAGGACTTAGTTAACGTGTGAGTTGGCAATGTGAATGTCCTAGGAGTAAGATAAGCCTAGGATTAAAGCTTGGGAAGTTTCTAAGGGTTAATATAAACTAAGAACTTAAGGACTCACCTAGGGAAGTGCACATGTTAATATAAAATAAACTAGGAAAAATGTCACAACGGTTGTGCATGAAATCATAAAACTGACAAGTTGTGTTGATTAACGTTAGGACCGTAACGACCGCCAACCGGGACCCCGTGTGTGAGACTACACTTGCTTCTGAATAAGGTATGGACATGTGTGGTTCGTATGTTGCCGTGTTACACGGCTTGTTTGCTGTGTGCCTTGTGTGAAAATGACATAAGATTAAAGCATGAAATTAGATTGCTTGCTTATCTTGCTTATATGATTGCTATATCATGGTTGCATATTATTTGCGCACACATTAGTTTAGTCCCTTCTCGTTTATGGAACTTGAGATGAAACACGACAAACTACGCAAACAAAACAAAACAACTATACAAGAAGAAAACTCCTCTTAAACTATAGAGGACTTCCAATGGCACCCACTATGGTGTCGAACTTGTAATGATAATGAAAAGTATACCTATTGGTGGAACACATCCTGAAGTCTAGAGACGACCTGCTTCCTCAACGCACGACGCCGGGAATGGAGGATTAGCTATGGAGAAGACGTTCTTCAACTTGCGGTGATAAGAGAATTTATAAATAATCCTTAAAGAAACAAGGAAAGAATGGCACCTACATGATATGGTCACGGGAGTTGAACCATACCCCAGACCTAATGCAAGGAAGAGAGAGAAAATATACATTATTGGGAACAAGAGGAAAGAAATGAAAACACAACGCCCGAACGATCCCATAGTGAGGATCATTAGTAAACATACCTATGCACGTGTTTGATGACCTACATAATTGTTGTTTGCCATGCTAGCAGCTTGTTGTGCTTGGTTGCGTGTTTGATGTTGCTATGATGTCGACAAGTTATGTTTGGATGCTTGTTGCTAAGGTTTTGCTACCTTAAGTGTGTATGATATCCTGATGTATTGTGGTGTGTTTTACTGCTTTACTATGGCATGTAAATTGAACTTAATAAAATTCGACCAAGTAGTCGTGTGGCCCGGCAACATACGGGCTACACACGTTCATACTCAGCGTAGTTTGCTGAGTCCTTCCCAACCCAATTTTTTTTAGGTATTGTGTCGGACGATAACGGAGCGTAGGCGGGATGGCTACCATGGGGGTAGTCCATCAGGGCGAGACTTATGAGTTATTCTGTCTAATTTATGAACTGTACCCTGTAGAACTGAACTCAGGATGTAATTTTTCAGTTGTGTTGTTTAACCTAGTAGCTATGTTGTATACACTAGGTATTTGGGAATTGTATCTTATATCGTATATGAGTTTTGGTGAGGGCTGTTTCAAGTCATACAGACCGTAACTTAGTATTGGTAATGTGGTATGTCAACCGCGTGGGTGGCTGGCACCTGTAGCACCCGGATGGAGTTGTGAATCCGCTGTGTAGTTATCTTGTGATATGGCTAGGAGCTTTGTTTGTGCTATTGGATGTTTTATTCGGGGGTGTTACATACAAATATAGTATATATGGCGAAACTAATTTGGTTTGATGATTATAGGGTGTATTAATTAATGCTATATATTATATTATAGTATAACCTAGGGTGCAAATATTAGATGACTATAGGATGTATTAATTAGTTACAAAGACATAGCATTACGGTAGCTTGTCTGACGTATTCCCCTTCCCCATATTGCTTTTACCTTAACATCCACCCAGAAGTTTATCTACGTTTCTACTACCAACATCAAAAACTTATAAGTTCCTTCACATTCTTCTCAGATTTGTTATCCGGTCAAGCTAGGCATTCCAATTAACCCTCTAATGTTTTGGAAATCTATATGACCACCATTGGCCATATTAGAGACCTCTAGCGCTACTTACAGCTTCTTAATTTCTTGTAGTTATTATTTTAGTATCCCTTTACATTTTTTGGCTAGCGCCTATGACCTTCGATCGGCATCAACCTATAATAAAAAAAATTGAACTCGGACGGGCCCACCAACTTTATTTTCCGTCACGACCTTTCTTCTCTCCTTTTTGATTCCTTTAGTCACCTCTGACTAGTATATATGTTGTAGAAGCTTCAGTAGACCCAGCAATCAGAACTGGACAGCACTGAAACATCACAGAGAAAATCGGATAAAAAGTCAGATGAATTTGGCCGATGTAGACGGTTGTTGCCTCTGTTGAAGATGAAAGTACCGCCGATCATGATGATTCTTCTACTGATACAAAAGAGACAGAAGAAGAAAAACATGGTACAAATGAAATACCCCAAACTTATTAAATATGGATTAAATATCAAATTACATTAATTAAGGCCTAAACATGCCTTAAAAGTCAACTGAGAACAACAGTGGTCAACACAAAACAAGATGTTGCACCCTTTGACTGTTTAGGGTAAATAAATACCCAAATGAACTACTTAGGACCTAAAAACTTGTCCTAAGCATATTAACACATTACTAAACATATTACAATTGTTGGGAAACACTCCAACACAAAGAACAAGCAATTTCATGCTTCAAGGTCAAGAAGGGCAAAAATGTGCTCTAAGAAACCTTAAAGGTCTAATGACCTCTAAATGATATAAAATTGGATACCATGATCAAATATCATGTAAAGAACACAACAAAACTGTTCTCAAAGAAAACAGAGCTCAGAAACACCTTGCGACACAAAATGTGCACTAAAACTCCTTAAAGCACGTTTTTGTGTAATTGCCTTCTAAATTGGTTTTAAATGGGCTAAAAGGTTATAATTACCTTTAAATATGATAATATATCATATTATATCATATTAGGAATTTAATTCCAGAAATTTACGAATTTTTACAAATTTAATATTAAAATATTAATAAAACCCTAAAGTGGGGCCCATTTGGGTCAACATTGACTAAGTTGGTCAATGTTGACCATTGACCACGAATTGGGCCTTATAAAATCAGATTATTAAGGCTCCTAACAGACCATGTGACAAATCCCATGTGACAATTAAATATACCTCCTTACTTTTGCATAAAATAAGGAAAAGTGAACTTTAACATATTAAAACACAAAAGTAGCTTACCACTTGCTTACCCATGTGAGTGCTGCCGATTTGGAGCCTCCTTTCCCTCCTTGTTATACGGTGGTTTACAAGCTAGCAAGACAAGGAGTGATGACTCATCTCTCACTAGTTGATTTAAGTAACATTAAGCTCCATTATTGAATCAATTAGGCACCAATTATTCACCACCTTTCTCCATCTTGGACGGCTGCCCCTTGCTTTTGTCTCCACTGATTAAGCCTCCAATAATCAACACCAATCAGTCTTGGTGAGTCATCAAGTCATTAAAATCATAAAATATGCAAAAAATGACTTTAAGGACAATTTAGGTCACTCTCCTTCATTTGCCCCATTCAGCCGAGATTGCTCTTGCCTTGAGCTCTCTTTGGCTCCTCCTTGACCGTAGGTAAGCATTCCAACTCCATTGATGAGAGCTCTTGCTCTAGGTAAGCTTCTAAGGCATAAAAATGTCCATTTTCTTCATCTTTCTTTCCTTTTTCCATTGATCTAGACTCCAACCATTTCTATACATTTATGTAGAGTGTTTTGGAGGTTAAAGGAAGAGTAATTTTCGGCCATAACAAGATCTAAGGAGTAAAGTTCAAGTCTTGACCATTTAAGGTAAAAATGTGCTCTAAGCACATATCTCTTCTTCCTTGTAAATTTCGATTGTAAACCTTGGTTCCCTAGCCTTATTTTCTTCTCCTTTTCATGTGGATTCAGTTGGTATACCAAGATCTACAAGGAGTAGCTAGATCCAAGCCCAAAACACCATTTTGTGCATCTTAAGCAAGGTAAAACTTAGCTATCTTCCAAGCTAGTTACCCACGGTTTTGTACCTTATCTTTAAGAGTGTTTTGATACTCTTTCTCTACTGGAAAAATAGGGCCGAAGTAGATCTACAACAAGCTTGAAGGTCTAAGGTAAAAATCCATGATTTTCATGACTTAAATTACTTCTCATGGTTAGCTCATGTGTGGAGCTTAATCATGTCTTGTTTTCTACATGAAGACAAGTAAATCAATATGTGGAGAAATTCTCCTTAAGGTGGCCGAATCCAAACAAGGATTTATCTAAGCTAAATCAAGGTATAAATCACTTAAATCTACACTTGGTATATTAATATGTGTTTATACATATTTATACATATATGCCGTGAGTGAAGAGTATATTAAGGTCTTATTTTGACCTTAGGTGATTAAGGAATGGTTTAATAAATTTTATAACTAATTAAACAAGCATAATTGTCAAATTTAGGACATTATGTGGAAAATTGGTAATTAAAAGAAAGATATATGGTGAGGCTGAGATTTATATGTATTTTTGGGACATTTATGTGTAATTTATTTTGTGAGCAAATGTTTGTAATAAGGCCATGTACTTTAGGCCATTTTATTTATTTATATTTAGTTTAAAGTTGGTTTTAGGTGATATTTATATATTACCGAAATGAATAAGGGGTTATAGTGTAATTAAATTAAATTTGAGGGCTTTAAAATAATAAGGCCGAAAATTAGAGGTTAAAAGGGTTTAAAATAAAGTTTATAAGATTATATAAAGTTTTGGGGGTTAAATGGTAATTTCTAAAAAGTATGGGTGCAAACCGTAATTATAAGGAATTAATGGTCAAGGAAATATTAAGGAGGTCAACCTTGACCATATGGTAGGTTTTGACCAAATTAGATAAGTTAAATAACTTATTTAAGGTCTTATAATAAGATAGGTATTTTAGTGTAACAATTTTATAACATATGTGGTAAATATGTTATTACCGAAAATAAAGGGTGTACAATGGTATTTTAAACACCCATGGGCTATTAGGAATTTTTAGGAATTTATTGGGTTGTTTTTGGAATTAAAATAAACTATATATGAATGATATATAGTTATTATGTCGCTATGACACCTTGGAGAAATATAGATGGTGGAATTATAAATACCGAAAGTATATGGGTTAATAAGGATATTTATAACCCTTTGGTGAAATTTGGAGATTTTTAGAATTATATAAGAGTATTTATTAAGATATGTGTATAATATATGGTTTTAATGATAATGTAAAACTATATGTTATAAATGGGGCCAAATGGCAATTATAGAATAGCACAAGGGCTGTTCGGAATTTACAAAAAATAACCATAGGTTATACTCTTTTATAAGTTAGAAATGTTATATTAAATGGTATATATAACATGGTATTAATAATGGGGAGATTTTGTAAATAAAGGAAACTATGGTATATGAAAAAGAATAAGGTTCAATATATGTGCCTATGCGGCAATATATAATAGTTTTGTATAAAAACTATAGGTTATAAGTTAAAGGAAATAAAAAAATATCATATCAAATGATATTAGTATATGGTATGACACTACATAATGTTATGTAGTCAAAGTGGAGTTTAAATAAATTCAAGGGCTATACCGAATTAATATGAGTTGGAAAATGAATTTTAGACTATGGTCTACTATGTTATAAATGTTATAACAATTATATGGTATTAAGGTGGTTTAATGGGATTAATACAAGTAAGGATATTCACATTAAATAATGTGACAAACTATAAACAAATGAGATTTATAGCTAAGGTATTTATTAAACCTTAGGAGTTGTAAGTATACAACATAAAATGTTACCTAATATTAGGATAATAATCTTAATATAAGTTGTACAATATAATACAACTAATGGGAATAATCATCTAACATAAGATGATAAAATGTTACATATGATATAAGAGTTTATTAAACTCATGTGAATTACCTACGTGGTAAATATATACATACACAAGAATAATGTATATAAGGTGGATATACGTTTTGGTTGGAAACCATATGATTTAATGGTGGTGGTTATTTTAAAAAAATATAGTTACGAACTATAAGTTATGAGTTTTGGATGCAAATATTATTTGCTAAAGATAAATGGATTATATAATACATTGTATTATAATGGATGGTGGGAGAATGATACAATATAATAAATGACACAATACGAAAAAAATATAATATAATATAATCATGCATGCATACATGCAATTATGGGTTACGTACCTAAACTAGACGGTGGATAAGATTAAAAAGAAATACAACGAATTAAACTTAACAGTTGAAATATTATGACGTATGAGTTTTAAGTAACAAAGCCGACTGTTTTAGAGAAACCCGTAACAATAACTGTAGAAAACAAGGGTGAACTGTCGGGGTTACTTGTTATTCGGAAATACCGGATGTAGTTAGTCATGGAGACTGACTTATAGTTTTAATACCGTTTAGATTATACTTCTGACAAGACGCTTGACGAGCTAGTGGACTACACGGAGCATAGGATCTTGCTGATTCATACTCCACCGTAATACAATCAGGGTGAACGGTATGTAAAGGGGTTTGATCCGAGTTGTCCTAAGGAATTCCTTGGGCTCGGATTTGGTTGATATAACTTGTGTGTTATGTGTGTGGTTACATGTATGTGATTTAGTGTTACTGCATTATTTATTTATGCTCGAGCGTCCTACGGGACTAACACTACGTCGACTATAGATCGACTTATATAAACATACATATACGTTATTGTGATGACATGACGGTTACTTGATATAATACCATAGTGTTAATATTAAGTATATGGTGACCTAAGTAAAATACTTAGGAATGAGTCACGACATTGTCGGTCTCTAGAGGATGGATCTCGAACATGAATATAACCTAGATTACTTCTAGGTATGCGTGAGACCCACTGGGCAGCTAACTAATAATTATTCTCCATAAGACTAAGAGCATATCTTAAACATTATGAGAGAGAGATGGTATGAGTTGAGGTGAGGAATCCCGGTAGTTTACGAACTACTTGGTTGCGCATTTGTGATCACTGAGGGGTTTCCTAATTGGATTCCGCTCCAGGTTATATCCAACGAGCCCAAACTGGATCGTGGATCAGGTGGCTACGACCTTTATATGGACGTCTTACGAGACATAAGAGAGTCAGGGGCCTCCGGACCTCTGGCGAAATGAGCACCTTTGTGTGTACGGGAGGACTACTGTCCATGGTGAGGTTATCGGGTTTTCCTAACATGACGCCCAACTGGTATTAATAATTAAACATGGTTTGGATGGATGGGGCCTTAAAGGCCAAACTAAATTAACTATGGAAACTGTACGCTACGGCAAATGTACATTGTACATATGGATGGGGCCTTGAAGGCCAAGTTAAATTAATTAAATAAAAAAAGGATGGTATACGCTACGGCGATTGTACATGGTACATTATATTGTTATTACTCGATACGTTCGATATACAAGTGTTGGTTGAAATATTCTATGAATGTTTGGATTGGATGGATGATTAAATGTTTATGAATATTTGGATGGGTGATTATGTATATTATACATTTATGTTACATTATTGATTATGACTATAAAATGGTAAAGCATGAAACCAATCTAATAATAAGATGGTTAAAATGACAAGTGACCATTAGGGTCCAGGCCCGGCATACTCAGCGTCTATCGCTGATACTACACCATTACAGGTTGTTGATTATTGTCGAAGCCGAAGAGCAGGAACATGGTAATTGGAGTTTTACTTTTGTTACCACACATGGAGATGTTGTATAGCAATGAAGATGGTGAATTGTTTTATGGTAAGGTTGTGTATATTTGAGATTGGGTAGACGCTCACTTGTCGCTGTTTATGGTTTATGGACTTAGTATGATGTATAGGAGTTTTCTCGTTATCACGGCGGTTAGCAGTTTGTTTATGTGACAGCCCAGTCCAATCAACCCACATGTGTGATATTGTCCGCTTTGGCACGCAGGCCGCACGGATTTGTTCCTGGGGTTTCGCCCCAAAACGCGTCACACAAGGGAAGAGTATCCCCACCCTAATAAGGTATGGTTCGTGCTCTCTCCCGATCGATGTGGGAGGTAACACCACGCCGGGTGTTACACCCTACCCCCCTTAAGGAGCCCAGTGCCCTCACGGGCTCACTGGACCCACACCGACCTGGGTCTGGCTCTGATACCATCTGTGACAGCCCAGTCCAATCAACCCACATGTGTGATATTGTCCGCTTTGGCACGCAGGCCGCACGGATTTGTTCCTGGGGTTTCGCCCCAAAACGCGTCACACAAGGGAAGAGTATCCCCACCCTAATAAGGTATGGTTCGTATTACACCATTGTAATCCTCTCACCAAGGGCTACATTTTCATCTTTCCAAAATCCAAAAACAAGCAATTTCGTTTTTATGGGTATGTCCCATTTGGAGCACCAACACCACCATTAGAAGGCTCTCCTTCTCCTTGTTCTTTTGAGGTAAAAATCTCTTCAAAAGCTCCATCTTTTTCTAGCCTAAATGGCAAAACGAAATTCATAAACTAAACCCTTGTTATTCCTTGTTGTTCTAGCCGATTTTGGCATCTTGGTGGAGTTGGATTTTTGTTGTTGAACCACTCCAAACAGCACTTGAACCATTGGAAGGTAATAAATATTCTAAACCCTAGAATGTGCATTAGAACTTAAGTAATGTTTGAGTTTAGTTTTAGTATTGAAATATGTAAATGTATGGGTATAGTGTTAGAGGAGTTGAGTTGCTAAAACCGGTGGAAAGAAGGAAGGAAGGAGGAAGAAGGAGGAAGGAAATCTAGAAGAGAATCAAGGTAATAATGCTCACCCTTGTATAGCCTTGTATATGTATAATGTAACAGATTTTTAGAAGTAAAAATGTGTATTGTAAATGATAATGCATTAGTAGTATAATATGTAAGAGGAAATAAGTATTTTGAAGCCTTTGAAAACATTGTAAAAAATTGTTGCAAAACAGATGGGAATTTAGTTGTTGAGTGCAGGAAATTTTAGTGTTGTCTTGTTAGTAGTATTTGTGTATGGGAGTTGTATATTTTTGGTTATTGAAACAGGTGAGATAAGTGTTGAAATGGGAGTAAAACAATGTGGTGAGTGTATAAAAATACAAGGGAGACTATGGCAAAATTTACCTAGGATTGGAACACTTAGTGAATTTAAACTAGGTGAATGAAGAGTGTTGTAACAGATTTTGATTAAGGAAAATAGAGGGTAAGTGGAGAGAGCTAGGTAATGGATTCTAGATGCATTAGGAGTGTTAGAATGACATTAGAAGAGGGAGATGTAGAGGAGAAGTGTAAGTGTTAAAATCTGTAGCATAAGGTAACTAGAGAAGAAACTAGTTTGGGTGTCGAGTGAAACTTGGAGAATTATGTGAGTGAATGAGTATAGAATTGTGTAAGGAGTTAATGAGTGAACTAGGGTGTATTAGGAGGTTTAATTAGTGTTATAACATGTGGGAATGAGTGTAGGAACAATGGGGAAGTAATGGGTGAAAGAGAGGATTGAAAACAGAAATTAAAATGCAAATACTGGGCCGGACCGGACTTGCAAGTCCGGTCGTGCCCAGATTTACAAAGACGGGGAAAGCTACTGGAATCGACCGGACTTGCGACCGGACATGCAAGTCCGGTCGAGCAGAAAATTTTCCCGTCAGAAAGCTACTGGAATCGACCGGGCTTGCGACCGGACATGCAAGTCCGGTCGAGTAGAAAATTTTCCCCTCGGTATGCTACTGGAATCGACCGGACTTGCGACCGGACATGCAAGTCCGGTCGAGCAGAAAAATTTCCCGGCAGAATGTTACTGGAATCGACCGGACTTGCGACCGGACATGCAAGTCCGGTCGGACCAAAAATTTTCCCGAAGAAACCTACTGGAATGGACCGGACTTGCCCAAGGTCGGTCGCAAGTCCGGTCCTGACAAAAAAAAAAAAAAAAAAATTTATTTTAATTTAAATAGTAATTGTATATATATGTATATGTATACCCATACATATATGTATATGTACATGCATGAAAGCATGCCAAAGTTAAGTAAGGAAGTAAAACCTAAGTAAAGGAAAAGTAACTAAGTAAAGAGCAAATGCAAGAAGTATAAGGACATGGTAAGTAGGAGTTAATTAATGATAGTTAAATTAATCATTCAATTGTATGTATGTAATAGGACTTGG
This sequence comes from Limonium bicolor, assembly GCA_023374045.1. Lineage (NCBI taxonomy): Eukaryota > Viridiplantae > Streptophyta > Magnoliopsida > Caryophyllales > Plumbaginaceae > Limonium > Limonium bicolor. The sequence goes on from CM041778.1 coordinate 199,466,408, forward strand.
TTTGTGACATCGAAGGACGTTTGGAATTACGTACGACGGTGAACGGTATGAATTCCTCATGCCCCGAATGCTATCATGGCTATTCTGATTGTGTGTTGTGTGCTAATTGATCACCAATAAAGATAAATGCACGAATCGGAGTTAATATGCTTACTTGTGATTATGTAGTGTTGTATGATGTTGTATACTCTCTTTAATTCTTAGTTTGTATACTTCATGAAATGTTCGGATGATATGAATGTATGTATGTATGTTGTATTGTACCGTGACCGTTATTGTGTTTGGATTCTAACTTGTTCCTAACAATCTAACCATCCTAACTCAAAATGGTAATTAAATTGGAATGAGTAGAAGTCCGATATAGTTTCGGCCACGCGTGAGGATGCGGAGTCACGAGAGGTTGGCTCCAATTCCTGACTCTTAAACTGGTCCGCGGCCCAAATCCCTTAAGTGGGTAGCATCCCGGATTAGTGAGTCAAGTAAATCCCGGATGTGGGACGGTGTAGTCCCCAAGGCCGGAGGTCCCGACGACTTGACTTGAGTATAAGTAAGTAAGTAAGAATGAGTAAGTAAAGTAAAAAGGAAGTAAGTAAGTGTAAGTAAGAAGAAGTAAGTAATGAGTAAAAGAGTAATATGCATTCCGATTAACCCGGATGCACAATTTGGCTAACCCTGCGAAGGTAAGTATTGTGAACTCTATTGTACTGTTGCCTTGAAGTGAATGATGTATTGTAATGTATGTATGTTTGTATGTAAAGCATGTATGTATGAGTAATGAACAAGCATGTTTAGCGGTCGCCAATTAGTCGGCGTACCCTTGCTAGCAATCGGTATATGCGGAGTTTATGCGCAGCAATTTGCTGAGCCCCTTGGGGCACCATTTTTAATATAAATGCAGGTGCAAGAGAAGGGTGAAGCGGATGAAGACTTAGTTTAATTTCTTGTCTTCTTTTTGTATGTAAACAATGAATTTGAGATCGGTGTACTGAGTAGTACATGGCTTAGATTTTTGAATAGCCGGTGTACCATGGGGTACACCTTTTTGGGATTTTGTGAAGGGATTGATTGGTATAGATGAGTAGTTGGTAGATACTCATTCTTTTGGTAAACTTGGAAGGTTGTAATGAATGCACTTCGAATACTCGGTAATCCTTTGGTAGTGAACGTATTTGTAATTGGTAAGTTTGTTTTAGTAGCTCGGTACCTATTGGCCATCAGACCGTCACTGTAAGTATTGGTAGCCTTGCTAGCTGTATGGGCGGTTAGCGGCATTGTTTCCCCCGCCGTAGTAAGTAGTATATCCGCTGCGAACTCGTAGGATTAACAGGACGATTAGACGGTAAGCCTTGGATTAATGGTTGGGGTGTTACAAAAAGTGGTATCAGAGCGTAGTTACGCTCTGATGTCCTAAAGTACCGAGCATAGGAGATTACCGAGTTAGGATTTCAACCGTCTTAAGACGGATACTTAGAAACCTAACTAGGAACTACCGTTATTAATAACGGATACCTTTGACGTTCTTAAGAACGATACCATGTTTTAATTCCAAGACCTTTGAGTCATTCTTGCGGAGCCTAATGTAACTGTTAAACATTCAGATGTCAGGAAGAGGCCGAGGCCGAACTAGAGGCGAAGCCTCAGGAGAAACGATTAGACGGTAAGCCTTGGATTAACGGTTGGGGTGTTACAGTTTATGTTGGAAGTTGGTTGTAGTTTGGCTTCGTTACTCGCATGGGCGAGTAATGGCCGGTGACACCCGAGTGAGTTTTGTAATTGTTATTTATTTTCCGCTGCGAGACGTTTTATTTATTGCTACGTGAGAGATTATTACGTGATTGTGGAGAGGGGTGTGACAACAAAAGAGACAGAGGCAGATATAGATGAAAGGATAAATGAGAACTCAGAAACAGAGAGGTTGAAGAAATTGGCTAAAGAGTTAAGTGAGGCTGGCACGAAGTAGAGTCCGGTGGTGATTAACGGATTACCGGCATACTTCATAACCTTGAATGAAGAAAACGGTTTTCTAGAATAGTGGTATCAGTAGGATAAGAGGAAACTTAGTCAATTATATGGTGGCATGGGGGACTATATGAAGATAAAGTGGTACCACATCTCCCGGTTGATGAGTTTCATGTGTTATGGATGGAGATGGAGATGGAGAAGGTAGACACTTCTCCATCTCCAGTTTCGATTGGATCTTCTTTCAGTTTTGAACATCGATAGGTCTGAGAAATCTTTAAACGCTAGAACATGACTGTCTGTTGATTGCATGTAGTCATTTGGAATACTAGTCACACTGTTGATGTGGGGTGCATCGTATCTTTTAAAAAAAACTAGATGAAGGTCCCTTGGCAATTAAAAAAGATTGGAGAGATTCCCCCTAAGTATAATTCCCCCTGAGTTTTCATGTTAAGCGACTTTAACAAATGATAGCAATAAGTGACAGTTTTTATGCACAATAAGTGACAGCTTTTATGTCACTTATTGTGCATAGAAGCTGTCACTCAAATAAAGTCAAGTCACCTAGGGAACTCAATTCCCACTAGGTGCAACATCGGTTTCATACCGATTTATTCTCTCCCAAACATACTCATTTCTCAACACCGGTTTCATACCGGCTCATATCTCATACTATTACCAATCGGGATTCTCATCCCCTGAAGTTTCTCTACTCTTTTCCACTTCTAATCTCATAATCAACCATAATTACACAATGAGTGAATACAAATGTTTATGTAACATAAGTATCAATCATCAAAACAAATTCTTTTGTGCTATGCGCATTGTAGTTTACACACTTATTACATAAAACATACACTTTGCGGTTTCCACTCTATCCCCCTTAAAAGGGATTACACCCACGTAATCTACCCATGTGTCAATGTCGGACATTGGTCTAAGGTGTTCAGCCATCATTGAGTATTTCATCTTCCTTGCGGTCTATTATACAATGTTCCTTGGTCAAAGGGTTTTACCCGTATTGTCGGTTAGTCTCTACACCAAGAATTTTCATTGGAGTTGTTCAACTCTTAACCGGGTTGGGTTCTAGTTCTAGAGGCTTCAACGCATTGATAATTAGCCATCCACTCCTATTCATTAGGTATGTTAAACCTTAGAATTCTGGGCTCACTAGCTTCTACTGCGTGACCTTGATAACTTGAGGTTTGTTCGCCCTTCTCGTTATTCTTAATGTGTTACACATCACCTTTTGATCCCTTTTTATGTTGGGAATAAGGTTTCTCAATCAAGCGTGGTATTTCTTACCGTACGCGAACTTGATGAGTTATAGATTTTCTATCCAGCTCTTTGGAAATCTATTGTACATACTATTGTATACTTTCGTGATCATTCATTTGATTCTTCCAACGTACTGTCGGTTGAGGTTGAGCCACTACTTAGTATGTAGTGCTTCCTCTATAATTAGTTGCTTCTGAATTATACCCATTTACTTGGTTCTATAAAAGTGTTCTTTACTTGTATGACCTTGCATTTTCTATGCATCGGTCCTCTAAATGTTCATAGGTTTCCTTCAGTTTTCATTCAGATGGAATTCGCTTCTTGTGATTGTTGGTGTGTTCAACACTCTTTGTGCTTCTTTGGCCGAAGGCCGCACGGTTTGTTTCTAAGCTTTCGCTTAACTGGCTTATGCCATGTTCATTAATGTGTTTACAACACTTTCCTTATCCAATGCAGTTGATTCTTTAACAATTTAGGTACTCTTGTCCCATGTTATTACTTCACTTATCAATTTGATTCATCAAGGATTTGCTTCCAGTTCCTTATGCAAGTGCAATAGGAATTAGCATTGCCTTCTCTGTGAGGTCTTTTATCCCTTGGTGCAGATTTCTGACTTGTCGCCCGGTCTGTCTACCATCTCTTATTTAGCATCTCCATGTCATTGTGTGATTATTCACATACACTGGTCGCTTGCTGCGCACCATGTTCGTATTTACTTACGACTTTGGCTTCCATGGCAGCCGCTATTACATTAGCTTCTGCTCATGTACTTCTACCATGTATACCATGATTTGCCATTTACTTGGCTGATTACGGAATACAACATTATTTATGTCTCTAAGCTCTTGAGCGTTATTTACTTTGCACTTTATGTTTACACATACAGTGTTTCTTCTAAACCGGCTACTTTTCGGTTTTCAACAATTGGTATAACAGCTTATTCCCACATTGCTTGGCAGTAATCGTATGCTCAAGCTTCATTACATTAGTAGTTTTGAAAGAGATGTATTTTCAGACGTCCACTGATGGCATCCTCTTCTTTGGAATTTGTATGTTCACCGCTCTCGCGGTCCTACGGTAACGAGTGGTATCCTCGCTTGTTAGTTATTTAACAATCTTACTGGTGCCGTTCTTGGCAACTCCCCATATGATTCTCAGTTAGGTTTTGCAACCGTTGTATCTACATGTTGCGGTAGGTTCATGGCTTACTAGCCATGTTGCCTCGAGCTTGCTCTCTGTAGGTTGTTCACATATATTTGTATTACTCCGTACCCCATAGATTGGTTTGTTGGTAGTGCCGGGCTCCATGATAAGATCGTCGCATCATGCTTCCGTTTATTGAAGACCCTTTAGATAGTAATAACCAGTTGCCTCTTGGCAATTTAGGGTATTTCCTGTTCGGTGGAATCCCTTCGGTGTTCCAACCGAGTGTTCATTCTGGCTCTTGTGTTCTTATCACGATATTTCGTTCTACACCCTTCAAGGATTGCTCCTAGATGTTGTTAAGTGATGCCATTTCATTTGGCTCACACTTTGGGTATGTTCAGTTTATTACCCCGCTTGCAGTTTTGGATTTCAAATTGTCCCGTTTGGGGTTATAACGTCTTCCGTTCTTAGGGTAGACCGTTAAGATTTTCTCCTTTATATTCTTGGTTGTTGTCCTGGGAATCCCATCCCATTCGTTGACCATTGATGTGATAATGTTAGGCATTTTCCTTAGTGTGTTTAGACTGGTATTCATTCCAGCTAACATGCTTACTTTTGGATTCTCGAGACATATCCATTGTCTTTACTCAATTATTTGTGCTTCTCGCACTTCTTAACTCTTAATCATCCTCCTGGAGTAGGTTCTTGGCTCCTTTAGCTTTGTAAGCTTATCTAGGTTCCTTCGGTTGTTTGAGGTGTCCAACTGTTCTGGTTTGAACTTACCTTATGGTCCGTAGTACGAAGTTTACTACTTCCCGTTGATCGTACACTACTTGTATACATACGTAGGGTACCTTACTGGTACATTACTACTTACCTGACTAACTCACAAATAGGTCTGTCAGGCCCGCATGCTCACTCGGAGTGCAGTCGTCCCACATCCCGTTTTTGGGTACACTCGTAGTGCTCATCACACGCCTAGGTGAAGTATTCTATTGTCAACTCCCCTTGTATCGTCCTATGATGACTTACCATGGTTCTCTGGTTTGGTTTTAAAATCTGAGGTTTTAAAAGAAAAGTTTTTGTTTGAAAGAAAAATCTTGGGTTTCAAAGAAAATTTTCATGGTGTTGCCATGTCTGAGGTCTTGACCAAGTCTAACTTCTCGCCGACTAGTATGTTCTTAATACAATGCTCAGGCCGTCAGGCCTTTCCAAGGGTTTGTTCTTCAAATTCTTAGGATTGGTGATCCTATATTTGCTTCACTGTCATAATGGTACTTTACTAAGTACGTGTTGGTAGTTGAAAGTTTTCCAATTTGCCTCGTTCTTGCTGCACTTGCCCTGGCAAGTGCGCGGATAGGTTAGTTTTAGGGTTAGCATATACCGGTTACGGTATTGTTTCCATCAGTATTTGGTGACTTCATTGGTTCTTCTTTTGATCTTAGTGATCAATCTCCTGAGTAGTTTCTCAGTGTTCTTGACATGATTGTCATAAATCCGAGTGTTTCCCCGGTCCTCGGGGTCCCTGTGTACCTCTTTTTGTTGCTCGTTCCCACACATGTACTGTGGTTACCGAGGTTTGACTTATCCTTAGGAACTACGTCGAAGTCCGGTTGGTGTAAGTTTCATAGTTACACTCATAGTTGACTGACTATGTTATTCGGGTATTACGGCCTTTTAGCGTTGTAGGTTTGGAGTTATCCAACCTCGACTAATTCCTTAGTCGGTTTGTATGTCGTTGAAGGTATTATCAAGCATTTGTAGTCCGTAGACTCTCTTGTCTCGGGTTTTGTTACTCCGTCTAATTCGCTTCATTGCACGGTTGTGCTTTCCTTCTTGCTGACTAGGCATGGTTCTCATGATTGCAAAGCACGTTGCCCCATGATACCGTAAATTTCCTTGCCTTTAGTTAGGATTTCTCAATCTTCTTCTAATAAATGTTGTTGTTGTTGTTCAAACGGGAAGCATCTCTAGGATTCCTGTTCCTGGAATCTACCGTATGACTGGTTCTTTCTCTTACAAATTTATTTTACACCTGCCAGATCTGGTTTACCCGAGTATGAGAGGTCTTTCCATCTCTCTGGCGTTCTTCTCCCAACTTTATACTGTGGGATGTGGAGGGCGGGTATGGTTATTGTAGGTTTCCGGTTCACACGGAAGTTCCTAACTAGCGTACCTCTCACGCTAACACTCAACCCTTAGCCTTAAGTCTCTAATTCCTAACTCAATATTTTCCTAAACTCGGTATATCAATCATCAGAGTGATACTTCGCTCTAATACCACTTTTTGTAACACCCTTACCGCTAATCAAATCATTATCCCCTAATCCGTCCCAATTACCAACACCAAAGTAGCGGAAATTCACTTACAAACGGTGGGTGATACAATGCCGTTAGTCACCCATGTGACTAACAAGGCCAAATCCAATTACAACTCTATTATCGGTCTGTTGAATTTGAATATACCGAGTACTCTATTCTAAACAATACATTCCATTCCTTAATCAAATCATAATACAATCCAAACCTCAAATCAATACTATACCGAGTCTCTACAATCGTCAAGTTTGCTGATATAATTCAGACTTACAATTCAACATTACAAATAAATACAACTTTCATTAATCAACTACCCATGCTTATACAGCAACCCTGCCTTACACTCTCGAACGGTGATCGACTCGGAAGTACCTGGAAAGTAAAAACGGTGCCCCAAGGGGCACAACGAATTGTTGGTATGAAATTCGCATACCCCGCTTGCTAACGGGGGTACGCCGACTACTTGGTCGAGAACATGAGATTCATTTTAATTCAATAAACATGCTCACATTCAAAGGAATTTAAACAAGGAATACAATAACTACTAACACAACAAGTTTGTTAGTTAGTATTAACTTACTCTTAGGCCTTTAGGGTTTCTACCTCACTATGCCTTAGTCACTTACTCATTATGTTACCCATTCTCTAGGGTTATTCTTACTGAAACTCTCTTGTTCTCAATCTCGATCTCAAATTCTCAATTTCTCAACTCAAACTCAATTTCTACACTTCTCAACTCAACTCTCAAATCTCTCAAGTTTTAACTCAATTCTCAAATCTTAAGTTCTCAAAGGGATATCTTTTAAGTCATTACCCATGACCTCCGGGCAGAGTCATACACAAGACTCACCACTGGGCTTTCAAATACAAGTCTTACTTCCCTAGTTTCGACCCTACTCGGGGTCTAGCATGGTGGGAAGGTTTGACTATCAAACGAAACTACACACTTAGCTCCTCAAATTCCCAAACATCCGTTTCTCTACCGGACTACTCAATTTACCAAATACTCCTCTCTCGGTGTTATATTGTAATCATATAGATTAGCCTAGAAGTATCTCTCTCAATACCATCTAATAGGTTAGGGAATTTTCTCAATGTCTAGTATTCTCAATTTAAGGGTTTTCCCAACTTATCGAATACTTTTATGTACGGGACATTTTCTCAATTGGTCGGATACTCATGTTGTGGATTGACTATCTTTTAAAGGAGTTTGATGGTCCTTTATATGTCTTTTACTTTTCTCATAAGTTATTTTCTTAGAACTGTCATTATCCTCTAAGTAGAGGTTCATTGTATCTCTCCACTATTATTTGTTTCGTGGATTAATTCAATTCGGTTCTCTAACCATTATCACGAGTTTACTAATCCTGTACAACTCTCTCACGTTCTAGTGAGTTCATAGGTTTGCATTATCGTTATTCTTAATTCGATAGTTTTTGTGTGTTTCCACGTTTTCGTTATTTTGTGAAATGACTCTTTCTACGAGTCACTAACCAATCGTTACTAAACTATGAGTCGGTCTATAACGCTAAGTTAGACCACACAATCATACAAGGGAGGTTAGTACACACACCATGCATCAAGATATACAATCAAGCAATAGAACATTTTTCATGCTTTTATCTTGATTAAGTCGGCACGCAAGCACACAGCACACAAATTAGTGTAATCTGGTTAGCATACAGGGCATGAGAAAATCATACCTTACACCATGGTTTAACTTTACCGTGTCACCTCACATTGCTCGGTTCACACTTGATCCACTGATAACATTCCAAATGTTCTTATTAACATGAAGGCATTACGGTATGTAAATAACTACTACTCCCGTACTTACCCCGTTATCCCATTATCTCGATTTTACTATTGTTAATTTAAGTTTTCACTTTTCAATCACTTCTAGCACTTGTTTACCCATCTAAGGACATTTACATGTCACCAAACAAGTCCTAAACAACATCTAAAACCAATACCAATCAATCCCCCATCATTAGGACCCTTTAAAACACTCTCGGGAAATTCTAGAGTTGGTCCGGGACTTGGTCCAGACCCTAAGTCCCAACCAACACATTCTGTAACTTTCAGCCATTTTTCTACACTGGTCCGGGACCTTGTCCCTATCTTAAGTCCCGAACCAAGCCTGGACTTGTATTCTCGGCACAAATTTAAGTGTGGTCCGGGACTTTGTCCAAGGACCACCCTGCTAAAAAGCTATCAATTTATCAAATTCCAATCCCATTTCAACCCTTAATTCACACCTAATCATTCCCTAATATTTTCATATGTTTTCTACATGTTTAAACACCCTAAAACACTCTTAAGAACTCCTTAAATCATTGGTCAAATTCATCACCCAATTCTTGTTCAATTCCACCAATTTCAATTCTCACATTTTGCATTTTGCACACTTGTGCATTTCTAAACTCTTCTCTTGATAGTTTACCGTACTCTCAACCCAAGTGACCATTCCAAATCATTCCTAGACATTTGCATTAACTATACCCAAGTCCATCCTAGATTTTCAAGGTTATGCACACTAAGCCTTTTTCAAGAAATCAAATGCACTACAACCCTCTTTTGCTACAGATTTTTGCACTACTCTTTTTAGTTCTCCAATTACCATTCCAAGATGGTCAACTAACCAAATCAATCACCATTAACACCTAGTTTCTCTAGGTCGTTTTTACTCTTATAATCACCTAAAACTCCTTCGGTTTCTTCCAAAATTTCGCCATTACTCATCTACAATTCTTACATGCCTAAATGTATCAATTCTCACCTAAACTAACTCAAAACTAACCACACCCATAGAGGTTCCTACCAGCACACAACATCTACTCAAAATCTCATCAAACAACAACATAAACACAATCTCTAATTGCATGGCACTTAGGCCCTTAAACCAACACAAGTTCATAATTCTCTCTAATATCAACCAAACACATTGTCTCCCATATTTTGGGTTCATTATTTAATTTAACCCATCCAAATCCTAAAATATATAAGATTAACATTAAGGTAGTTTAATTACCACGAATTCACAAGCTCTTCCTTTCACTCCTTCCCTTCTCTTCCTCTTCCCAAATTTCGATCAAGTGGGCAATGTGGTTGCCAAATTCCAGCCCAGCACCCAAGGAACAAAATTAACCGTAATTAAACTCCTAAACCCCTTGGAATAACTTTAATTCAATGAAAGGGCTTAAAACATTAAAATTTAGGGTTTTACTTTTTGAGTTCTAGGAGAGGATTTAAACCTAGAATCAAGAGGAGGGTTCCACCACCATTGGAGAGTTGAACCAATGCTCCAAAATAAGAAGAAAACAAGGCATCAAAAGGGGGCATACTCGGCCACACCAAGGGATGAAGGAAAAGTGAGTTTTTCTTGGATTTTCTTACCTTGGATGAAAAAGGAGACTCCCAAGCTCCATAAAAGCTTATTTTCTCTTCAAATGGGGGTATACACATGGAAGTCAAACTCATCTTTTAAATATTTTGAACAGAGAGGAAGATAGCCCTTGAGGAGAGGAAGAAGAATATGTAGTTAGTTTTTCATTTGGAGCTCTAATGTAGCTTGAGCATGGGGAGAAAGGGGAGAAGCCATGGATGGAGCTTTGAATCGCCAACAAGGGGTTGGCTGGAGGAAGGAAAAGAATGGGAGAGAGAAGAAAGAAATGAGAGGAGAGAGAAGGGGGTACTTTTCTACTTTTTCTTTTCTTTCTTCTCTTTTCTTTCTAGCTAGTTAATAATAGAGAGGGGGAGGCTGATTTATTTGCTAAAAACCTGCCCCCACTATGTTCATAAGCTAGGGCGTTTTTCATCTTTTACCGAAAACGCTCGTTAATTTACCCGGTTTGGCACTATTCACTAACCTGGCCCGTTTTCTAGATTTTTCTCGTTTCTTTAATTATAATGGTTCTTAAGCTTCCATTAATGTTTAATTATAGTTATTTGATTTACTATAATTTTTACGGTTCCATTTGACCACTCAAAGTCACGTTTTTGGGTTTTCTAAAAAAACATGCTCTAAAGCTTTATTGGAGTTTTTAATCCATTTTATGGATCCTTTTTCTTCGGGAATTGTTCCCGTATATTAATTAGGCATAACTATGCCTTAGGAATCCCTCTAAGATCCTAACCGAGGTCATATACCTCCTATGGTTGTGTAACGCACATTTTTACGTTTTACACTTTTTAAGTGTTTTCTCTTTTCTTTTGGCTTTATTTTCTTCATAAATATTCTTTAGGTACTATTAGGCCCTCAAATACCATATTAGAATTATTTAATCACCATTTTTAAGTTTGGGGTATTTCAGATGGTGCCTACGGAAAGCTCGGTCTTCAATTGTTGGGTTTACTTTCTTTCAAAACCTTTTTAGAGAGATTCATTTTAAGGACCTGCAAGGATAGGATTAGGAGAAGAATTGATGTTGGAAAGCTGAAATCGTGAGCTTTTCTACCAAGCTAGCCAAGAAGGGTTAATGGGTTTGAGAAAGTTGACGGTTAGGCGAGCTTTTCTGCTAAGCTAGCTGTAACACCCCTCTCACTAAACTCGTAATAATCACTCTTGTAGTGTAATGAAAAACATCTCGCAGCGGAAATTAAATCACCAATTTCCTCACTCGGGTGTCACATGTCGTTACTTTCCCACGTGAGAAACGAAGCAAACATATAATACAACTCCTAACTCAAACCATAGTGATGAGCAAGATATTTACAACAACTAAAACATACTAATCCAAAGTCAAATATACAAGACAAGTGAGCGACTAAAGTATTCCCAATATTTACAACATATTATATACAAACTAGATCTTAGAAGTGCCGTAAATAAAAGGGCGACGTTGACTACCCAAAATCCTACACTCCGGCTTCACAGCTCGATCATGTCCTAAAAAACGTCATAGAGGCTCAGCGAAACGCTGAGTATGCTAGGCATGATTCTAGACCTTTTCGGTCACTAAGGTCGATTAACCGTCTTAACATTAGATTGATTACATGCCTTGTCCAGTTTACAGTTATAATAAATACTATAAATATCATGCATAAACACAGAGTCTTCCAATCAATACATTCACTACATTTCACAAGCAACAATTGCGTAAACGAAGATATCGAATAAGTGTAATAAAGTGCGTAATCGCTTTTAGCGAACGGTATTCGTACTTGTATTAGTAATCAGCCTTTAAGGCTCCAGTAATCCTCATCCCATTTATTCTTATCACAAGATGGGTGTCATGTTAGGACAACCCGTAATAATCTTTTAAATGGATAGTAGTCCTCCGTACACGTAAAGGTGCTCATTTTGCCAGGGGTCCGAAGGCCCCGGGTCTTTCACTGTGCCTTAATAAGGCGTCCTTGAAAAGGCCGTAGTCGTGTACCAACAGCAGATACCATCTGACCAAAGATCAATGTAGGCTTGTTTGGATTTCCTAGAGCGGGACCCGATTGGGTAGCCACTCAGTGATCACAATGCGCAACCAGCTAGTTCGTAAACTACGTTGGATTTCTCTCCTCATCACATACCAATTCTCTCATAGGATTAAGTACCTTAATCATTTCTTAAGATATACTCTTAGTTTTATGGAGAATACAAATTATGTAGCTGCCTTCGAGGACTTACACAAATACCTAGAAGCATTCTAGGTCATATTCATGTTCGAGATCCATGCTCTAGAGACCGGTATAGCCGTGTCTCGTTCCTAAGTGTTTTACTTAGGTTAATGTGACAGTAATTACCGTCATACTTTATTAGATAACAACCACTACACTTTCATACTCGTATATGTACATTTATATAAGTCAAACTATAGTCGACATAATATTAGTCCGATGGACATTCGCGTACAAGTAAGTAACACAAGAAAGAATAAGTACGTAGACATGCAATTATCATGCATATACAATAAACACCCATATCACTCTTAAGCAGATAAACATACAATGTCTGACCCCAAAGAAGCCCTCGGGATGGTCAGACCACACCAGTCACATACCGTACACCAAGACCTAGGATACGTAAAATCTTATGCTCATCCGGCGCCCTTGGCTAACGTAGGATATGGAATAATTATATCACTACAAGTCAATCCTCATGACTAATTAAATCTGGTATTTCTGAATAGCGTTATAGCCCCTACAGTTCATCCCCGAATTTCAACAGTTAATTGGTTCGGGTTTAGCTAAACAAGTCGGTTTCGTTACGTAGACTCATAGTTCATAGTAATTTCGACTGTTGAGTTTAACTCGTTATAACTCATGTCATTCTCTCATGGTTTAGTAACCTTTCTATGCGTATACTAAACGATTGTATACCATAGTTGTACTTGTATATTCATGTTTATAATCAATTGTATAACCTACCCTTGTTCATATATGTACATAAGCATATAACCTATAATTGCATGTATTCATACAATAACACACCACGTGATTACTATTATTTCACAATCTATCATTTTATTTGTGTATTGGTCAACTTGGCCTCTTGGTCAAGTTAGTTGACTTGGTCAACATGTTAACTTGACTAGTCATGTTGACTCGATTAATTCATTTGTATACATTAGTTTACAACATTCATTATAATACATTGTATTATATAATCCATTCATCTTGTAACAAGTTACATTTGAACTCAAAACTTTATAACTTATTGTTGATAATTATATTCATGCCATAACATTCACCATTTAATCTTATATGGTTTTCAACTATATTATATACACATTTTCCTTATATATATATCCATGCCTTTGTATATATAAAAGTATACATGGATTATGACATCCTTTACTAAATGTTACATTTCCTCATTTTATGTAAGATGATTATCCTTACTAGTTTGTATTATATTATACAACCTCTAAAGTTTATATAATATACACTTTACTTTATAATTCCCATTTATCCATTGTTTGTCACATTATTTCATGTGAATATCCTTAATTATACTAGTTCCATTTTAATTACATGAATACCATATAATTATTATAACATGTATAACATTGTAGACTATAGTCTAAAATTCATTTTCCAACCTCTTATATTTGTGCTACAGCCCATATCTCTCATAAATTATATTTTGACCACTTAACATTTTATAATGTTGTAATTAATACTTATATCATCACAATATGATATTTCTACCTCATAATAATTTTAACCTATAGTTTTATATAAGGTATATTAATTGCTGAGAAGGCACAAATGTCGTAACTTTAATTCCATCAACTTTTCCACATTTTCTTTTATTATAATTTTACCACACATTTTATATCATGTTATATATATATATATATCATATATTATGACATTTTAATCTTTATAATATTTATAATCTATGGTTATATATGTTTATAATTGCTGAACAGACCCCATGGCCAGTTCTAATTTATTTCTCAGCCCATTAACTTTTCTTCTTTACAAATTGACCCCATTTATAATACATACTTTATAATGTTATTATACACTTTCCTTATATAAACCTCTTATACTATTCCAAAAATCACCAAATTTTACCAAAATGTTATAATCTGTTATATTGACTATTTTTACCCAGAAATTTGTGGTAATTGCTTCCATACCCCATAAGTTTTGTAAATTTTACATTTAACTTATAAACTTAACATTAGGTCACAATTTAATTGTTTATAACCTTTAATCTGGTCAAAATTACTAACATCATCAAGGTTGACTTTCCTAATTCTGCCTTGACCATAACTTTCCAGTATTTACGAAAAAGCCCCCATATTTTTGGGAATTACATTTTTAACCCAAATTTTATAAAATCTTACAAAATTCATTTAAATTGCTTTTAAAGCCTAGTTTTCGACTATAGTTATATTTAGCCCCAAAATTTCATTTTAATTACCGTTTGACCCCCAAACGTTTGCGGTAATATATTTATGACCTCAAATCTACTTTAAACTTAATGTAACATAAATTAGAATGGCCTAAAGTTCATGGCCTTATTACAAACTTTAACTTATAAAATAAATTACACATAAATGTCTTAAAATACAATAAACTCTCGGTCTTGCACACATCTTTTCGATATTCACCAATTTTCCACATCATGTCTTAAATTTGACAATTATGTTACTTAATCACTTAAATAATTTACTAACTCATTTCTTAATCAACTTAAGGTCAAATTTGACCATTTAGTCTAGTTCACTCATGGCAATTAATTTAGCATAAGCTTAAAAACACAATAACATATTAATGATGGCATTAAGTTGTTTTATACCTTGATTTAGCCAATTCAAAGCCTTGTTTGGCCACTGAAACTTAGAGGAATTTTCTCCACAACTTCTTAACATGTTTAATCAGCAAAGTAAGGATATGATTAGGTTCTAAACATGAACTAACCATAGAAATAATTATAAGTCAATAAAACATGAATTTTACCTTAGAATCTCAAGGTTGATTAGGGGAGTTTTGGCACTAATTTTTAGAAGAAAGAAGAGTGTCAAAACACCTTCTAATCTAAGGCATAAAACCATAAGAAATCAAGCTAGAAGATGGCTAGGTTATACCTTGTTAAAAATGCCAAAAATGGAGTTTTTGGCATGGATTTGGCTACCACTTGAAGCTCTTGATATACCAACTGAACAATCATGTAAAGGAGGAGAAAATAAGAGAAGGAAGCTAAGGAAGGCAACCATATTTGAAGTAGGGAAAGAGTTACATGCTTAAAGCATGTTTTTACCTTAGAAATGTCTTAAGCTTACTCCCCCCCCCCCCCCCTTAATTTTGACTTCCAGCCAAAATGAGTGGTGTTATTCACATCCAAATAAAATGAGGTTGAATAGGAAAATAAGGTTAATGTTAGGTTCATTTGAAAGAGGAGTGAAAGATGAAGATAATGAACCATAACATGACTTGAATTATTACCCTAATCAAGATGGGTTGAATTATGAACTTGGATGCTTCTTAGCTCAACCATGGATTAAAATGAGAGCTTTTGTTGAACCATTCTCGGCTGGAGTGGGGTGGGAGGAAAGAGAAAGTCTAATTTTGCTTATAAGGTCAGTTAAGTTACTTTAATGAATAGTTAATGGTGAGTCATTGTATAGATATTTTGGTTGTTATGTAATTCTGGACAGCTGTATTTCTGCCTTCCTAAGGGATATTTTTTTTTTGGGGGGGGGGGTCAATGTTTACTATTGACCAACTTAGTCAATTTAGACTTAATTTTGCACTATTTGGGTACTATTCACATTTTGGTGCTAAACTTTAGATTTTTTTGTAGATCTCTTGATTTAGAGTTACTAATGTGATACTAAGTATTACACAATTTAATTAAGGTGTATACAAGGCAATTTAGCCATTGAAAGTCAATTTTTGAACACTGACAAAAATGTGTCTTAAGGAGATTTAGTGCTCTTTTTTGTGTTTAACTCTTTCTAGAGTTTGGGTTGCTTTGGTAATGGTTTTATTATGTTAATAACTTCAATATAAGGTTTAGGGATCCAATTTTGACCCTAACCAAAGTTACATAATCCTTAAGGCTTCTTTAGAGCATAATTTGCCTTAAGTGATTTTTAAGCATGGTTTTGCTTCTTTTTAATTTGGGATTGTTACCCAATATTGTTAAGGCATGTTCTAGCCTTAATACATCATTAGAAGATGTTTAAACCTTAATTTATTAGTTAGGGGTATTTCAATCTGCCCCCCTTAAAAAGACTTCGTCCTGAAGTCGTCTTTCTCGCATAAGTTATATAACTAACCTTATAACCCCATAATGTATATATATGTGTGATATAACATTTACACATAACGTAGTGTGCTTATACAGCACATAGCCATCATTTGTGGCGTTAATTCAATCATATATGGATATAGGCAATCCATTAGCGCCATCTCTCCTATCAGTTCTAAAACCCTGACAACCTCCCCGAGGTGTCCATATCATTCCATAACTAACGATTCATTTCGTATCTAAACGATACCATATGTAATCAATCCACAAGGTACTATAAATGTATATATCATAAGTATCTTGAAAGATACAACATACACAAATGCATTCACAACACAATCAAGTATCTCATAGGATACATATGTACATGCAAGTGCACAAAGTCGCTTATAAACAAATAAACATAACAACGTATGCCCCGCATACCAACAAACTACTGTATGCCCCGCATATGAACCCACAAAACTTAGTGCACTAGTGCGCAATGCACATACAAATAGATAAACATAGATAAGTATGCCCCGCATACAAACAAACTACTGTATGCCCCGCATACTGCACACCAAAACCTAGTGCACACATATGCACAGCCAAAAGGCTCTACCCCCTTATAAAGGGTTATACCCCCGTACCCCACAAGTATTCCACAATCGCTCAACAAGGAGCGCTAGATATTTGGCTCTCATAGAGTTCTCCAACTCTCATGTGGTGTCTTCTGCCTTTAGAGTGGAGTCTCCTCGTATCTGAGAGATGGAATTGGCTCTAGCCCCCCGGGCTCTAAAATATGTGAAGGGTGAGGCATGTACTTCCTTGTACTCTCTCCCAAACTCATTATAATAAGCCCACTCGCTCCTTAATGAGGTGCAGACCCATGAACATGGGATCTATTACCCCTTTTTGTCATTGTAAATAAATTATAGACTGTTTATTAACAACAAGTTATTGCTGACCTCGTTCCCATATGCCAACGGTCTTTTCTTAATTTGGGAACGGAGGTATCTTAATCGGCGCGGTAACATCAATTGTATGCGTGCACGATTAGATCTAAGTTGTATATCCTATGGTTTGGATTACTAGCGCCATGCACATATCTTCTCTCACTGATTTTCAGTTTGAGGTGCTGTGAGCCTCGATTTTTAAACCCTATCCTATGTTGATTCAAGTTGATTAGGATCTGATCGGGTTTTAGGTCCACTTATAACCTAAGTTTAATAACAAAGTCATATAGCCATAATTATTAAAACCTAAGCTAGCTCACTGGAACCTATTATGAGTCGCCACCTAATTTTAACCTAGATCAAATTAGGAAAGGAGGGTTCGGGTTCGGGGGCTTGATATTCGACTTAATTAGGGTTCAATTACTTTCATTACCCCTAGAAGTCATTTTTCCTCTACTTAGCTTAATTATGGCTTATTACGAGTCGTTTTAACCTAAATGCGTGAACTTCTGATTTTTTTATTTTTTTTACATTTATTTTTTTGACAGAAATTAAAAGTGAAATTGAAATTACCTAAACTAGGGTTTCAGAAGCAGAATTAGGTCAAATTTTGTTCCCGTTCGTGGCCACGGACCTAATGCCCGAGCCCACGGACCCTATTTAACCTAGTTGTACAGAAAAGTCGGCTTTAAGAGAAAATGAAATTTTGAAAAGTCCGGGGCCACGGACAGGCTGTCTGTGGGCCTGGACATTAATTAGAAAAACCTAAATTTTGAAACTTTAAAAATTCTGCCGCCGTCCGTGCCCACGGACTACCCGTCCGTGGTCCCAGACCATAGGTCCTGAGGTCACGGACCACCCACGGACAGGGGTTTTCTGGTGGTTCCCGACGGTGTTTTCGGTTCAAAATTTATGTACATGTAGCCTGAAAAGTGTACAAGATGTTAGTAATTGAAAGATTTCAGTTTGAAGTCAAATTCAATACGAAACTTAACAAACAAGTAATTGGGCATAAGCCAAAACAATTAGCAATTCAGAAGCTATAAAAGGTTAGTTTGCACTCAAAATTGGACAGAAGACTAATGAAGTCGTGGAGAATCAAAAGAATAAGGTCCCAACCTGTTTTACCTTCAGTATTAATGAGACTCTTCACATTGGGAATCTTTCGGTGCTCTGTTGAAGCCGATTCCGAATTGAGTGCGAACTGAGTTTCTGACCTTTGAGAATTGGTAATGTTATTCATGTTTTGGTGGTGGTTTGATGGTGTTGATGGTTGTGGATGTGATGGGAATTGAAGAATGTGTTTTGGTGTTGATTTTGGTGAGATTTTAGTATTATTTTGGTGCTTGGGAGTGCAAAAACGTGAGAGGCTGGCTATGGAGGAGAGTTTTGACTGCCTAGAGTTCTGAGAGCTTGTGGGATTCTTATTTGATCAAAAGATTTATCCCTTTATATAGACTTTCTTAAAGATAAAGAAAATCTAGTGAAAACGAGATTCTTCGGGATTTTAATTAATTGAATTCTCAAAGGAATTTTGTTGTGAAATTTTAGCCACATGTCAAGGATGATATTTCTGATTTTTCCAAGGTGGAATCGATTTTTTGGATATTGGAATATTTTTAAATTCAATTTCTCATCAGATTCAATCAGAAATTGCTAGAAAATTATTGAAAATTTGAAAAATAAAAATTCCAACGTCATTATGCTTAAAATGTCATCCTCTATCATGGGTTAAAATTTTAAAACATTCGGAATTCATTTGAGCCATTCTCGAAGGAGAGAGAAAGCTCGTAGGGGGCCTAGGAGCCTTGAAAATTATGAAAATACCCCTGAAGGTGACTAAGCTGCCCTTGATGCCCCGGAATGCGCCGAACGAACTGGGAATTCTTGCTGTTTGACCAAACTACCCTTTTTGCACCAATACCTCAAGGGACTCTCCTCCGGGGGTTAAATTTTGGGTATAACAGATTGCCCCCCATCAACCAGACTTTGTAATGAATATGAAAAGTCTGGTTGATGCTTGAGTGATACCCCAAAATTTCAGATTGTGAACAGACTCTGCGTGCCGTTTGAAATCCAATGGGTTATGTCGAGCTATTCGAAGGTGCTGACTACCTAAAGGAGAAAGAGATGTTGTTGAACTATTTGAAGGCGCTAACTACCTGAAATGATGGTATTTTGTCGAGTTATTCTAAGGCACTGACTACCTAAGGTGATGAAAACGATGTCAAGCTATTCTAAAGCGTTGACTACCTGAAAATGATGTCAAGCTATTCTAAGGCGTTGACTAGCTAAACCGATGAAAATGATGTCAAGCTATTCTAAGGCATGAACTACCTGAAAATGATGAAAACGATGTAGTGTGTAGATGCAGGAATGTTGATATGATAGCGATGCTAATGATGTTGATGATGCCGATGATGTTGATGATGCTCGGATGCTTCTAGGGACCGAAACCCGTGCCAATGCTCCTGGCTGGACCCATTGTGGACTTATTGTCATTTCCCCCTAAGCCGATGTGTAGGGATAACTCCTGGTAAAAACCTTGGGGACTTATTTCCATCGCCCACCATTTGATGATCCCGAAATAAGTTGACATCACACAAGAGGATTTATTGCCATCACCTTGCCAACTTTCCTATCGCCAAGTCTTGTGATGCGCCTGGATAATGCAAATAGGTCTTATGATGAGCCTATATGAATGAAATGAATGCAATGTGTTTGACGGAAGCAAATAAATTAAAGAGTGATACTAGGTCTTACTTCGAGCCTAAGGGGATGATTCTAGGTTTTATGACAAGCCTAAAGGTTGGAACTAGGTCTTATGACGAGCCTAAAGGTTGGATCTAGGTCTTATGACGAGCCTAAAGGTTTGAACTAGGTCTTATGACGAGCCTAAAGGTTGGATCTAGGTCTTATGACGAGCCTAAAGATTGGAACTAGGTCTTATGACAAGCCTAAAGGTTGGAACTTGGTCTTATGACGAGCCTAAAGGTAGGATCTAGGTCTTATGACAAGTCTAAAGGTAGGATCTAGGTCTTATGACGAGCCTAAAAGTAGGATCTAGATCTTATGACGAGCCTAAAGGTTGGAACTAGGTCTTATGACGAGCCTAAAGGTAGGATCTAGGTCTTATGGCGAGCCTAAAGGTAGGATCTAGGTCTTATGATGAGCCTAAAGGTAGGATCTAGGTCTTATGACGAGCCTAAAGGTTGGAACTAGGTCTTATGACGAGCCTAAAGGTAGGATCTAGGTCTTATGACGAGCCTAAAGGTAGGATCTAGGTCTTATGTCGAGCCTAAAGGTAGGAACTAGGTCTTATGACGAGCATAAAAGTTAGAACTAGGTCTTATGACGAGCCTAAAGGTAGTTCTAAGTGAAAGTGAGTTAAGTGTATGATGGGTCTAAATGAATGTAGAAGGATTAGGGCTTATGTCAAACCTAGAGATGGTAGGGCTCAAGACGGGCCTGTGGATGCTTGAATGTGAAGGTAGGGCTTAGGACGGGCCTGTTGATGTTTGAATGTAGAGGTAGGGCTTAGGACGGGCCTGTGGAAATTTGATGTCCTTAGGAGGTGAATGGATGGTGGATGGGAAACAGAAAAGTTAGAAGGAAAGAATGATAAGGGGGTTAGGACGGCTGATATTTTGATGTGGAGGTAGGGCTTAGGATGGGACTGAGGAAATTTGATGTGGAGGTAGGGCTTAGGACGGGCCTGAGGAAATTTGATGTGGAGGTAGGGCTTAGGATGGGCCTATGTGATATAAGAAGGGTTTGAACCTTTGGGTTTCGGTTTTTTTTGCCTCAATTGGTGTAGTTGTTGCAATTGTTGGAACCAACAATTGCCCCCAGTATTTTCCTTAAGGCAATCTGAGTTTTTTAGGATTTTATGGCTATCGATCGGAACGATTGATTGCCTCTAGTATTTTCTTTGATTTATTCCACAAAAACAAGTCTCGCTCTCACAAGGCCAGGGGTGTATCTTAATGTGGTACTTACACTTGAAGTGTTTGATGCTTGCACTCGTGCTCTCCTTCCGGTTAAAACATCTCAACCATTGAATTTGACATTTGTTGGATTTACGCATTCAACCTGCTACTTACACGTGATTGGATACACAACTACTAAATCGAAAGTCTTTTAAGCTTATAACATGGCTATGGGGTGTGATGAAAGACAATGGGACGATAGAGGAATGTTTGGGATATATGGAGCTATAAGGGTGACCAAAGCTGCAACTTGCACCTTCTCTTGGACTTGCCTTCTTTGTTTTGAAGTCTTTTGGCTACTTCGTGATGACTTCGCTTGTGAGCTTGGAACTTGGGACTTTTGGGTTGTTCCTTGCACCTTCAATCTTTCTTCCAATTTTGGATTTCTTCGAGGCTTTTCAGATTTGTCTTTCTTAGAATCTCTTTTTCCTCGGGGTTTTTGTGTTTCCCGGTTTGAAAGCTGTTTTTGGATGTGAGCTTATTTGGATCCTGTGTCACTTTGGGACCATTTGCGGATTGTTTCGTCATGCTGGTAGCAGTTTTGCTTCTTTGGACTTATAAAGTTGTTGTTCGGAAGTCGAGCTCCTTGCTTCTTTTAGTCACCGGGTCGGTTATTCATCATTGGCTGGCTTATTTTGTGGAGTTTGTAATATTGTAAAAGATGACATATACAAAAAGCTCAGCGGGGGTGCCTAGGGTGTAATGTCATGTTCACAAGCTTTTGGCTGTGTGGTGCTGTACCTAGGTGCTTCGTCATCCCTAATAGTTATGTATCCGTTCTTTGTTACTTTTCATAGGTTTAAGCGTAAATTTACAAGATGTCTCCTTCGATCGAAGTTATGCCGTTTACCTTGCTTTTGAATGTGATCTCTCTGGAATCGTGTAAAAATGACACGCTCTTTCGCTCTTGGTGTTACCGCTTAAGGCACTCTCGTGAGGTGTACACTCAGAGACTTGTTTGCACGTTTAAACAAAATAAATAAACATTATCATTCCTTAACTTAGATTGCCCCAGTATTGTTTTGGGGTCTTTTGACAAGCCTTTTGAATACCCAGGTTATTTGTGGAAGGTGGTTGTATGGTGAATGATGATGGTGAGTGGTGATGGGGTGATCTTTTGAAGGAATGATGGGTGATGTTGTGACTGACCGACATGTCTTTTTCTGGAGTTTCTCTTGCCTTTAGGTCCGGGTGGAAAAGTGGTGAGGTATATGGGATGCATGTGATGAGGATGATGAATGTACATGGGCCGGTTCTTTTGTACAAGAGAACCTGTGAGAGCAAGGAGTTCATTTGCCCCCTTTTTTGTTGTTTGTGGGCATGTTTTATGAGACGGTACTTCTTCTTCTTTTCCCTTTTCCGTCTTTGTCAAATGAATGTTCAATCATTAATTCGAACTTAGCACAAAAGAGCATGAACAAAGAAAGAAAATGAATACTTATCTTATCAATAATTAATGGGATCAAAACATGACATTGAGTAATATCTAAAAGAAAAGAAAAACTGGACTAAAAATAGGAAGAAGAAACTACGCTGAACAATTGCAAGGAAAAGAAAAACAATAACGGTTCCTAATGGTGCTCCGGCATGGGATTTCCAAAAATATTCCCGCGTTCCGAGAATTGAAGTCCCTGGTCAATCAGGTCTTGGATCTTATGTTGTAGGGCCCTGCAATGATCGGTGTTATGGCCAGGCAACTGATGGTAGTGGCAAAATTGGTTTGGATTCTTGCCCAACCGGGTAACTCCTTGCCGAGGCGGAAGGGGTTGTAGAATGTTATGCTCCTGGAGCTTCTACAAGGCCTGACTCAAAGGTCACCCGATATCTGTGAACTCCTGCTGATTGAAATCTTGTATTGGAGGTGGCACTGCCCTATAGTTCCGCCCTTATTCCCTTGGTTGTTGGATGGCATTTACTTCGTACTGCCCTGCGTACCTAGGTACTGTGTGTAAGCTGCTGTCGAATAGGAAGCTTTTGCCGGTTCAGACTTCGGGAACTTTGAATTACCCCTAGATCCCCGGGGATATCCAAGCTTCAGATCTCCCTTATGGATCTTCTCTTCCAGCACACCTACCTGGCCCATGAGCATATCGAAGCTTGGAAAGTACATGTATTTCAGCTCATCATTATACTGCTTCTGTATGTTCACGACGATCATGCGAATTTGCTACTGTTCATCCATTCTCGTGGGCATGCCTGCTGCCTTCCTCATCCACCGTTTTATAAAGTCAGATATGGATTCACTCCTTGTTTGACGGGTGCTAGCAAGATCGAACCGGGTGATTTCCAAGTTCTTTGCATACTCGAAGTGGGTTAGAAAAGCTTCACATACCTCTTCATAATTTTTAGTGCTCATTCTTTGAGTTAGGCACCACCGTTGGGGAATCTCATCCAAGTACCGGGCAAAAACCTTAGCCTTTTGCATGTCATTGAGTCTTAGGATGGACATCTCTCGATTAAACATGGCCAAATGGATTTGAGGATCAGTTGAACCCTTGTAGAGAGCCAAGGCTGGAAGCTTCAACTTCGAAGGTAACTCGACGTCGGGATAGGATCCCATGGAGAAGTAATCAAAACCAGTAGGTTTATCGGCTTTTTCCATTCGTTCGATACGCTTCAGAGCCTTCTGGACCTCCACAGCCAACTGGTTTCCGGTGGTGTCTCCCCCGTATCCTCCTTGAGTGTCGTGTCCTTCCATGGAGGCGTTGTCTATGCCATATAAAGGGTTGATGAATCTCTACAAGGGTCTCTCCTGCCTTGCTGCTTCCAGGGATCCAATCTTCTCATGGAGTTCATCCGTAGCTGCCACATGTCGAGCCTCCATGGCTTCAATGGCAGCCTAGTGTTTCTGCAACAAGCTAGCTATCTGTTCCTGTCCGCCCTACCGAAGCTCTGGTGGTCCCACTTTGGGCTGCCATTTCCAGTGTGGCCAACTTTTCCTCCAGCTTGGCTATCGTATCCACATACTTATTTTTGAGTGCCTGGACAGCTTCTTTATGTTTCAGGTCGAAAGCCTTCATGAGTTCCTCAACGGAGGCAGTGCCTTCGGGCCCCCCTTCTAGTTGTTGATTTTCCCGAGGGATATCGTTATGGGCCTCGACTGACATGTCGGATGAAACGGATGCAATTTTAGCTGGGAGTGGTAAAGGTGGGGGAGTACGTAACCTGACTAAGAGGCCGGAACTTCTATCCCAACGTCTTTCTGAAATTTTGTCTTTCCTCTGTTTTAAGAACATAAAGCAGTAGTTGTTAGACCATTTTTTTCTTTTTCACTGATACAAAAAGACTGCAGGCTCATTTTGAAAAGATAATTTTGAGGAAGTGGAGGTGCTCGGGCCACAAAGGGTTTTTAGATACCTCATTGGGTCTGAGGGTATTTGGAGACTTGATACAGATGTTTGGGCCTGAGGCCCAGAAGAATTATACAAACAGAGACCATACAAAGAGAGTTATGTAGACATCCTCACAAAACGATTCAGTCCAATAGGTATGGGTCGATCTGGAGAGGTGCTTGGGGCGTGGGCCCAAGTCACCACAAAGGATTAGGGCTTGCACGCTATTCTTCTTGGGCTTCCCCACTTTTTTCACATCACCTAAAGGTGTGCGTCTACAGTCGGGTCTTTGAATGACCAGACAAGGCTAGGTAAGGACACTACTAGGAAAACGCTTGGGGTTAAAGTCCAGGTATTAAGGGAATGTGGTTAGACGACATCCTCCTCTTTTCCCCCACTTATTCACATCGCCTAAAAGGTGTGAGTCCCTGACAGGGGACCCTAAAATGGGTCCCAGGGTAGAACTGGTTTGCGTGGACCCTCGCTCTCATATGATGCAAAGGTGCAGAAAACTAAAGTGCGCACGAAAGTAAACAAACAGAGTAATAAAGCCATAAATAAACAATTTTTTCAAGTTAAGCCCTCTTTCTTAAAATTAAACAAGTTAAAATTAAGAGTTTATCCCCGGTAGAGTCGCCAGTCTATGAGACTCGATTTTTAAACCCATACCTTCTTTGAGTGTGTGATGGTTAAATCTCTATGGGGAGGGTCTGATAAATCTTCAAGGCTCTCTTCCTACAGAGGAAATCAGAATCCAAGATTGGGTTTTCTCTAATGTTGATAATTGACCGGATGAAAAGTTTGAAGCAATTATGAATACAATGTGGGTTATCTACGATGCCAAAAACATAGTGAGACATAATGATCAAATGTCTTGGCTAGCTCAAATTAATTCCAATCTTGCCTTCACAAAAGCATACAGGAGCAAAATAAAATTTGATAATCTAAATTTGCTTTCTGCATACACTAGGCTACCTCCTGTGCAGGGGTATTATAAAAATCAATTACATAAGTAATCGGAGGAAGGGAGAAATTTGGTGCTAGATGGGTCTATAAGAAAAAGAGATAGCTCTATTGTGATAGCTTACAACAGAATTATGAAAGCTTCTGTTTTGAAAGAGACAACAGAAATTCAAGGCCTAATCTTTGGGTTAAACACGGCTAGAGAAGAAGGGTGGAACGAAGTTGAAGTGGATATTGAACATCCTTAAACTGTTGAGTTTTTGCAGAAATGAATACAACAACAACAATATCATAATCAAGAAACAATGTTAGGATGGGAGAACCTTATAGCTACCGTGTCTTCTATTTCGATAGTTAATATATGCTAAGATAATTCTGTTATGGACTTTAATTTTTTGCTTAAGTATCTCAGGTTTAAAACTTGGAGTGGAAAGATATACTGTAACACCCCCGAATAAACATCCAATAGTACAACCAAGCTTCTAGTCATAATATATGATAACTACGCAGCAGATTCTTGATATCATCCGGGTGCTACAGATGCCAACCACCCACGTGGTTGACAGACACATCACTAATACTAAGTTACGGTCTGCATGACTGGAAACAGCCCTCAACAAAAACTCATGTACAATATAGATACAATTCCCAAATACCGAGTGTCTACAATACAAATACCAAATCATAGTCTGAGAATTACATCCCGGGTTTAGTGACAACCCATACACTAAGCATACTACACATTTCAAGGATTATGCCCTGATGGACTACCCCCATGGTAGCCAACCCGCCTACGCTCCGTTATCGTCCGGCTCAATACCTGTAAAAATTGGGTTGTAAAGGACTCAGCAAACTACGCTGAGTATGAACGTGTGTAGCCCGTATGTTGCCGGGCCACATGACTACTTGGTCGAATATTATTAAGCCAATTACATGCTATAATGAAGCAGTAAAACACACCACAATATATATCACGGTATCATACACACTTTAAGGTATCATAGCAATATCAACAAACATCCAAGCATAACATGCTGGCATCACAGCACATCAATCATGCAACCAAGCACAACGAGCTACTAGTATAGCAACAACAATCATGTAAGTAATAGAGCATGTGCATAGGTATGTTATACTCATGATCCTCACTATGGGATCATTCGAGCGTTGTGTGTTTTCATTTCTTTTCTCTTGTTCCCTTGTAGTGTATTTTCTTTCTCTTTCCTTGCACCAGGTCTGGGGATATAGTTTAGATCCCGCGACCATCTCATGTAGGTGCTAGTCTTTCCTTGTTTCTTTAAGGGTTACTTGTGAATTCTCTTATCACCACAATTTGGAGAACGTCTTGTCCCTAGCTAATCCTCCATTCCCGGATAGCTCTTTCTCTCTCTATTGTGTTTAAATGTTACTGGCCACTGCCCCGGATACCAAGGGTCCGTCTCCCTATTCATTTTCCATGTTACTAGCCTCTGCCCCGGATACAAAGGGTTCGTCTCCCTATGCCTCTCAATGCTCTGGTCTCTACCCCGGATACAAAGGGTCTGTCTCCCTATTCCTTTTGATATTATTGGTCTCCACCCCGGATACGAAGGGTCCGTCTCCCTATTTATACTGTTGGTCTCTACCCCAGATACAAAGGGTCCGTCTCCCTATTCCTTTTTGGATTATTGGTCTCTACCCCGGATACAAAGGGTCTGTCTCCCTATTCCTTTTTATATTATTGGTCTCTACCCCGGATACAATGGGTCCGTCTCCCTATTCCTTTTCAACGGGTATTGGCTTATCGCTATCATTGATAGTTCGACACCATAGTGGGTGTCATTAGAGGTCCTCTATAGTTAAGAGGAGTTTTCCCTTTGTGTAGTTCCTTTGTTTGTTTACGAAGTTCGTTGTGTTTCATCTCAAGGTTTCGTCAACGAGAAGGGACTACACTACTGTGTGCGCGCAAGCAATATGCACAATAATAGTAAGCGTATAAGCAAGGAAAATAAGCAATCCATTCACATGCTTTACACAAGCTCACAACAGACAAATAAGCACGGTAACAAACATCCGTTTTCATGCATTAGCCTTGTGGTCATAGTCAAACAAGGCACACAGCACACAAGCCGTGTAACACAACAGCATACGAACCACACATGTCCATACCTGGATCAGAAGCAAGTAGTCTCACACACGGGGTCCTGGTCGGAATTCGCTACGGCCCTAGCGTTAATTACAAACAATGTGTCAGTTTATGATTTCATGTGACAACCTTTGTGACACTCCCCGAATTTATTAAATTATTATCGGGTGTTATTTCCTAGATGAATCTTTGTTGAATGTTCAACCTTTATTAACCCTTAGGACTTCCCACGTGTTAGACTTTATGTTACTCCTAGGGCATTCACATCCACGTTTTACACGTTAACTAAGTCCCCTTTTTCCAACTAATGTTTTAGAGCATTTTTAAGTGCTAACCATGTAACAAGTTTATATAAGACAGATTTGCACTTGTCTAAGAGGTATTCCTTTCTTAGTTAAATAGGTTATCAATGTTTTAAACCTAGTATCACAATATTATAGTCTTTAAGATACCACCAAAACCCATTTATACATAAGTCCCAAAATTTATCAACAGCCACATAGTTTCGGTATTGAATCACACTTAACCTCTCCTCTAATGTGTCAACGGTGGCTTGTTTTATCCCAAAATGTTCCACCAACTCATTAGGTAGATTAGTACTGGTTTGGGTTTACTATCAGACTAATATCATCCTTATAATGCCCCTGTAATTTAGTTATACAGAAGCTACAATACTAATGAAATCTGGAACAACACTTTACACATTCCCCATGGTTCTTGTATTTATTCAGTTCAACTAATGTTTCATTCATTCCCCCGGTATTTACCCAAATAGCCATAGGTAATAACAATGTTTTAAAGCTCAAGACTCAACCGATACAGCACTCACCTAACTTCTTTATCCATATATACAAAACCAGCAAGATTCTGAAATAAACTGAAGGCCACAATCTGTACATCACCTCTTCACCTTGTTTTTAGTTCATTAACCAGTTTTCAAATTCTCTCAAAGTTTTCACCCAACTAGCTAGGTGTATTATGAAAGTTCTAAACTAAAAACCAGCTCAAAACATCATCGATAACCACTCTGGAAGTTCATTATACAGAGAACAGAAACTGGACAAAACTGAAACCACAACTTGTGTAATCTCTTCTTCACTTACTTCTTAATTGATCAAACTGACTTCTAAACTTCTAAATAAATGTACCAACTTAATTCAACCTTTTATCAATGTCATGGGTTCAAACTTAAACCATGACAACACTCCTGAAACTCTTCACACAGAAACAGAAACATGTAAGATTGAAATTCTGAAAAGTGATGTATTATCTCACTTTGCTCTCTGTTTGTTTTCTAAACTGGATTACAACTCCGTCCAACTGTCTTACCCTCTTGGTTAATGAATTAGCAGAGTTTTAAGTTCATTCTTAAACCAATACAACACTCACATCCCACCTGTAACAGAACCCAACACAGCATTCTCGACCCAGAATCTGAAATTAATACTCATCTCCTGTTATGGTTTTCTTTCCGTATGTTCACAAATCTGTCTTTGCATTGTTTTTTCTCAATTTGATTACCCACCTATCCAAGTGTATTCCCAAGCTTATAACTTCGACACAACCCAAGGTGACATGGTTAACAACTCTGAAACTCATTTTACCGAGGCCACACATTTCAGAAACCTGAAACATAAACTGAAGTCTTGTACTGTTGTATTCATTTTTTTTCTGTTGTTCGTTAATCTCATTTTCAAATTCCCTCACTTGATTACCCAGTTGGTTAAGTGTTTTACCAGGCTTTTGAATTCTAGAACAGACTCAACCTCACCTAGACAACATCTCTGGAACTCCTCAAACTGAACTGGTAATTGTTGCAGAAAACAGAAAGTGCATTCTGAATTGATATGTTCTCTTATTTCTATTTTCCTTCTGCTCTTGAATCTGATTTCTGTTTTCCCTAACTTTTTGTTACTTAGTTATGTTTTGTTTTTATACAGTTTTGACTTGAAGTAAACCAAGGCAACAGGGACTAATATTTAGAAGGTGATTTACACAGAATCTGAAAAACTGAAACACAAACGGGTATCCTCTCCTCTATTTCTCTTCTTGTTTTTTTTTTTGATCTGACTTCCAACTCTTCCCAACTGCTTTGGTTTCTTAGTTGAGTGTTTTGGTGAAGTTTTTTTTTTACCTTTAAGCAATCTCAACATAGGACTGTTAACTCCTCTGCAATCTCCCAATACAGAACTAGGAAACCGAAAAAAACTGAAAAACTACCAAACTGAAACTTGACTCTGCATTCTCCTACTGCTAATATGTTAACTAGTTTTCTTCAGCATCCCCAGTTTATTTAAAATCTTCCTAGTGTATTAGCAAGCTTCTAGTTTTAGTATTGCGCCAATTCAACCTTCTAGTTATTTTCAGAAATCTGTTTGTGCAGGAAGGAGAAGTTGCAGAATTGAGACTTGTTTTTGTAGCAGTCTCGGTAGATGCTTCTTACCCAATTTCTCCTGACCACTTAGCTTGTTATCTACCTCATAAGCAAATGGCATATTTGTTACTTACTGCTCCAGGATTTGTTAGTTACTACCCCAGGTTGACGCCATGCCATTTGGGTACTGGGAATTCAACACTTTGACCTCCAATCCGTTAGTCTCTCTGCTATTTATCCAGCAGTTCACAACCAGTTTCCTTTTAGTCCTTACCAGCACATTTCCCTGGATTACATCTCTATGTTTCTTGGCATTACACTTGTAGGGACTTAGATAACTGAAACCGTGGCTACACTGTTTGATTCACAGGGTGCGACAGAATAATCTAGAACTTATGTTATTAAAATCACCAGAAGGAATGAGATGCGTTTGAGCATACTAATATTTCTGGAAAGGACTGTTTTCATCCATCTTCAATATGAAATATAGCAGAACCAACTTCTATATTTTTTTTGATAGCAGGGACACGCTACTACTTACAGCTTCCTTTAGTGCAATAGAGGAAACAAAATTTCTATTGTTATAATCGACAGAAGGAACAAGATAGAATTTTGTATATTACCAGTTCTGGACTAAATTGTTTTCAGCCCAGTTGCAATCTGGTTTGCGAGTTGCAGCAGTTCCAGCGTTTCATCATTGTCGAAATGCAGACACAACTGGGAATGAACGAAGGAAGGCTCGTACGCTTCAGCTGGTATTCAAGGGACAGCTCCAGTGATTTATCAATGCAGGAACACACCAACTCAAGAAGGAAATTGATGTACAATCTGGTGTGTGAAATATCTCCAGCGATTTATCGTTTAGATCTGGAAGGAAGATGCGGCAGCACTTAGCCAAAAGAAGTGAAGTGAGGTAAAGCTTGTATGTCAACACGACATGAGGTGAATGAAGATAGGACCTGGCGTATATGCTCCTTGTTTGTCAGTAAGCTCAAGAAGAAATAAAGGGAGGTGCAGATGTAAGGAGTGAATGGTAACCGGTGCACAGAGACATCTGGTGTGCAAGATGTAGCCGTTTCAGTGGCAAATCCCTTCAAAACTCCATATACTAGCAGAGAATGAATAGAGACTGTGTGCATGTCCCTGGTTTGCCAGTTAATCACAAGAAGAGAATGAGCAAGGTTCAGAGCATGTACGCTCCCTTGTTCACTGAAGGTTGTAAAATCACTGGTTTTGGAACAAGGTGATTTCTGTCCCTCTTCAACCTGGTGCGTGAGATGAAATCTCCTGGGATTAATAGCTTCAGAATTGTGGGTATAAGGAGGATGAAGGGATGTGCAGAAAACGAGAGGAAATAGGCGCAAGGCTTGTTCTTCAACTCAGGTTGTATTACCGCGAATGCAGAGTGTAAGGAAGTGAGAGTGAGTGTTAACCATTTTCAGGAGGCCTGTATGGGAGTTAGGAAGTTCAGATTTTGAGGTGTGGAAGTTTGGAATAACTCAGGTTCTGAGGTGCATGTCGCCCCTTGATTGCTCGTACTGAGGACAGGTGTGGCGCAGGTTGTGCTTGGTGTCTCCAAAGCAATGTCTCCTTGACTGTTTTTTTTGTTGTAATTACTTTAGTAGTCTCATTACTAGTGTAATTAGGCTAGTATTTGGTATTGAATTTGAGCACAGCTCAACCGGTTAAGGCATTCACTAGGCATACGAGAGGTACGGGGTTCGAACCTCAACGGGAGTGTCTTTGCTCCTTTTTTTTCCTTTTTTTTTCTTTTCTTTTTTTTTTGTATAAGCTATACACATGTTTATTTATATGAGTGGAACTATATAATATATCACGTTACTAGTTATGTACGTGACTACTTTATTTTTGTTACGATGTTATGCAATTTTACTATTTATTATTTACAACGTTATAATACCATAACGTTATGTACATGTATTCTCGTATTCGGACATATATAAGTACGACTATATTAACATATAACGTTGCTAAATTTAATTGTTCATACATTACTTTATGTCCGAATATAACGCGTTATTTTCGGATAGTCTCCTCGCGTTTATGAGTTTGTGTTATTAAATGTTCAGGGGTGTTTCATATACCCCTAAAGATAGTTAGATCTTGTAATATGGAACTTGATGACTTTTGAGTTTATTTCAATGTATCCTATAGACCATACTTATAAAAAAACAACGGATTATTCTCTTGGTAAAAGAGAGAGAGATCACTGATGACTCCATACAATTAGTTTTCTAATACAGATACTACTCTCTTGATTGTCTTTTTCTAATCGTGCTCGTTTTTTTATCAATGTCATTCTTCCGTTTAATTCTACTTTTCTGCATAGAAAAAAACTCACGATCTCACTGTTTGATAATAAGTTAAAAAAACTTAGTAATCATCGAAAAATAAGCAAACGATAAACTATCAAAAAGAAAACAATTCTTTCATTCCATATGCAATAATCTGTGACCCGTAAGTGTCTAATGCATGAATGATTAAAGGAATACTTAAAGTTTGAACCGAGCATTCTTTCCTTAAAAAAATTGTAAGCATCACATATCACCGAAAATTTCCCTGAAGCGGGTATTCCCCCTCAATTCCCTCTCAAGGTCGATTGTCACTGTAATTCCCGGTCTGGAAACCGATAATGGTATTATCAGCTTCTGTACAAGGGAAAAGTTGACCATTTTTTATTTGTACAGAGGCCGACAATACCATTATCGGCTTCCAGATCGGCTTCTATACAAATCGAAAACATACAACTATAAAAACATTCATCAGCGCGAGCCTCCCCATCCGCCTCATTTTTTTTCCTCCCCACTATATTCCTCCAAAATCCTATCTTCCCATCTACACTCTCTATTAAAATCCTCTATTTTTCTAGAGCAATATAAGTACAGTTGGAGACTAATACCAGATCGGCGAACAAGGTCCATTAGAGTCGGAACTTTTCAGCTTGCAGACGACTCACATATCTACGGTGTACGCCTCTGACGACCCAGTTAGTATTTAGTAATTAATTTTTTTACATTATTAATGTATCTATGTTATAATAGGTTAACACATTAACATTAGTAGGTTGTATAGCGCCAATAGTTAGTTTAATTGGTAATTTGATGTAGTTAAATTAAATGTTAGTTTTTGTAAAATGAATCTTGGTAATTATTTTATTCACATCGGATTAGTTAATTATATATGGTTTATTTATAATACATAGTTTATGTATATTACTTAGCTAATAATTGTTCAACTAAACGTTAGTTTTTGTATCATATTTTTTAATTGTAGAATAAGTAATTACACTAAAATAATCAATGAATTTTAGTGACTAATATAATTTGTAGTTTAGTTAATTATATATTGTTTATATTATCTATCTATGTAATAGTTGTTAAACTAACATTTAGTTTAATTGCTAATGTCATGTAGTAGTTTAGTTTAATTGTTAATTCCATGTAGTAGTTTAGTTTATTCACCGCATGATTTAATTGTAGATTAAGTAATAATTCAAAAATGATTTAATATAATGTAACCTAGTAATTTATTTAAATTATAGTTTAGTTAATTGTATATTGTTTAGTTAAATAACACATACTATATGTAGTAGTTTAGTTTAATTAATTGTCTGAAACATTTTAAATGAATGTTAATTTTTAAATTGTATAATCAATTGCTAATTTAAGATGTAGATGATTTTACTGCGCTTAATCTATTATTAGAACTATTTATATGTGATTGATATTTCTTACTGGTTGAATGATTAATTTAATAGAATGAATATTAGTAATTACTTATAGAAGATACCGATTGTTGTTCTGATTGGCATATAAAGATTATTCTGTAGTAGTTGTCAACTTTGCAGCTGTAATTGAGTTACTTAATTACAGTAATAGTAACTGTAACTCGTATGGAATGTAGAAATATGCACAGTACAGAAACAAGACATTGAAAACCAGTTCTTGTTGGAATGTAACACCCCGTCCAAAGCCAATCGTGGTTATCGCAAAACTAAACTCTTAATCGAAGACGTCGCAGCGGATATAACAAACACCGGGACCTTGCCAAGGTCTGATCATTAGAAAATACCGACCTTACCAATTTACAATGCTTATCCAAAATATACAACTGACCAAAATACCACCAACCAACCGAGTTTAAGTACTTATGTCATAACATCAACTTACATCAGTTTAAATATAAACAGACGGGCGCACAAGCGCAACCCGTGCTCAAAATGAATAGACCCATCCTAAGTCTAACCACCCCCACTCTCAGGGTGACTCCTCATCGGACGCTTACCTGCAAAATAAAAACAGCCCCCAAAGGGGGTTAGCATGAATGCTGGTACGCCCTCTCATGGCCCCCAAGCTAACGGGGCTACGACGACTAATTGTTGATAGCATGGGAATTGATTAGGAACACAATCATGATATGAAGTGCTATAAACAACAATCCACAACGAACAGATAGTTCACACACATTGAACGACTTAAATGCGTTCCCTTAGCAAGTGAGTTAAATATTCAACTCCTCAAACTCAATGCCACTTATCCTTAGTCCAACTTAATTTCCCACAACCTTAGCTCTGAACTTAACCTCAGATTACAAACCGTTCTTTAGTTAGAAGTGGTTGTAACTTATCTTAATCTTAGGATTTAGGTGATCCTACCGCACCATCTTAATGCCACCTACCTTGGACGGGAGTCCAGTGTAGCTGAGCCGACATCCGACCCTAGGCAACAAGTCCGAAGACAAGTCCTCAAGCGGAAGTCGGATCTGATTCAGATACCGACCCCCTTTTTCCTTAGCATGCATGACCGGAGTCAGTCCCGGGTTCCTCACTCCCCCCTTAAGTTCAAGTTAGTGAAAATCTTACAAACCATGTGTTAGTTAAACCTTAACGGGTATTAACCAACAGATACCAATACTTAACTCCTTTTCTTAACTCAGTAAGTGCTAAACTTAGTTAGTAACAAACTTAAGTCTCGTGGGTCAGTGTAAAGAGAACACATTCACAACGAGAACATAAATAACCGGTTGCATGATTTATCTTGTCTTAGCCATAGCAAATAAACAGATAGCACACGAGCCGAGGGACACCTCGTTAGCAAGCAGGTCACAAGAAAGACTGTACCGTTCACCGTCGGTGATCGTTTGGTTTATCTCCTTCCAAGTCCCAATTCACAAATCCTAGAACATTCAATCAGCTTTAGGTCATTAGTTACTTAACTCATCCCAGCGTACTTAACTTACTCTACCTTTAATGTTTACCCACTAACAATCTTTAAGTCCTCGTAGTTCTAACTTAAGCTCCTTAGTGATTCTTTCCTCATTATCTCTTATTCTTATTCACCCTCTTAATTGTCATTAATACCCACCAAACATGTCCTTAATAACTTTATAACATCAATTCTTACCATTCCCCATCATTTCCTAACATTTCCTAAGCTTAAACATGATTTTTAGAGTGGTCCGGGACCTTGTCCTCAACCTAAGTCCCGGACCTATGCTTGTTCAAACTCTCGGCCATGTTTAATGTGGTGGTCCGGGACCTTGTAAGGGACTCAAGTCCCGGACCAAAGCTAGCTAAATCCTCGGGGGTTTTTAATGGGGTGGTCCGGGACATCTTACAAGACCTAAGTCCCGGACCAATATGCTAGGTGACTCTCGGCCCTTTTTCAATGCCTGGTCCGGGACATTACCCATGACCTAGGTCCCGGACCAAAGCTACAGAATTGTTAAATTTGCATTTTTCAAGTCTTGTTGCATTAGTTCTCCACATCCATTAAATGTATAAACTTCCCAAATGATCTTAGGTATATTCTAATACCAAAATATCATCTTAAACCTTCCTAACTCCTTCTCTAACTTGTTACTCAATTCTCTTACATAACCACCTAACACTTGTAATATTATTCTTAAGTTTTCTAAGTGTCATATCATACCTATCACCACCACTATACCAAAATGTTTCCTCATCACTATAACATCATCTCCCAAGCATCTTTCACCATCTAAAATTCCTTTACGCAACTACTTGAAGTTTCTTCACAAGTTGTTTCTTTTCCTTTAACACATTATTTCCTCTTCTCCTAACAAGACTTACATATATCCTAAACACATTCCCAAACTGCCTTTGGTGTATATCAAAACACTCTTTTAATTCCTAAATCATTCTATCTCAAAGAACACCTTAAACTCACTCTTTTCATCAAGACAACTCCTAAACTTCCTAGTACTACCCGAGTTATGAAATTTCTTTAAAACATCTTAAACACTAAGTTTCTCCATCAAATTTTTGACATGGGTTCTCTAGTATATTTCCACACCCAAACACTTGGTTTTTCACCATCAAACAACCAAGATCACTCAAATTCTCATTACATCATCTTAACACACAATTTACACCAAAACTACACCACATCATCATATAGTGTATAAACTTAAATGCTTGGCACTTAGGCCCTTAAATGACAATAATCTTAACCACTGAATTTCCACATATATTTGCCTTTGACCTGCGAATACACACAGCAAGGCTCCCATTGAAATAAAATGCTTCTTG
Organism: Limonium bicolor; assembly: GCA_023374045.1. Lineage (NCBI taxonomy): Eukaryota > Viridiplantae > Streptophyta > Magnoliopsida > Caryophyllales > Plumbaginaceae > Limonium > Limonium bicolor. Next base: position 199,503,102 of record CM041778.1, read on the forward strand.
TAATTCATTTCAACATTGTTTAACTACCTCTTTTCTCATTAGCTCTTTAGTCACAAGTTCTCAATATAATAGTATTCTTTCTCCTAAGTTTTATATCCCTTATTCATTGTAAATTCTAAGCTAAACTTGTTACCTATCCATATCCCATCCCTTAATGCATTAAAACACCTTAAGGCAAGTAATTTACCTTGTTCTTTTACAAGTTCACAAACTTTCCTCCTTAGCCTTTTTCCTTGGACAATCTCGGCCACCAACCAAGTCCCCCTTGCCAATGTTCTAACCAATATTCAATGACTCCAATGAGTACTAAACAACACCCTAACCTCAAGGAATAAAACCTAGGTTAAAAATGTGTTTTAAGGTATTAAATTGATTGTTTTACCTTGGTTTCTCAAGACAAGCTTGGATATGGGTAGAGAAGGAGAATGAAGAAGTGAGGAGAGAGGACTACTAAAGGTAAGATATTATGTTAAAAGGTGAATAGTGAATTTACTTACTTTTGCTTTCTTCTTTACTTAGCTAGATAAGTGTGGTGAGTCACACTTAAAAACCGGCCCCCTTGGTCAAATAAGGTAGATTGTGGTCTTTGTTGACCATTTAATTGACTTACTTTGACTAATGTCTTAAACTAGCACTATTTGGTTACTATTCACTAATCAAGGCACATAATTATGAAAATTTTGATTTCCCATTGATTTAGACTTCCTAATGTGATACTAATTAGTACACAAGTTAATTAAGAAGTAATAATGGGCATTTAGCCACTTAAAACCCCTTTCTAAGACAATTTTTCAAAAACGTGCTTTAAGACTCCGTAAAGCATATTTTGGGTTTAAACTTGTTTTCAAGCTTGGTTTTCTTTGGTAATTGATTTAAAATGACCATTAGGACATTACTAAGGTCTTAGCATGATATTTGGGTACTCACCCAAGTCTCTCCAAGCTTAGAGCACATTTTTGCTTAAATTGCTCTTGTGGTGTTTCCTTGTGTTTTCTTTGGTTAAAAATGTTTCTTAGTGTTTCTAAGGCATTATTTAGCCTTCTTATACCTTAGTTTATCATCTAAACACTATATCTAGGTTTGGGGCATTTCGTGGAAGGGTGTTACAACCCCACATGATGTTATCTTACTCGACATTGCCAGAGCTGGATTTTTTTAGCCACCGAATCTGAGGCTGAACAACTACACTGGAATCATTAGTGCTATGATTGATAGATGGCGTCCTAACAACACACTTTTTGATGCAATTTGGGAAGGTCTGCATAACCCTTGAGGATGTGAATGTCCTTGTTTGGGCTCACTACTTAGGGGTTACCCATTTGTTTCTCTACTAATGTTGTGGATGTGAATGCTGAATGTCTACGGCTTCTGAGTGATGTCCCCCTTCTCACAACGGGAATCAGATACCTCTAGCTTGGCTGGCTGAGAGATTTGTGGAGACTAAAGCTGATTTTGGTCAGCGTGATGATATCATTCATCTGCAGCATGCTAGAGCCTACATTCTTAGACTTGTTGGAGGGCTTCTGTTACCCAACTCTAATGTGGATAAAGTTGATGTCAGTTATTTGAGGCTACTAGAGGATTTTGACTACAGTGGTAGCCTAAGCTAGGGGTCCGCGCATCTTGCACATTTCTACAGGGAGATGTGCAATGCGACCAAGTTTGACACGAAATATTTGAATGGTTGTAGCAAGTTACTCACTATTTGGGCATAAGAGCGTATTCCTGCATTCAGGCCACGACTCAGCGCTGATCGAATACATCTTTCACCTCACCTTTCCCTTGCCCACAGGTAACAAACTAAGTATCATATGATTGTTAATATAAAACATAGTTGAACTATGGTAAAATCCTCACACTAATCGTGTTACAGATACAATGGTAAGCTGAATACCATTATTGCTGCTATGGCCCTACAAACTCTGGAGTCATTTAGGGTTCCACCTAGTGAGGAAGAGGTAATATACAACTAAACATTATTACAGTACAATTTGATTTGTCATAAGTTGTTTGCATGATTTTAATATTTATTTGGATGTTTTGTAGTGGATCTGGCAGCCATATGGTGACTGATCACCACCTAGAGCAGTTTGTTGTAGTGGTATTTCTAATCCACTACAATGTCATCGAGGGTCATCAACTAGACCGGGTACTTCGCCAGTTCGGGATTGACCAACCCATTCCTGCTCCCCCACTTGACTGTGACATGCTTCATGTAGTCACAAGGACAGGCAATATAGATGCAGCGTGGTGGGATATTTTTCGAGACCACATTTAGATGTGGAACAGATATCAGTACCGGGTGGCGACCTCACAATTACCAAGAAGCGTCCCTCTGAAGATGAGGAGCGCTTATATGGTCTGGTACCTCCAGCATGTCGTATCTTGATACACTGAGAAGAGTAGGAGGAATGTCATTGTGGTAAACATTTTTTTTGTATTTTGTTTCTCAATTTTTTTGATAAGCAATATTTTCTAACGTTATCTAATCCCTTGTTTTATTTGGTTTATCAGGCGTCTGTTGTGCAGCAGTTTCAGAGGATTCCCGCTGATCATAGTGTTAGAGAATATGCCACACGACTTTCTCAGACGATCGGTGTTGATCACTATCATCGATATGGGCAGTTCTCCCAAGAGTTCTCACAATAGGCGTCAGCTAAGGTAAAGCTGTAGTACCCTGCATATATAATCAACGACAATCCTACTCCCAGAGCTGTCAGAAACTGACCGTATAGTCAGAGACGAAGAGGACCGCGTGACTGTGCACCACCACCAAATCAGTCGTCATCGCAGTCGCACCTTGCCATAGTTTGTGCTACTGTACCTGACCAAGATGGGTATCGGCCATCATTTGATCCATAGCCATCTCCTTCAGTTCCTATGGTCCAGCACACGGGCATGACTTTGGAGCACAGTTCGATGTCGGTTCTGGTTCCTCGAACCCTCCACCTGCTGGACCTTCTTCACTTGGTAGACCTCCTTCACCTGGTAGACCTCTTTCCCCTCTGACTAATCAGATGTTGCTCAGTATATGCGATCAAATAGTCTATGATGATGGTCTCATTGGGCAGTTGAACTGGGGAATGCAAGCTGGTAGTGAACCGCAACAGATTGAAGCGGTTACTGTCTTATCAGCCGATCCCTCATATATTCGTTTCAGGCTACTCTACGGTGTAGCATGCTACCCCGGCATCACTGCCATCATTAAATCCTATTACACCTGCTGCGGAGCCACAAAATGAGGAAGTGAGAAGGATATGGTTAAGGGGCACGCAATTCAGACAAAAAAAACACTAGAATTTTCAACCCGGATTTCACTAGTCCTTAGTTTATGAATTGTTGTTATATTTTTGAAGTTAGCTTTATGTTATGTTTTTTGGCTTGTGAACTATTCTACTAAGTCAAGTACTTGGTCCGTAAACTTGTTGGTCTTATGCTATGTTGGATGTCATTTGTTCCGCGTGAAGTTTTTTATAATTCAATGATAGTGTATGTTAGGCACTTTGGGCATTTTTTTGAAACACTTGTCGAAGTCGGATGGATCTAAACTTTTGCCACGATGTTGTGGTCATATAGCACACATACGCAGATTTACAAGGGTAACGAATGTCATTTAGTACTTCGAACACTATGCCAAACGTTCCATCCGACTTCGACAAGTGCTTCAAAAAAATGCCCAAAGTGCCTAACATACACTATCATTGAATTATAAAAACTTCATGCGGAACAAATGACATCCAACATAGCATAAGACCAATAAGTTTATGGATCAAGTACTTGACTTAGTAGAATAATTCACAAACCAAAAAAACATAACATAAAACCAACTACAAAAATATGCAATAGTTCATAAACTAAGAATTTTCAACCCGGATTTCACTCTCTTAACCATATCCTCCTTACTTCCTCATTTTGTGGCTCCGCAGCAGGTGTACTAGAATCTAATGATGGAGGTGGTGCCGGGGTAGCATGCTGCAACGTAGCAGGAGGAGTAGCCTGGAACGAATATGAGGGATCGGCTGATGAGGCAGTAACCGCTTTAATCTGTTACAGGTCACTACCAGCTAGCATTCCCAGTTCAACCGCCCAATGAGACCATCATCGTAGACTATTTGATCGCATATACTGAGCAACTCCTGATTAGTCAGAGGGGAAAGAGGTCTACCAGGTAAAGGAGGTCTACCAAGTGAAGAAGGTCCAGCAGGTAGAGGGTTCGAGGAACCGGAACCGACATCGAACTGCGCTCCAAAGTCATGGGGTACCTGACCAATGACTGTGTGCTAGACTACAGGAACTGAAGGAGATGGTTGTGGATCAAATGGTGGCCGATACCCATCTTGATCAGATACAGTAGCAGGAACTATGGCAAGGTGCGACTGCGATGAAGGCTGATTTGGTGGTGGTGGTGCATAGTCGCGCGACCCTTTTTGTCTTTGACTGTACGGCCAGTTTCTGGTAACTTTGGGAGCAGGGTTGTCGTTGATTATATATGCAGGGTACTGCAGCTTTACTCTAGTTGGTACCTGTTGTGAGAACTCTTGGGAGAAATATCCATATCGATGATAGTGATCAACATCGATCGTCTGAGAAAGTCATGTGACGTATTCTCTAACACTATGATCAGCGGGAATCCTCAGAAGCTGCTCCACAATAGACGCCTGATAAACCAAATAAAACAAGGGATTAGATAACGTTAAAAGATATTGCTTATCGAAAAAATAGAAAAACAAAATACCAAAAAAATGTTTACCCCAATGACATTCCTCCTGCTCTCGTCAGTGTTCCAAGACACGGCATGCTGGAGGTACCAAACCATATAAGCGCTCCTCATGTCCAGAGGGACACGTCTAGAGGGACGCTTCTTGGCAATTGTGAGGTCGTCACCCGGTACTGAAGTCTGTTGTTCCACATCAGAATGTGGTCTCGAAAAATATCCCACCATGCTACATTTGTCCTGTCTGTCCTTGTGACTACATGAAGCATATCACAGTCGAGTGAGGGAGCAGGAATGGGTTGATCAATCCCGAACTGGTGAAGTACCCGATCTGGTTGATGACCCTCGATGACATTGTAGTGGATTAGAAATACCACTACAGCAAACTGCTCTGGGGTGGTGATCTGTCACCATATGACTGTCAGATCCACTACAAAACATCCAAATAAATATTAAAATCATGCAAACAACTTATGACAAATCAAGTTGTACTATAATAATGTTTAGTTGTACATTACCTCTCCCTCACTAGGTGGGACCCTAAATGACACCAGAGTTTGTCGAGCCATAGCAGCAGTAATGGTATTCAACTTACCATTGTATCTATAACACGATTTATGTGAGGATTTTACCATACTTCAACTAAGTTTTATATTAACAATCATATGATATGTAGTTTGTTAATTGTGGCCTGAATGCAGGAATACACTCATACGTCCAGACAGTGAGTAGCTTGCTACAGCCATTCAAATATTTTGTGTCAAACTTGGTCGCGTTGCACATCTCCTTGTAGAAATGTGCAAGAAGCGCAGACCCCCAGCTCAGGCTACCACTGTAGTCAAAAACCTCTAGTAGCCTTAAATAACTGACATCAACTTTATCCCTATTAGAGTTGGGGAACAGCAGCCCTCCAATAAGTCTAAGAATGTACGCTCTAGCATGCTGCTGATGAGTGATATCATCACGCTGACCAAAATCAGCTTCAGTTTCCACAAATCTCTCAGCCAGCCAAGCAAGAGGTATATGATTCCCCTTGTGAGAAGGGGGGACATCACCCAGAAGCCGCAGACATTCAACATTCACGTCCACAACACTAGTAGAGAAACAAATGGGTAACCCCTCAGTAGCGAGCCCAAACAAGACATTCATATCCTCCAGGTTATGCAGACCTCCCCAAATGGCATCAAAAAAGTGTGCTCTTAGGACGCCATTTATCAATCATAGCACTAATGATACCCGTGCAGTTGTTCAGCCTCAGATTCGCTGGCCCAAAAAAATCAACTATGGCAATGTAGGGTAAGATAGCATCATGTGGGGCTGTAACACCCTTCCAACAAGACCTGGTTTTCAATTTCCAGTTTGTGTACTATGCATATCTCTACATTCCATACGAGTTACAGTTACTATTACTGTAATTAAGTAACTCAATTACAGCTGCAAAGTTGACAACTACTACAGAATTATCTTTATATGTCAATCAGAACAGCAATCGGTATCATCTATAAGTAATTACTAATACTCATTCTATTAAATTAATCATTCAACCAGTAAGAAATATCAATCACATATAAATAGTTCTAATAATAGATTAAGTATAGTAAAATCATTTACATCTTACATTAGCAATAGATTATACAATTTAAAAACTAACATTCATTTAAACTGCTTCGGACAATTGATTAAACTAAACTACTACATATTTTATGTGTTATTTAACTCAACAATATAAAATGAACTAAACTATAATTTAAATAAATTACTATGGTACATTATATTAAATCATTTTTGAATTATTACTTAATCTATAATTAAATCATACGCTGAATAAACTAAACTACTACATGGAATTAACAATTAAACTAAATTACTACATGGAATTAATAATTAAACTAAATGTTAGTTTAACAACCATTACGTAGATAGATATAATTAACTAAACTGTAAATTACTTTAGTTACTAAAATTCATTGATTGTTTTTGTGTAATTACTTATTCTACGATTAAAAAATATAATACAAAAAGTAACATTTAGTTAAACAACTATTAACTAAGTAATATACATAAACCATGTATTATAAATAAACCATATATAATTAACTAATCCGATGTGAATAAAATAATAACTAAGATACATTTTACAAAAACTAACATTTAATTTACTAATTATTCTACAATTAAAAATTATGCTAGAAAAATTATATTTAATTTAACTACATCAAATTACTAATTAAACTAACTATTGACACTATACAACTACTACTAATATTAACGCGATAACCTATTATAACATAGATACATTAATAATTTAAAAAAAATTAATTACTAAATACTAACCGGATCGTCAGAGACGTACGCCGCAGATATATAAGTCACCTGCAAACTGAAAGGCTCCGACTCTAATGGACCTTGTTCGCCGATCTAGTATTGGTCTCCAATTGTACTCATAGTTCTCTAGGAAAAGAGAGGATTTTAATAGAGTGTAGATGGGAGGAGTGGATTTTGGAGGAATATAGTGGGGAGGGAAAAAAATGAGGCGGATGGGGAGGCTGGCGCTGACAAATGTTTTTATAGTTTTTCGTTTTCGATTTGTACAGACGCCGATAATTCCCATTATCGGCCTCTCAAAAATGGTCAACTTTTTCCTTATACAGAAACCGATAATAGTTTATCGGCTTCTGTACGAAAAAAAAAAAAAACTGTTTTCGGGAATTACATGACTGTGAGAGAGAATTGAGGGGGGAATGCCGGCTTCTGGGAAATTTTCCCACATACCGCGTGCCTGGCATACTTGCCAATCGAGATGATGCGAACACGGGAAAAAAAGTTAATTATTTCACAAACAGAATGAAAGCTTATCATCACTTGTCAAAAAAGAATGAAAGCATATCATCTTCATATCATATAAAAACACGATCAGAGAGGTAAATAAAGCGGAATTACTTACACGAAACAGTGTGAAGACGTAGGATTTACATTTTTATACAAAGTCCATTTGGCAGGGGAACCAACAATGTAGAACGCAGGGAGTTCTGCCGTCATTTTGTAGATGAAAGTGGAAAAAAAGAGGTTGGTATACATTGTGCTTCAACTGCTAGAGACTTGACAATGCCATGGCAAGGATCAGTACCAAATTCAGCATTTGAAACCGCAATAGAGCATCTCTCTCTTCCTTGGCAGTTCTATACAGAGAAAATAAATAAGCTCAAAAAAATGTAAGACACCCCTGGTGTATGCACTAGGAGGAATATTAAAGAGTGATATTTACCCGGGAAACAACTTCCAGAGAATTCGAGGAATGGCATTCTCCTTTGGTGTACTCCTGGCATCCACCATTTGGAGTACCATAGCTAGCAAATGCTATGGAGAGAAAATGCCCCTTTTCACATTGCAAAAGCAACGCAGGGGAAGTATCATTTATCAAGGTTTTTCCATTCCTAACTTCTGGTCTTGACCACCTTGAGAGAGGTGGAGAATGGGTCTCTGACACTTGACCACAAACAGTCTGCCAAGATAGAGACTGAACTGAGATTTTAAACGGGTTTCCACCTGTTTCCTCAAATATTACCAGTAAGTTATCAGTGGCTTCTAACCATGACCGTGGAACGTGGTACCTGCATTTAGTACGTAAATAAAGTTAGAAATAATCAGCACAGTAACAAACTTGACGGTAGAAGGGCAAACGCACATCAAGATCTTAACCAGAGTCTGCAGACGTATGCATCAGAGTATAGACATGTTTTCCTTTAAAGTTTAAAGGACCATTCTAAGAAAGAAACGTATTTTGATTAGACATATCTAACAATCTTTGTATCTCCTCATCAAGGCCCACGATGCACAAGTAGAATTCTGTCGACCATATAACTAGCAATTTCAATATAGTACACCCACATCACAAAGCTAGGACTGGAAATATTTTCTTTCCGGAAACGATTAGAGGATAAGACTTATTAGATGCAATGGCTCTCTCACCTAATAGACTTTTTTATTTTTTTGGTGGATCTCTACTTTGCGGATGCAAATTTTAGGTGCTTTTTACCACTAGTGTTAAAGCACTTGTAAAAGGTGCAGAGAGGAAGTTCATAACGTAAAAGGGTGGGTTAAGTAACATCCCCAAATCAATAAGACACAAAACTCGTTACTGACTTTTAGGTAGGGGAGCCTATTGTACTAAGTCTAATCTTACTTTTTATGTTGTCAAGCTCTTCTTTGGGAGAAGGTTGCTTTTGACCTGTTGCTTTTGTAGAATATCCCACAACCATAATAGGATGCCCCTAATAAAGCTATTTACCGCTTTTCAGGCATCTCTCAGAAAACAGAAAAATATGCAAAGCTTCTAAAATGAATGTTCCCACCCTATCAAATTAACCTTTCAGCTTTACAAGCCACAAAATATTGAAGCAAGCTACATTCATAGCATTTGTTACAGCAAACACAAAACATATTTTCTATGTTACATAGACTAAGGGAGGCTGAGGAGATGGTGGAAATTAGAAGGATTTTAGCACTTTTGGCAGAAATGTCAGGTCCGGAAATTAATATTGAGATACTGCTGCCTTTTGTGTAAACTTGAGTACTGAGGAAGAAGAGGTAGTTCGGGGAATAATGACGTGGGAGATGAGATTGCTGCCCACAACTTTTTGGGCAGTCGGCTGGGGGTAAACCCAAAGCTCCTAGGTGCATGGCAACCGGCAGTCGATCGAATAGAAACAAGCCTGCAACTATTCAATACCCTTATGAAAAATTAAATGAGCTTTCTACATATGGTCATTATTAATTAAATTATAATCAAATTGCTTTGGGTCATTTACCACGAGCAGTAATTGAAAATTACACAATTCAAACCATTTTGAATTTGCCTCAATTCAATAAAAAAATTCTTGATTAAAAAATGGAATAATTTCAAATTTTTCAAACTAGTCTTTGAACTGAAGTAAGGAATGGTATTAGGACAATAACAATACCCACAGCAAATCATACCCATATCCACTGGCTAATTGGAAAGGTAATTCCCTCTCAAAAGCAGGGAGACTAGTGTTGATAAAAGCTCTACTACAGAGCGTTCCAACATACTATAATAAGTTTGTTCAAAATGCCAAAGTCTATCAAGAGAAAGATAGAGAGTCTAGAAATGAACTTCTTTTGGAAAGGAAGAGGTAAGGGAATGGTGAAGATGAAAAGGCCAAAATACATGGGAGGATGGGGAATAGTAGACCTCAAAATGAAGAATGATGCTCTGATCATGAAGTGGTGGGGGTGATTCTTAATTGAGGAGAATGCTCTATGGAAGTGGATTATATGCTCTGTATATGAGATTCAAAGATCCGTCTTGCCGAAAGACCTAGTTGAAAGAGGAAGTAAGATAATAGGAATATGGTACACTTGCAGCAATTAGAGAATGGGGCGAAAAGGTGAGAAAGATCATGGATAATGGTGCCAAACTGAAAGTAAGGGAGATAAAGTAAGATTTTGGAGAGACGTATGGCTAAAGTCGATGACTTTAATGGAGCACCCATGTTTGTTTAGTTTGAGTGCTTAGAAGGAGGCTACAAATTGCTGATGTAGCAATATGGAATTGGGAAAGTTGGTCGTGGAGACGCAGAGTTTTTAGAGCAAAGAGAGAAGAATTGGGCAAACTACTAAATAGACGTAAGGAGGTGCAACTTAATAGAGAGAGGCAAAATGAACTACTGTTTTAACATAGTGAGATAAAGGGATTCTCAGTAAAGAACTTTCAATTGGTGGCAGAATGAGTAGAGGAGGTTGAATCTGAGGAGGGTATGACTGATTCCTTTAGATGGGATAGCAGTGCAATTCCAAAAGTTTTTTTTTTATAATTAGAAGTATATTAATCTACTGGAGAATCTCCAAACTTTACAAACTATAGGTTGCTAAGAGCAACCATTCTAATGACAAGGTTTGCACAAGACTGTGCAGTACAAGAGGTATTCCTAAATATTCTGTTATTCCTCTCTCTCCAAACAAAGTAGATAAGTGAAGTGAAGACAAAAGAGAAAGTTCTGTGAGCGTTACATTTTTTCCTCCATCTATTGCTAACCCATCTAATTAGTCTAGGCCAATCTCTAGGTGTTCTAATACCTCCGAAATGGTTCCAGACAGCATTCCAGATATCATAAGTAAAGTTGCATCTAAATAGCAAGTGCTTCAGAGTTTCCCTTTCTCTACGGCATAAGACACACTCTTCGTCCGTGGTTATTCCCCATTTCCTCATTCGATCGCGAGTGGCCAACCTCCCATTAACAGCTAGCCAGGAGATAAAAGAGTATCTGGGAAAGTTCCCTTTACTCTAAATCACTTTGCTCCATTGAACTTTTGGGTTAGTCACATGCAACTTTCCATAGCACTTTTTTATAGAGAAGCTGTTACCCAGGATGGGCCAGACAACTCCATTGCCTTCTGAGAGATGCCGAATGGATGCTGTCTAAGATTCATAAGATTCCTCCAACACCATGAACTGTCACTAGGGATGCTGACTGATGAGAACACACAGCCAGGGAACACCCCCATTACGGGTGTACCAGCGCAGAAAGAAGAAGGGACCACAGCCAGGCTGAGAAGATTCACAAAAGAAGCACGCACTACTTTTACCGTTATGCTAGTAGTTTGTCTATTTCCTTGGTTTGTCCTTGCATCGATCATATTACCAATTTTGGCCACCTTGTGGATAGGCAGAGCTCAGCTCTGATATAGGCTCCTTAGGGAGAGTTACTTTTATCTTTCCTAGTTCCTTCCTACCGTCATTGTAAGGCTACGGCCATTTTTTTTGCCCTATCAATATCAATGACTGAAGTATTTTCATGGTAAAAAGAGAGCAGTAACTTACGGTTTTCATCAATTGGTATCAGAGCCGTACGGTCCTCTAGGATGGGGGAGATGGAGAAAGAAATTTTAGTAATCTTGAAAAGGATGGTGAGAAGGGTGGAAGAGCTGAAAGAGCGAACAAGTCGCTGGAGATATGACGAAACCCGCAAGCAAGACACACCATTACCAGTGCCAAAGCCCAGAAGCGGGATGACCCAGACCTTGCTGGTGGAGATGGTGAAGGCAGATGGAGAGGTAATACTTGACAGGTCGGCGAGGAAGGTGAGAGAGCTGGGAGAACTCACTGCACGTTGGAAAGCTAAGAGGGATTCAACAATCTGGCAAGTCGAGGAGGAACAAAAGAGCTATAGCGGGGAAACGGTGAAGAGAAGTAGTAACTGCTCCAACGAATATCGACCGGCACTAGCTGGAATAAAGCGAAACCCAGAAGTAGGTAAACTAGTGCTTAATGCGGAGAAGAAACAGAAGGAGAAATTGGAGGGGGGAAATGGGTCAAAAATGCAGAACGAGGTAGGGAGGCCGAATCGGAGGTTGTATGTGAGGCTGCCGCTTCAAGGAACTAAATCAAAGTGCAGAGGTCTAGAACGGGAGTCTGGGAAAATAAATAAAAAATGGGAGAAGGAAGAATGTCGTCATCCACAACTTAGACACGACAGATTTGGGGAGTCCAACAAGAGAAGAAGACAAAGGAAGATTGTTCGGAGGAAGAAAGAAAAAAAGAAAAGGATAAAGCGGAAGAAAAGAGGGAAGCAGTTTGTACCTGGTAATCGTTGCGGTAGAAATAGGGTAAATATCTTCCATAGTTCTCGATCTGCCTTCCCTAGCCCACCACCGTGCTCAGTTATCAATACGTTCAGACGATTTCTGTTCTCCGACCGTCCGCTGGGCATTCACCGGCGAGTTCGAGGACACAGAGACAACTCTCATCGAACATTCACCAGGCGAACGACAAGAAGGATCGTGAAAAAGGACGATGTACAGAGCAACCAGGAGCGCTTTTGTCGACAACTTCAAGGATCCTTAAGTGCTGGTGGCCGGTCATTTGTCCGGCGCAAGAAGATGAAGTTGCAAGGAAGACTTAAGAATCGGCAGGTTGCCATGGGTGTTGCTCGACAGCTTGGTGAAGCGCAGGCATTTCCTTGTCCTTACCCAAATTTCCCTTTCTCAAGTCCTACTGTACATCTGGAAATCACAAGGAGAAGGGCAGAGCATTTCCAATCCCTAATTTTCCTAGTACCACCACTGTTGGTTTTTCCTGCTAGATTTCTGTCATTTTTGTTATTAACCAGCAACATTGAGAGCGAGGAGGAAGATAATGAGACTACACTTGTCGATGGGGAAGTGCAGGAATATGCAGGATGGGTAAAAGGCAATGCTGAATACTTTCCGCATCTTTTGGAGTGTACCGCTGCGAGAATTTATGTCTACCACGAAGGCTGACAGCTCAAGCTGCTTGAACCTTATTCTAGCAAGGGAATCAAGCACTCTTTTAAACCCAGAACCCACCATCACCACAGTTTTTTATGATTGTCATCCGCTAAATTTTTTAGCCAGTCTAATTGCCACTTCTTACTTCTCCATACCCGAGCGCTTACACGATAGCCTGGTGGCAGGGCATAAAACACTATCAAGTCCAAGTTCAAGCTCCACCTTGAGGACAAGGTGGTTTAACGGGGGAGGGATGATGAGAACACACAGCCAGGGAACACCCCCATTACGGGTGTACCAGCGCAGAAAGAAGAAGGGACCACAGCCAGGCTGAGAAGATTCACAAAAGAAGCACGCACTACTTTTACCGTTATGCTAGTAGTTTGTCTATTTCCTTGGTTTGTCCTTTTCCAAAAGTAGTACCTTATTAATAGTGTGTTAGCCTAACAGAAAGGGCATCGATCATATTACCAATTTTGGCCACCTTGTGGATAGGCAGAGCTAGGGCTGCCCAAAAAATTCCGAAACCGCGGTATCCGACCGAAACCGAAGTGAACCGTACCTGTTTTCAGGTTAACCGTACCGGTTCATGCGGTATGGTTAACCGAACCGTGTAAATTGACCGGTTTCGGTTTCGGTAACGGTATTGAATTTTCCATAACGGTTAACCGCTTGGTTAACCATGGTTAACCGATTATATAAACAATAAAATCTTCAAATATTAATGTTCATCTTATATAATAATTAATGTTAGCTATTGAGGGAATATGCACAATATTATATTTTTTGTCACTCAGGATTTAGGTAAATTATCAACGTTGTACAATAATATTAATGGTATGGTTCTCATCAATAAAAAATATACACGGCTACAAGGTTAACCGATAAAACCGAACCGCACTAAAGGTTAACCGGTCTAAACGGAATGGTAATGGAATCAAATTTTAGAAAACCGAATTAAACGGTTAACCGAATCCGGTTAACCGATCTAAATGGAATGGTAACGGAATTGGATTTTAGAAAACCGAAGATCCGGTTAACCGAAAGCGGTTAACCGAATAAGACGGTTAACCTACCATGGACAGCCCTAGGCAGAGCTCAGCTCTGATATAGGCTCCTTAGGGAGAGTTACTTTTATCTTTCCTAGTTCCTTCCTACCGTCATTGTAAGGCTACGGCCATTTTTTTTGCCCTATCAATATCAATGACTGAAGTATTTTCATGGTAAAAAGAGAGCAGTAACTTACGGTTTTCATCACTGACATCCCAAATAGATTGTCCTTTTAGGTAATAGCCATTAACCCATTTCACCCACAAGGTGTCTTGTTTATTCTCAATCTGCCAGATCTGTTTGAACATTGCGGCTTTGTTCCAGGTGTCAAGGCACTTAATACCAAGACCACCTCTCCCCACTGGTTGGCATATTGTCTTCCAAGCCACACTTGCCTTCTTGGAGTCAGTATTCCCCGTCCATAGGAAAGCTCTACAAATAGCAATGATATTCTTGATAACCTTCCTTGGGAGCGTAAAGATAGTCATCCAATAGATCTGCATGGATAATAACACTGATTTGATGAGTTGGAGTCTTCCTGCATAGCTGAGGAATCTAGAGGGCCAGCTCTTGATCTTACCAACCAACTTATCTATCAAATCTTGGCAATCTATAGCAGAGAGCTTGGTAAGGCTAAGGGGACCCCAAGGTATTTGATGGGTAGCTGGCCTTCCTCCAGACTGAAGTTAGAGTAGAGGTAAGCTTTGAACTCCTCGTCTACTCCATGAATACCTTGGTCTTGCTAAGATTTGCTTCCAACCCCGAGGTTTGGGAGAAGGTGGTAAAAAGCCTCATCATTTTGTTAACTGGGCCAGCTTTAGCTTTACAGAAAAGCATAAGATCGTCTGCAAAGCAAAGGTGGGTAAGTTTCATCTTTCTGCACAACGGATGGTAATAGAAGCCTTTTTCAGTCTCTAGGCTGATAAGAAGTCTGCTGAGGTACTCCATACAAAGTACAAAAATGTAGAGAGAGATAGGATCCCCTTGCCGAAGCCCTCTTTTCCCCTGGAAGAACCCCTTAAGGCTGCCATTGACAACTACTGAGAAACTAGGAGTGGTGATACATTCCATGAGCCATCCAACAAAGATAGGAGGAAAATTGAGAGCTAAGAGAAGGTCTTGGATGAAATCCCAGCTCACACTGTCAAAAGCCTTTTGGAGGTCGGTTTTAAGCATACACCTGGGTGATACTTTATTTCGTTTGTAACCCTTAATAAACTCATAGCATAGCAGAACATTGTGGGAGATGGATCTTCCTCTGACAAAAGCAGCTTGGTTTGGGCTTATGATGGTTTCCAAAACCTGCTGAAGCCTATTGGCCAGAAGCTTGCTGATAATCTTATAGACCACATTACAACACGAGATAGGTCTATAGTCATTAGGTTTACTTGGATTGTCCTTCTTGGGTACAAGGGTGATAGTTGTGCAGTTAATGCTTTTCCTCAGGTTACCTGTGTTAAAAAACTCTTTGACCGCCTGCGAAATAAGAGGACCAGAAATATCCCAAGTGTCTTTAAAGAAAGCGCTGCTGTATCCATCAGGACCAGGAGCCTTGAAATCAGGAATAGAGAAGAGAGTCTTCTTTATTTCCTCATTCCCTACCTCACTACAAAGGCCAGGAATATCTTCATCAGAAATGAGTGCCCCTCGGTTCACCACCTCATTGTCTAGCTTCAGGCAATCAGGAGAAGTGCCCAAAAGGTTTTGGAAATAAGAGACAAGTTCAGAGGAGATATCCTCTGGATTGCTTTTTAGTTGCCCATCACTTCCAAGGATAGAGGTAATAGAATTCCAAAAGTTGAGTTGTGCGTATGACTGATGCTTCAAGGAAGACTATGCACAAGAATGGTATTGTTTGGGAGGGGAATGTTCATAACAAACCAAAGTAGTTGTGCACTATGTGGGAGAGGTATGGAGACTTTATTCCATCCATTCTTTTCTTGTGGAGTGTCAAGGAAAATCTGGGATGATATTCTCCTATGGCGAGGTATTACTTTTGTCCGGAAGGGTTATGCGGTTTGAAACATGGAGAAGGGCAGTTCATGGAAAAAGAAGAAAGAAAGACCAAAACAAAGTTTTCTTCTACAATATGTGTAGCTTATGGAAAATAAGAAATGGGATGGCTCTTGAAAGCAAGATGCCGATCCTGGACTTAACTATGTTTGAATGATTCAGTACGGGTTTATTGGGTGTTTTCTGTATTTGTATGGCTCAGATGGTTTAGTGTTTTCTGATTCTGGGTGCAGTCTAAGTCTCCATATTTTTGTAGTTGAACAAGATTCATCAGACTGACAATATGTAGGTTAGTTTCAGTCAGTTTGACGAAATCTTGATAAATCCCTCGGGTTGAAAAATCTTTTGTATGACCTGGAAACTTGTATTACTATGGATTTTCTAATATCTATAAAAAAAGTTTAAAGAAGAGAATACCCAGCAATTCAATCTTGAAATAGGTCACTCAAATATATATTGTTTAACTAACCTCAAAAAAAGCATACTATTCTGTGTTTAAAAGAAACATTAAATACTCTATTCAGAAAGGTTTATGTGCTACTGTAGCATTCACAGACATCAAACAGCTTAACTAATCAACAGATACGTACCATCTCTGTGTGGGGTTTCCACAGTTTGTCCTGCATTTGTTGGAATTATATGACCCACGATAATCACAGGTTTGACATCCATCTTTAGGGGACACTCTAGTCCAATATCTACCCAAGTGGTAGCCGTTAACCCAGACCTGACCTTTGCCCATAGATCCCAAATCAATGACAACTGGATCCAGTCCATCAGGGGCATCAAAGTAAGTCTGCCTCGTATAGAAAGAAATAAAGAACATATAAGGTGTTGTACAGGGGAGCCCAAAACATCAACGGAAAAATAAAATACATGCATGATAGATCACATCTGACACAGTATGATAGATGCGTT
Source organism: Limonium bicolor (assembly GCA_023374045.1). Taxonomy (NCBI): domain Eukaryota; kingdom Viridiplantae; phylum Streptophyta; class Magnoliopsida; order Caryophyllales; family Plumbaginaceae; genus Limonium; species Limonium bicolor. The sequence goes on from CM041778.1 coordinate 199,520,065, forward strand.
GAATATGATTACATCTAAACGATATTAAGGAAATTCTACATGCTGAGGACACTAAGAGTATAATGTACTGCAATGGACCAAAATATACCTTGCTTGAACAGAAAGTTACAACGTACACGCATGTCCAAAGAAACTATTATTCCCAAATCCCCCCATCCTGGCCCGACAAGAGGTGTAAAATTAAGTACAGACTGAGCACCTATGTACTAGTGAAGCAGTTACAGCATATGAACCACTCTAGGTAACGATATTTGACATGCATTAAGCATACGCCACAAAATTTCTCCTTCAGCTAGGATGTCGAAAGAGTGGAAGTATCAGAATAGAGAACCTGAGGGACAAGTTTATATAACCAGGCGGGCAGTACGGTATACATGGTTTGCTAAAGAGAAGTTTAAGTTGGGGCATGGAATGGGACAAGACCGTCTGTGAAGAAAAAGATGTTCACACCAATAGGAGATAAATACATGTATATGTAATTTCTAATGCTCTGTCCTGTAAAATCTGGATCAAAATGAACTAGGGTAACAAGGATATGAATGCTCAGTGCTCTGATGTGGGCCAACTTGTTGAGGTAGCTTTTGTATTTATGACGTTGCTAAGTTGGATTGATATTTCTTTTCCTAATCAAATTACTTGATTATCCACCCACCTTGTACCAGCTAAAAATAGATGGGACTTCATCAGTAGCCAAATCAACCCAGTCAGCCTGTTTGTCTCCTTCAATTGTGTATATCTGCTGCATCTCACCTTTCAGGCCAACCTATAAAGAGCAGGCAAGGCATCAGCCTTAAGTATTACGTTACATATATTAAGCAACAAGCATTTAACCACAAAATCAACTACCATAGAGGTGCTTATACCTTCGTCTCCTATTAGTGTTTCAACTTTTTTAGTGCATATTATGCAAGAAAACAGGACAAATACATCATCTAGTGGCATCTCGATCACAGCATCTAAAGGTTAACTAGGAGATTTTGCATGCTAGGTTTATGTAGGACTGCAGTCAAAAATTAAGTGAAGTCTTTTTTTCTTCAGGAAAAGAATACGATAGTTTTTCACAAACAAAACATCATAGACGCCTATCATTTTATTTGTTCAGATGGAGCATAACGAATGTTGAAAACCTCAAAGTATTTATCTATCAATTCAATTGTATTGACTGTCCACCGCGTATGTTAGAAATATTGTGGGGAGAGGAATAGGGCCAACGGAGGGGATTATATAAAATACCCATATAGACTATTAAGGCCCAATAACCCATGAGGTTTCATCCTAAAACCAATTGGCATTAGATGGAGTAGCTCATAGACTATATGAACTACTTACTAGCTATATAATTTTTCAATGTGGGACTCACACTTGATCTTCAATATCCCCCTCAAGTGTGAGTCTTTCACCTCCGAGGCCTCCCACATTGCACCCTGTTTGGACTCCACTTGGTACTGGCCCGGTCTCTTCTCCATGACACAGTCCAATTTTTACAATACTGGCCCGGTCTCATTTCTTGGTTTATCGTGACACAGTCCGTTTCTACCAGGTATCCATTAGACAGTGGTGCATGATCCAAAATTATCTGGGCTCTGATACCATGTTAGAAATATTATGAGGAGAGGAATAAGCCCAACAAAGGGAATTATATAAAATACCCATATAGACTAGTAATGCCCAATAACCCATGAGGTTCCATCCTAAAACCAATTGGCATTAGGTGGAGTAGCTCATAGACTATATGAACTACTTACTCGCTATATAATTTTTCAATGTGGGACTCACACTTGATCTCTAACAGTAACCTTGAGAATCATATCCTTCATGAAACATCTTCACTGACAGGTTGTACTCAAAGAAAGTATGTTGAAAATCATCCATGGTATATGACTAAACATCCACATATTTAAGCCAAATTACCTGATAGATCCATGATGATCCTGATAGATCGATGGCCTCTCCACTTAATCCCATAAGCTTTATTTGGCCCTTAAAACCAGCTCCATCTTTTTCAAAGAAAGCGCCATAATTCTGCATAGAAACAACAAATTTAGAATCAGATTTAGGTGCAGTTGGAGTTTCTCACAGCCGTGGTGACCCAAGCAGTACGAACCCCCAAATGACTCCCCTAACTGCTGACACTAACGAATTTAAAATCCTGAAACACACTCCTTGCAGAAAGTTGGAGTTGATACCAAGCACAACCCAGTCCCCGAGAATTTAAGTAGAAGAGCTTGTTTATTGACAGCAAGATGAAGGAAAATGGCGTAGTGCTGGAGTATATACACCCCCCCCCCCCCCCCCCCCATCCTACAGAAAGATGGGAACATGTAAAAAGTAGTTATTTGCTTTGTGCGAAGGATGAGCCTACTTGTTGCATCTTTGGACAGGTATATTCAGCCACCAACATGCGAAATGTTCTTTTGTGGTTAGTTTTGATAATGATCAGGGTAGGGCCTCTGCCTTAGAGGGTTTCAGAGTACATTGGAAGTAATTCAACTGCCGTTCAACCATGGACCACTCAAATCAGCTTCAAAGCAAGACCAAGTCATTCATCACTCATTTGGATTCAGGTTAAATTAAAATCCCTCACTGGAACAGCATGACGTGCTACGGTTTTTGTAAGATAGTGGTGTCATAGGATCAGTACCTTGCTTTTTCTTGATTAATCTTGTCTATTCAACCTAGGGAAAGTATATATGAATATATCTGATGCATGTAAAGGTTGTTACTAGTGGTGGAACAATAACTGCAAGTTTTCTAATTACTTCACCCTTATTATGCACGTAATTCAGTGTCGGAGGTAATAGTGGGAATATTTTAATTAGTAGCGGATAGTACTGATTGTTAAGGTTTTAACTACTTCTAGTATCTTTATAGGGTTATAGCTTCGTTAACGGGATAAGGAATAGTAAATTTCATTCTCTTGAGATCTTCCTCTACCTATTCTCTCGGTTCTCCTTAACCCCTCGTATTTATCTTTTTCCCAGAACCTGTTTGAGGCGGCCAGGCTACCACGTCATAGCCTATGAGGTTACTTCCGGGAGGGTACATCATTTAGATGGGCATTACCATTAGGACCACGCTACCCTAAAAGGTGCTCTATCCAAGCAGCCATTTTTCTATTGGCTTATATACCATGTGTTTTGAAATCAGACAGGGTTAACAAACACACCTAACTGCCAACACACAGAGACCCAACTAATAAATCAAAAATATGACAGGGATGCACAGGTCCCATTCCTAGATACCATGAGCACGAATCCACGAGAAATTCAAAGGGAGTGCCTCGTTATTATGATCCAGAGCGGAGCAAATGGTTATCAAGAATTCATCAGGTATCTCAAGGATCTCCAAGCTATGATAAAAGAATTAAGAACAAGCTCAGCAATTGTGTGAACTGAAATCTTCTCTGGCAAGTCCCATACTAGTGGCGGGGGATTTTAATGAGGTAAGACAAGGCAGTGAAAGAAGGGGAGGAATTGTTGGGCAGATCAGTTCATCAATGTCTGATTTTGAAGGTTGGATTTCTGAGATGGAACTGGTTGAGATAAACTTGGTAGGCTGCAAATTCACTTGGAAAAGGCGTGGTTCCTAGAGCAGACTTGACCGCGCTTTCTGCTCACCTGAATGGCCAATTTCCCTCTACTATTCTCAGGGGGAGACCATGGAGTATTTCTGACCACCGATTCATGTGGGTCCAGTCACAGAAAATTGACTGGGGGCCTAGACCTTTTCGCTCCTTGGATGTGTGGCTTGAAGAGGATTCTTTTATCCCTTCTTTACCAAGGTGGGAGAAACTCGATGGTCTGCGAGTATTTGCAAAACTAAAACAGATGAAGAAGGTTCTGAGTAAATGGAACAAAGAAGAGTTCGGGCTTATCCAGCTCGAAGTAGAAAAATTCTCTAAGGATTTGGAATCCATTGACCGGCTTGAGGAGGAAAATGGTAGTTCTGAACAAACTTGGTTGCAACGGGCTAAAATCAAGGGTGATCTTTGGAAATCCTTGAGAAAAGAAGAGCGCTATTGGCGGCAACTGTCTCGTGAAAAATATCTCAAGGCTGGTGATCGGAACACAAGATATTTTCACCGCAAGGCTTCTGTCCACCGTACATCTAATACCATTTCGGGCCTACTAATAATGGGCGATTATCTTTTGATGTTGCTGAAATCCGGACTGAAGCAAGGAGATATTATAAGGCTCTGTTTGGAAACAACACGGCAACAGGTGCTTTTCCCTTAGGGGACGGGAGGCCAACACTCTCTGCAGCAGATCAGAATAGGCTATCTCAATTGCCAACCCGTGATGAAATCAGGACAGCAGTGGATGACTGCAAAGGTAATAAGGCGCCGGGTTATGATGGATATAATTTTCATCTCATCAAGAAGGTTTGGGGAGTGATTGGAGAAGATTTCATAAATGAGGTAGAAAATTTTTTCATCAGCCAGGTTATGCCCATAGAAATCAATACCACCTGGATTACTTTGATTCCCAAATCCCCGGAGGCAAATAAAATGGAGGATTTTAGACCATAAGTGTGATCGGTGCAGTTTACAAGGTAATATCCAAAGTCCTTGCTAAAAGGCTAGGACGAGTTATGGATTCTCTTGTTGGGGAGACCAAAACTGCCTTCATTCGTGGGAGGCATATTCTTGAGGGTCCGTTAGTGGCAAATGAAGCAATCAGTTGGCTGAAAGAAAAAAGACAAAAGGGTGTTATCATCAAGATAGATTTTCGAAAGGCTTTTGACAGCGTGAGTTGGGATTTTATTTTGAAAATGCTAGAGCTTTATCAGTTTCCCATTATCTGGAGGCGCTGGATCAGCAATTGTATTACCACGCCCAAAATTTCAGTCCTTGAGAATGGCTCCCCCACCCCAACTTTTAAACCCAGACGCGGGCTTCGCCAAGGTGACCCACTGTCTCCTTTACTCTTCATCTTAGTCGCAGAGGCGTTAAGCTGGCTGTTGGATTCGGCCATACAGCGTGGAGACCGGGTAGGTGTTTCAGTAGGGGTAAATGAAGTCAAAATCTCTCACTTACAGTTTGCAGATGATACAATTATCTTTAGCTCAGTTGAGGAAAATGAGCTGAAGATAGTAAAATGGATCGTGACTGTCTTTGCTGATCTGTCCGGCCTGGAAATAAATCGGAATAAATCCCTGGCCTTTGGGACCCATCTTGATGAAGAAGATAAGAACAGAATCTCGACCATCCTTGGTTGTCATGTGGGGAATCTACCCACCTGCTATCTGGGTCTTCCCCTGGGAGCAAATCCCAGATTATTCGAGACCTGGAAACCAGTCCTCTCCAAAATTGAGAAGAGGCTTAGCTGCTGGAAAGCTTCAACTCTCTCTAAAGCAGGACGACTGGTCCTTATTAAAGCCATTCTGGACAGTATGCCTCTTTACTACATGAGTCTTTCAAGATTCCGAAAAGGGTAATTGATGAAATTGTGCGAATCCAACGGCGCTTCCTATGGTCCAGTGGATAGAATAAAGGGATAGCTCTTATGAAATGGGCTAGGCTCGCGCGGCCAAAAGAATTTGGTGCGCTTGGAATCTGCAATCTTGAACTGAAAAATGCCGCACTCATCCTAAGGTGGTGGTGGAAGTACCAAAATACCGGTGCTAAGCTGTGGAAAAGAGTTGTTTCTTCAATCTATGGGCAGGATATTTCATTGCCTATCTATGATCCAGCTTGGTCCGCCTCTAGGAGAAAGGGTCTATGGAAATCAATAGTTGCTCTTAGTTCAGGGGATGCCCCCGTTCAGGATGCTCTCACTAAAAATCTGAAGTGGTTGGTCAGAAACGGATTGAAGATACGATTCTGGATGGATCCTTAGGTAGGAAATCTTGTGCTGAAACAGGAATTCCCTCGCCTCTTCCTGATCAGTGAAGCCAAAACAGCAAAAATTTGTGAGCTAGGACTGTGGACTGGAACAGATTGGGTGTGGAATTTTAGATGTAGAAGAGATCTCTTCGTTTATGAGGTTGAGCAGGTTGAACGATTGGTACAGCTATTAAATACCACCACAGTGAGCGAGGGTGATGCTGATAAATTAATATGGCAATGTGGTAAGGATGGTATCTTTACTACCAAAGAGTTCTACCTTGAAGCTAACAGGTTGACTGCTGCTCCAGCTATCTCTTGGCATAAATCCTTTTGGTCAAACTGCGCTCCCCCCGAGTTGAAATCTTTGTGTGGTTTTATTTACACAAACGCCTGGCCACGAGAGACCGTCTGTTCGGTCTGAATCTCACTGCCATGGGGAATGTTTTATGCCCTTTCTGTAATCGGGGGTGGAAACTATTGAACATTTATTCCTAAAATGCCGAGTTACACTGAGTTTCTGGGCCAACATCCGGTCATGGTGGGGAGTAACGGATTTTGTGGATTGTGCAGTGGAGGATAGTCTCGTCAAATGGTGTGACCTCCTGCCTCTTCGCAGACTAAGGGCAGTCTGGAAATCAACCTTTATGTTCTGCTTGTACAATATTTGGCATGGCCGCAACAAACTCATTTTTGAGCAGACTCCTATTGATTGGCTCGATGTGCTCAACATTTCCAAGTTACAGATTCTCGAATGGGGAGGAGCTGCTATGAAATCTCCTCTCCCTACCTGCAGACTACTCTCCGTCACCAACCTAAAAGAGCTCATCTAATTGACTTCTCTCAGTTTGTTTTGTACTGTTTCTTTGGTTTGCTTTGGAGTCTGTACTTGTTCCTATCTAGATTCTGTCTATGAGTTATTGCTACTCTAGCAGAGCACACATTTGCTAGCAGTCTTTACTGCTATTGTACTGCTACAATTGTAGCCTACTGATCAAAAAAAAAAGAATTAAGAACAAGCTCCATTTTAACTGTTTGTGATATGTTCAGAAAACTACTTGAATTTATGCAAACAGTGTCACTTTTGATTAGCATAGTCCATATTGCTATACTATTTTAAGAATTTTTTTCAATCTGTAAATTCTACTGTCAGCCTATACTAGTTACAAAATCAAACCATTGGCCAGGTCAACCAAGTCCAAACAAAGAAGAATACCAAGGAAAGACCATCACATAGGATTATACTCCCTCCGTTCAAAAATATAAGTCATTTTTAGAAATTTGCACATTTATTAAGAAAAATAAAAAAATAACACATGTACCCCTACTTTTTATCTTTCTATCTGGATAATAGTTACTTTTGCATTAAATACTAGGGTCAAACATGGAAAATAATATGTCAAAAAGTAATATGTCAAAAAGCTAAAACGACTTATATTTTAGAACAAAATTTGAATGCTGAAACATATATTTCTGAACAAAGGGGGTAGAAACATATCAATACATAAGGAAGCCCTCAAATGTACTAGGTGTTGTCTATCCCCATAGTAACAAGAAAAATAGTAGTAGGCAAGCATGTTACCTGCAAACCGATAGTCAAAGATAACAATGTTAAATTGTTGTAGCCTGGCACAAGCTGGACAGGCTGTGTAACCTTCACCCAGTGACCATTAGCACTTCCTGTACTTCCAAAGAAACATCAGACATTGGGAAGCACTTTACCTTTTGTGTTTATCTCTTCGAAAAGATTTTTATACCAGCTCTACCTGGCTCTAGAACATAGTACTAGTTAGAACTAGAACAAAAATGAACAAAGAGTGAGTACTGAAAGCAAAACACTATAAAAAGCAAAGGGTACAACCACGGTGTATGGTATCATGCGACTATTTCACTGTAAGAGGGCAAATGACAGCACCAAAAGCCATAGTTCTGCAATTATTCATGATGATGCAATAGTTTGAAATAATGCCCCAAGTCGAATGAATATTCCTCCAGAAAGGTCAACACCAACTCCCACTGCATTGGTAGTATTTAATAGAACAGATACCTGCTAGTTGTCCATTCACGAATATATAGACTGCATCACGCATGCTATCAATGAGAAGGGTCGGATTTACTCCCTCTTTCTTCCAAAATAATACGTCTTCATCAGAAATATACACCCTGCATGAATCAGAAACTAAGTGTTGGCATTCTTTCATCTACAAAGAGTAAGGCAATGCAAAGACGGGCCATCTGGAATTCATATCAGGCAGGAAATTAACAATTTGATAAAAAAAATATCTAAAACGTCAAAAATTTCCTAACCAAACTCAACTCCAAAGTAAACGGAGGGAATGTGATAAACGCAAGTGGAAGCTTAATTGGCAAATGTTACAGGGAGTGAGATATGCGTTGAAAGTGTTGACAGACCTACTGAACAGGCACCATAACTCTAGGAAATAGTGCATGTATTATTCTGTTGACAGACCTACTGAACAGGCACCATAACTCTAGGAAATAGTGCATTTATTATTCTGTAATTAATTAGATTCTTATGTCTGTCCAGCATGTAATTAATTGTATTTAATTGTATCTGTTCAATTATTTATGTTTCCTAGACAGACACTTCTAGGTGTCTCTTCCTTTAGGTTATCTAGATCCTTCCTAAGGTGCCTATAAAATATAGGGCTGTATATCTCCTTTCTGATTATCAAACACTGAATAAATTCACAGTAAACTACATGGTATCAGAGCTCAAACCTGCTCCTTCCTCTCCCTCTGGTTGCCGCAACTTTCTTCAACCCTAACCCTAAACGCTGCAACCTCTTCTTTAATTTCTAGTTGCGCTTCCAGCTCTAATCTCCAGCACCAAACCTTTTTTTTTCTGGGTATCTTTGCCCTATCTTAGTGTTCCTTTCTTCTGCGGTGCTCTCAGCTCACCTCTCTCCCTAGTGCATCTTCAATCTTCTTGCACTAGCTCATTCTTCTAGGTGTCTCCACCTTCTCTTCACTAATCCAGTGTGAGTCTCCACCAAGGATTTAATGTCGAAGGAAGATACTTCAAATTCTGCATCAAGTCACCCAGACCACTCCACCATTGTAAGTGCTGCTGTTGCTGCTGCTGCCGCCCTCAAACACCAGAAGTTCGACCTACCCCCAGTCCATTCATCCTATCGTTTTAATGGATCTAATTACCTTGGTTGGTCTAAACTGGTGAACACTCTTCTCCGTGGCAAAGACCTTGATGACCACCTTACAAAATCAAAGCCTGCAGAAGGGGGACAATGATGCTGAGTGGCAGAAAATCAACGCCAATATTCGTGCCTGGTTATGGGACTCCATGGACCCAAATATTAGTAGCACGTGTCTTTATCTAGACACTGCAAAAGAAATTTGGGATTTCATACAGCAATCCTACTCTTCAGCCAAAGACGGTGCCTTTGTCTATGATCTTTGGCTTCAAACCGTAACTCTCAAGCAAGGTACTCGATCTGTCACTGAATATGCTACTGATCTCCAGCGGCGGTGGTCCGAACTTGATCAGTATCAAACCTTTACTTGGTCATGTGCTGCTGATGCCACTCATCACAAAAGTTACCTGAATCAGCAGCGCTTGTACTGCTTCTTATCTGGTCTAAATCCGGAATACGATCAGGTTCGTGCTCAAATCCTTAACAGCACTCCTCTTCCTGCTCTACCCTCTGCTATAGCTACTGTAAAGCATGAAGAGAGCAGACGCAACATCATGTTGGACAGTAAGACAGTGGACAACACAGCTCTGGCTGCTAAAACAGTTTCTACGAATACAACACCCAAAGGAAAAGAAGGAAGATGGTGTGATCATTGTAAGCGATCTAATCACAACATTGACCAATGCTGGAAGCTGTATCCTCACCTACAGAGAAGCAAAAAGGGTCAAGAAAAAAGGGGTCCTAGTGCTGGACGCGCTAATTCCGCCTCTTCTACACATGGCAACTCTGCCACACCCTCATCCATATCTCAAGAAGAAATCCAGCAACTTAGAGCTATGCTGCAATCGTTTCAGACCCCTAATGATTCTGGTCATTGCTCTCTTGCTCTGCAAGGTAAACCCTCTACAAATTTTAGTCTTAATGCTTCAGAACAGTCTCCACATTCAGATTGGATCTTGGATTCAGGTGCTACCTCACATATGACCTCAACCTCATCTTTACTTACACACTATTATCCTTGTTCCACTAATGACAATATTACTACTGCTAATGGCACGTCTACACGTGTTGCTGGACACGGCAATGTCATACTTTCTGACCGACTACATTTGAAAAATACCTTACATGTTCCTAGACTTGCCATGAACCTTGCATCTATCCACAAATTGACTACTGACCTCAAATGTGTTGCTATTTTCTTTCCTTCTTGGTGTATTTTGCAGGATCTGCACACGGGGAAGATGATTGGAACTGCTAAGCAACGGGATGGACTATACTACCTTGATATACCTGCTGCCTTGAATTCCTCACCTAAAGCCCTTGCTTCAACCACTACTAATACCAATACTATTTGGCTTCATCATAAACGCTTTGGGCATCCTTCATTTCATGTACTAAAAATCATGTTCCCACACCTTTTTAATGGTATTGATGTTTCAAATTTTCAATGTGATGTGTGTGAATTTGCTAAACACTCTCGTGTGTCTTTCCCTCAAAGTAATACCATGAGTAGTTCTCCCTTTGATCTTATTCACAGCGATGTTTGGGGACCTTCTCCGATTGCGAATATTTCTGGAGCTCGTTGGTATATTACCTTTATTGATGATTGTACTCGCTTTATGTGGGTCTTTCTCATGAAAAACAAAAGTGATGTGAGCTCAATTATTCCCACCTTCTGCAACATGATTCACACCCAATTCTCCACCACTATAAAACGTTTTCGCACTGATAATGCTACTGATTATTTCAACCAAGTTGTTAACGCGTTCTTTCTCTCTAAAGGTATCATTCATGAATCTTCCTGCCCATACACTCCACAACAAAATGGCACGGCTGAAAGAAAAAATCGTCATCTGCTTGAAATGAGTCGTGCTTTACTCTTCCAATCAAATACTCCTAAACACTATTGGGGTGAAGCTACACTAACTGCATGTCATCTCATCAACAAATTGCCCACTCGCATTCTTAAAAATAAATCCCCACATGAGTGCCTTCGTCAATTTTTTCCCACTCACAAAATCTCTTCTGATCTAAACTTACGGGTTTTCGGGTGCACTGCTTTTGTTCATATTCCCACTCCTAATAGGGGAAAATTGGATCCACGCTCTACTAAATGTATCTTTCTGGGATATTCTCCTACTCAAAAAGGATACAAATGCTACAATCCCACTACAAAAAGGAGTTACATAACTTTTGATGTTACTTTTCATGAATCAGAACCCTTTTACTCTGACCCTATCTCTTCTTCATCTCATTCTTTCTCACAGACTGAAGAAAATCAGCTTCCTCTTCCCACCTACACCATCACCCCTCATCACAACAAACATTACCACCACCAGATTCACAACCATCACAGCCATCCATCTTCAGCTCCGCCTGATCCTCCAAACACTCAACTACCACCGGATTCACCACCATCTTCCCCATCGTCTAATCCACCACAAGACCAACAAGTTATCTCTCCTACTGAATCTTCCACCACAGATCATTCCCCTAACCTTCCAGTAACAAAGGTATTTTCAAGGCAGTACAAATCCACCCCGTGGCTGACGCGGGATCAATTATCTAACCCAGGTATAGATCCTCTCCCTAAAGAAAACTCCCCGCCAATTGCTTTGCGGAAAGGTGTACGTCAGTGCACAAAAACCCCTCTCTATCCTTTGGCCAATTTTGTAAGCTTCAATAATTTTTCTTCTTCTCATGCCTTGTTTGTTCAAAGCTTGAATGAAATCCAAATTCCAAAATCTGTTTCTGAAGCGTTGGCCAAGAAAGAGTGGAGGGATGCTATGCAAGAGGAAATCAGAGCTCTTGAAAAGAATCATACATGGGTTGTTGTATCAAAACCACAAGGAAAGCATGTTGTTGATTGCAGGTGGATCTTTACTGTTAAATACAATGCTGACGGATCTCTAGAGCGGTACAAAGCTCGACTTGTGGCTAAAGGGTACACCCAGACATATGGGATTGATTATCAGGAGACATTCGCTCCTGTGGCTAAGCTCAACACTGTTCGCATCCTATTATCCTTGGCATCACACTTTGATTGGCCTCTGTTACAGTTTGACGTCAGAATGCCTTTCTCCATGGTGACCTGCATGATGAGATCTATATGCGAATCCCTCCAGGCTTTAATGGTGAGTCTACCTCTACCAAAGTATGTCGACTAAAAAAGGCTCTCTACGGCCTTAAACAGTCCCCTCGAGCTTGGTTTGACCGATTCACCAAAGTTGTTCGAGCTGCTGGTTATAGACAAAGTCAGGGTGATCATACATTGTTTTTCAAACACTCTCACCCAGGGGGAGTCACTATCCTTCTTGTCTACGTTGATGACATCATTGTTACCGGTAATGATTCTGCAGAGAGACAACGTCTAGAAAAGCAGCTCAAGTCACAATTTGAGATGAAATCTCTTGGCTCTCTCAAATATTTCCTTGGAATTGAAGTTGCCCGCTCATCTCAAGGCATCTTTATCAGCCAACAAAAGTATATCACAGACCTTTTGAGTCAGACAGGCAAGAGTGGGTGTCGACCAGCTTCTTCACCGATGGATCCCAATCATAAGCTTGGCAACGCTCATGATGAGCCTAAAGTTGATTCATCTATGTATCAGCGTTTATGTGGTAAGTTGATATATCTTTCGCATACTAGACCTGATATTTCCTATGCGGTAAGTGTCCTAAGTCAGTTCATGCATGACCCAAGAAAACCGCATCTAGAAGCTGCCTATAGGGTTCTACACTACTTAAAGGGGACTCCGGGCCAAGGGATCTTGTTCAGAAAAGGGGAACAACTAACAGTTCAAGCCTTTACTGATGCTGATTATGGTGGCTCTCTTACTGACCGGCGGTCTACTACAGGATTCTGTGTGTTCCTGGCAGGAAATCTCGTGACATGGAGAAGCAAAAAACAAAATGTTGTGGCTCGATCCTCAGCAGAATCTGAGCTGAGAGCTCTTGCAAACGGTCTATGTGAGCTTCTTTGGATCAGAATTATTTTATGTGATTTACGAATCAAATGGAAAGGTCCCATGGAGTTGAGATGTGACAACAAGTCTACAATCAGCATAGCCCACAACCCGGTCCAGCATGATCGAACCAAACACATTGAGATTGATAGACACTTCATCAAGGAGAAGATAGAAGGAGGTCTAATTGATCTAAGCTATATCCCTTCTGAAGAGCAGATTGCTGACGTGTTTACCAAACCTCTCCATAGTCCCAGATTCCATAATCTCATCTTCAAGCTGGGCATGAAAGACATTTACAAACCCAGCTTGAGGGGGAGTGTTGACAGACCTACTGAACAGGCACCATAACTCTAGGAAATAGTGCATGTATTATTCTGTTGACAGACCTACTGAACAGGCACCATAACTCTAGGAAATAGTGCATTTATTATTCTGTAATTAATTAGATTCTTATGTCTGTCCAGCATGTAATTAATTGTATTTAATTGTATCTGTTCAATTATTTATGTTTCCTAGACAGACACTTCTAGGTGTCTCTTCCTTTAGGTTATCTAGATCCTTCCTAAGGTGCCTATAAAATATAGGGCTGTATATCTCCTTTCTGATTATCAAACACTGAATAAATTCACAGTAAACTACAGAAAGCACACTCCCAACAACCTTTTCTGCTACTAATTAACTTGCATTAGATAGAAAACAGGACAAATTTTGGACAAGAAAGAGTGTATTCCCATATAATTATGAACATGATAAAGATCAGCTTTTGTGATTTTAATATAGTTAGAAGGCTGACAATATACCTCGTGAAGTACCAAAGATAGTCAGAAGAATCCTTTGTTACATTCAGATGTTCCAATATGCCATGTGCTGAGAAACTCCTCCTGCTCCATAAGTTGATTGGCTCATCAACTGTCATCCATTTGTCTGAAACATAGGACATTGTATCCCAGATCACTATATTTTGTGATTGAGAAAGTGGGGAGACGTAAGACGGGTAAGTTCCTCGCTTTTTGATGGAAGTTTGAGCCCCAACCTAAATGAAGTGGTCATATTCAAGATAGTGTCACATGACTCATTAACATAGCAAAATAAATTACTGCACTGTGTGCAGTGATCAATTATACATTCAGCTCCTCCATTTCTTATCATATCCAGGGTCCATGCAACTGTCATGAAATAACAGTCTAAAAAATGGTTCAGACAACTATGATTCGTGAATTATATTTTCAAAAATAAGGATGATACCATGCAAAAGCCATCCCATAATAAGCAGAAATTTTGCCACGGTTATCAATAGAATCCCCTTTATTCAAATAGATAGTATTTAGCAGTTCAACAGCCTCTAGATCATATGCATTTTTTTGATAGATATTGGCGAAAAGCCATAGTAATACAAACTTCCAGGTCATACATAGAATTATTACCCTTGAGAATGTTCAAGACTTCATCAAACGGATATGTCTGTCTGAAGAACCTTGCTCAACCACAAAAATAAGACTTAGATTACACCAAGAAACTGCTAAACCATCTGAGCCATTCAAAAATATAACACCAAACACAAGATCATAAACACACCCAAGAAACAACACACCCAAGAAACACCACCAGCTGAAAGTTCTTTACTGAGAATCACCCACTATGTTGAAACAGTAGTTCATCTTGTTTCTCTCTGTTCAGTTGCACCTCCTTAAGTCTTTCTAACAGTCCACTCACTTCTTCCCTCTCAGCTCTAAAAACCCTCCACCTCCACACAAGGCTCCAAGACCAAAACTCCCCATCCCATATTGCTATATCAGCAATCGTCGCCTCCTTCTGAGCACTTAGACTAAACAAGCAAGGGTACTACTCCATTAAAAACATCAACCCTAGCCATGGGTCCTTCCGAAATCTTACTTTATCTCCCTTGCACACAATTAGTTTGGTAGCATTATCCACTATTTCTCTCACCTTTTTCATCCCACTCTCTATCCACTACAATAGTGTACCATATTCCTCTTATCTTACTTCCTCTATCAACTAGGTCTTTCGGCAAGACAGACCTTTGATACCCATAAATAGAGCATGTAATCTGCTTCTGTAGAACATTCTCCTCATTTAAGAATCGCCACCACCACTTCATGATCAAAGCAGCATTCTTATTTCGAGTTCTCCTATTCCCAATCCTCCCATGTATTTTGACCTTTTCATCTTTTTCCATGTCATCATAACCATCCCCTTTCCTCCTCCATTCCAAAAGAAGTTTCTTTGTAGACCCTCTATCTTCCTTTTGATGGACTTTGACATTTGGAACAAACTCATATAGTATGTAGGAATGCTCTGCAGTATAGTTTTAGTCTCCCAGGTCTTGAGAGGGGATTACCTTTCCAATTAGCCAGTCCTGTTTCTATTCGATCCCCCCACCGGCTGCCATGAACCTAGGAGCCTCGGGTTTGCCCCCACCGGACTGCCCAAATAAGTTATGGGCAATGATCCTATCTCATAAGTCAATATTCCCCGAGCTAACTCTTCTTCCTCGGGACTCAAGTTTACAAAAAAAATAGCAGTCTTCACAATATTAATTTCTAAGCCCAACATCTCTGCAAACAGCACTAAAATCCTTCTAATTCCCACCATCTCCTCAGCCTTGCCATTGCAGACAAGTAATGTATCATCTGCAAATTGACAGTGTGTTAGGTTTACCCCATGCTCTCCCACATCTAGTCTCCTTATCAGCCCCTCCTCTTTTGCTTTCTTAACTATGAAATTAAAAGCTTCCGCAGCCATTACAAACAAGAATAGGGAGATTGGATCTCCTTGTCTTATCCCCTTCTTTGGCTTCAATGGTATTATTGTTACCCCATTCAAAAGGAATGATATCCCTGTTGTCATAATACACTCCTTAACCCATCTTCTCCAATCCCCAAAACCCATTGCCACTTGAACCACCTCCACAAATTCCCACTACACACAGTCATATGCTTTTTGAAAATCTAGCTTGATAAGCACTCCCTTCTTTTTCTTTCTTTTCAGCCAGCTTATGGTTTCATTTGCAATAAGGGGGCCATCAAGGATTTGTCTATTCTGCACAAAAGCTGAATGAGACTCCCCGATCAGTTTTGGGATCACACTTTTCACTCAGATGGGGGTATGAGTAGTAATGTGAATAGTCTATAAGGATACATATGGATTGACTACAACAACGCCTTTCACTTTTAGGCCCAAGTGGGGACAAATAGCTTAACGTGGCTAGTTTTCAAGCCCGGATGACTTGAGAGCTAGGTTGTTGGACAATTATCCATATGATTTGTTGCACATAGTTTTCGCAATTGCCTTATACACACTTCCCACCAAACTTATAGGACGATAATCATCTAGATTCTTTGCCCCCTCTTTCTTTGGAATAAGGGCAATCCAAGTTTGATTTGTATTATTTGGCATCACCCGAGATAAAGAAGTTTTTCACAGCCCACACAAAATCCTCTCCAACTGTACCACACATGGCCTTAATGAATTTCATACTGTAGGCGTCAAACTCTTGCGCTTTTGATCTGTCACAAGCTTGAACATCATTTCTTATTTCCTCCATTGTTAGTACCACCAAAACTAGAATGACTTCAGGTGGGAATGTGTTAGAACACAGGTTAATACTTAGATGTCATTAATCGGGTTAGTAGGGGTATATTAGTACTTCCTTATGCTAATGCTTACCATCATTGTAACATTCTATATAAGTGGTTGTAGAGAGGAGAGGGAGGGGCATCAATGAATTGAATAGAGATTGTAGGCCTCTTAGGAGGATTTTGGGAAAAGTTAGGCTGGTTCTTATCATAGGTATCAGAGCCCTCGTTTTCTGGGCGGGCACAAGGGTTGACGGTAGTTAAGCGTAACAACACAAACACCATGGGTTCTTCAGACTCTGTACTGGCGGCGGCCAAGAATCAGTTGAACGAGGTGGTCGCTGGTCTAGATAGCCTTACAGCGACGGTTGCGGGGTTGACAGGGCTTCCCGCGATGGTGGAAAACCTGGCGGTTGTTGTGGCTGAAATGCAGAAGGTGGATATTGCGGGGCGAGGAGGAGCGAGTGATGAGAATCTCTCTCGACGATCGCCGAGAGAAGGAGATTCATCTGATCGAAGGGAAATTAAGATCCGTAAGATCGAACCACCGATCTTCACCGGAGAAGATCCACAAGGCTGGCTGTACGAGGCCGATTCTTACTTCACGTTTTGCGGGATAGAGGATGACAACAAATTGGAAGCAGCAGCCGAGTACATGGGAGGAGAAGCTTTTCTCTTCTTTGAGTGGATCTGGACCTATTTCAAACACATTTCTTGGACATTCTTCCAGGGTGTGTTAATTGAAAGATTCAAAGGCTTTGAGAGAAAAGAGTCTTCACTTATGGTGTGCAGTTCCTCGTGCACTTCGTCAGACGATCGAAGCAGACAGGAGGAAATTGAAGTCCAGTTGGGAGAAACAGCCAACAGCGAAGAAGAGATTGTGTTTAGGGTTGAAGAATCGAAAATCAAGATGCTTACAAAGGAGGTGGGTTTTACATCAGCTTCAGTTACCGTGCAAGTAGTGATGGTTAGGAGAACGCAGAAAAACGTTAAGAAGAGGAGATTGAAAGTGAAGAGGGGGAGGAGGAGAGAATTGGATCATACGGTTCAAGGAGAGACAAGAATTCATTCAGCTAGAGTTAGGGAAACTGAAAGAAGACTGAGGCAAAGAAAATTTGATCGGCTGAGGAGAAAGAGGAAAAAACAGATTAGGAAAAAGAAAAGAGGAAGGTGGATTACCTTATCGGGAAAAATTCCCAACCCTAGTCGACCGGCCAGTAGCAATCGAACTGGTTTTGGATCGAGGTCGAAGTGGTGGGGCAAGCTAGACGCAGCGAGTGGCGGTGGTACTGAGACGAGCAAGTTAATTGCTCGTATATAGACTCCCATTCACTCTTCGCCTCCGGCAGCTTTGAAGACTTCCAGTGTGTCCCACAACAAGAAACATTCATGGAAGAAATTCACGATTAATTACATATGTAGGAAAAGGAGGTTCGCAAGGTTAAGAGGGAGGGACGACTTTCGTCTTGGAGTAAAAGTTACCAAATCGGCGGAATCCCTAATTCTCGGCCCTCCTCGATATTCTATCCCTACCGAAATGCCATGTTCGACTCCATTTCTTTCGAAGAGTATTGAAGGCGGAGTGGTTGTAGCTTTAATTTTGTCGTTCTGCACAACACTTGTTTGGTACGATTCTTATCAAGGCCGCTATGTACAAGAAACCTTAGTGAGATCTGACGTTGATTCTGCACTAATTCCTGGACATTCAAGAATCATTTTGAGGTCCAAAAAGTTAAATGCGCAGCCCAATTCCTGGACATTCCATCGGACGTTGTCCACTCCAGCAATAGCGGCAATCTCTGTGAACAAGGTGTTCTCTTTTCGAATCATGCAGTTCTCCAGAGCTGGGAAAACACACGAATTGTCCTCCAGAAATGCCAGTCCCTTCTTCCATGGGCAGAGGATTTGCTTATTGTCATTGGGATGATTTATGAGGATGTTGATCTGGACAAGCAAACTCTAAAGCAGGAAAATTGCTCAAGTATGGCTCCGGAATTGTTGCTACAGGTTGCACTGCGTGGAGATTTCCTGGGAAAATTGGTGGTGGTGGATACATCGGCATGGAAGATGCTGCTGCAGCTGAGATCATCTACTCTCCAGATTGTTCACCTCCTCTCTTTCTTTTCCAACCTTGAGGACAAGGTTGTCTTAGGGGGGAGTGATGTTAGAACACAGGTTAATACTTAGATGTCATTAATCGGGTTAGTAGGGGTATATTAGTACTTCCTTATGCTAATGCTTACCATCATTGTAACATTCTATATAAGTGGTTGTAGAGAGGAGAGGGAGGGGCATCGATGAATTGAATAGAGATTGTAGGCCTCTTAGGAGGATTTTGGGAAAAGTTAGGCTGGTTCTTATCAGAATGATAGTGTTCTTTGGTGTGATATGAATAGATTCTTGAAATGAGATACCACTGCTCCTCTTATCCCACTTGGATCCCTCAGCTGCCACCCACCCACTTCTAGTATAGTGATCTGGTTTCTCTTCCTATTAAAAGATGCACGATGGTGAAAATAAGTCGTATTTTGATCCAGCTTTTAAATCAGTTTGTCTCTTGACATTTGCCTCCAGAACATTTCTTGTCTCCTCATAAGCATCAATATTTGGCCTTCTATTGCCAACCTACGACTCTTACTTTCCTCGTCCCAACCCCTTTCTTCGCCCCTTGATTCTACCAATTTTAGCTCTTGTTTGAATTTCCTCACCTTTTCTTCTACATCCCCAAAGATTTCCCGGTTCCAGATCTTTAGTGGTTGCTTCAGCATTTTTAGATTTTGTTGCACTGTCCCAATTCCAAGAGATTCCCAGTTAGATTTCACCCATTCTCCAAATTCCGGATGCTCTAGCCACGTACTTAACGACCGGAAAGGTTTAGGGCCCAATTCACATTCATAATATTGAGTAGCATAAGCCTCTGGTCTGATTCCAACCATGGCTGAGACACCAAATTCATGTCTCTGAAATTTGCACACCAGCCTGCATGACAAAAGCTCTATCTATTTTAGTCATCTGACCAATCCTTATCCAAGTATAGCTACTGCCAACTAGCTGCAGCTCCACTACACCCATCTAAACCAACCAACTGTTAAAGTCTCTCATGCTTGTTGTCATAGGTCTGTTCGCAGCTCCACTTCTCTCTCCAGTCACCCTTACCCTATCGAAATCCCCCACTACCATCACGGGCATTAGATTCTCTCTTAGTTCTATGGATATTTCCCCATACATCTCCTTCCTCTTTGCTGCTTGTGTTGATCTGTACACAAAAATTATTATACCTTCAAATTGCCACTGCTCTAGATAAACGTTAACTCCTAACCATCGGTCACCCATATTATGCCCTTTTTTACTTGAATAATATCCTTATCCCATGAAATAACCAATCCCCCTTATCTGTCTTGTGTTGGCACTTCTAACCAGCTTAACTGACGTACTCTTCCCCGTATTGCTTCATCCTTAGCACCCACCCAGGAGCTTATCTGCATTTCTACCAATCCCAGTATTGAAATTTTGAGCTCCTTCACATTTTTCTTTAAATTTGTTATCTTGTTCAAGCCTCCAAACCCTCTAATATTCTGGAACGCTATCACCACCATTGGGTAAATCAGAGACCTCTACTAACAGCTGCTCTCTTGTGGTTCTTTCTAGTATCCCTCTAACGTTTTTGTCTAGCCCACCTTCATCACCCACCTTCAATGCTAATAGCCTAGCAACCTTCACACATTCTACAGCTTCTTTCCGAAGAAAATGCTGGAAAGATCTCACTTTGGGGTGGATATGTGGGTGTTGTTTTTCTGCAGAGCACACTCGAAGAAGAGGCTTCCAATGCCCAGATCACGGGGGATATCACGACTAAGATTTTCCTTCTTCTCCCCTTTTCTTTTCCTATTTTTTCTTACATATACTCTCTTAGCAGAAGTCACTGGTTGGGTATGTACTTTTCCATGGTTCACCTTCTCTCTTGAGCTGTTAGTTATGTTATTATAATAATCCCCACTCTGATTTGCCCCATCAACTTTTCCTTCACAGCCTTTCATCTCTCCTTTTCCATTAGCAACCTCTTCATAATTAATACTCCCTCCTGTTCCAAATAGATGATTTTTTAGGTTTGGGCACAAGAATTAAGGGGGGGGGGGGGGGGAAGTAGACTATTTTACACTTACTTTTTGCATTGGACATTGAAATACTTTGAAAGGTAGAGTTGTGAGATAAAAGATGAGGGATAAAATTGGAAAGTAGATGGCAAAAAAAGCTAGAACATCTTATATTTTGAAAAGAGCGAGCGGACCCAAAAAATCATATATTGGGAACAGGAGGGTGTATTACTATTATAATCCCCACTTCAATTTAACAACTTTGTTGGACTCGGCTAGGCCCCATTAACTCTTCCTTCACAGCCTTCCATCTCTCATTTTTCTTGAGCCACCTCTTCATAATTATCCACCAATTATGTCACTTTATAAACAGATTCTGCCACTCTAGAAATAGACGGTGATGTATTTTGCCCCACCAGATCAGAACCTCTAATTTCTCTCTCCTGGCTACTTTCTTCCCTACCAACCCGTTTCTTTTTGCTACCTCAAGAACAAGCATTTTGTACCTGCAACACCAACTCTATCATTTCCTTCACATCCTCGTCTCTTTCCATCATATCCATGTCTCCCTCCATCTCATTTGATTTGACTGCTCCCTCTGCACCCTTCCCCCCACTAGTCATCATTGGTTCCGACCAAGGTACCTTTAGAACTCCTCCCCCACCATTTGGTTTCCTGGCTGGTGCTTTCCGGTAAAACTCCGATGAGGCTTTGCCGTCACCCTCCTCCTTGGTTTTCCCCTTTTGTTCTTCAACAATTCTGACGATGAATCTTCTCTCCCCATACTTCGCCCGTACACCTTGCATTATCGTCTCCATCCTCATAGTTTCCACAAGTACCTTCGGTAATACCACATCCAATCGTAGAATTTCACTATGTGAGCATTTCAACACCTTTTCCACTATTGATGCAACACTTCTCAGGTATTCCTCTTCCCATGCACCAAAGGGAAGCCTCCATAGAGACACCCAGGTTTGTCTTGGGTACTCTCTTTCTTCTATCCCCCATCTTCTCCATACTACTTATGGATCCTTTGGTATTTGCTTCTCTACCGGCTCTCTTATTTCTTTTGAATCAAACAAGACAACAGCTTTCTTCCTCAATAGAGTGATAATATGTTGTATGTTGTCCCACCCTTCATCTTCTCCTCACTTAAACTCATCTAACCAAGACTGTTGTTCCACTTCAACCACCAAACTCTTCTCCATCTTCTCTTGCATCGACTCACTCATACACAGGTTTATCAGTTTCAGCTCGCCAGAATCTTCTACCAGAATGTCTTGGCTCACGCTACTGAGCTTGGCCCTCCACCTTTTTTGCACTCTTCCTTGGACTAACTATCTCTCCCCTTGCAGACTATATTGCGAACTCCGGTTTTCCTTTTTGTTGCAATTGGTTGGAATCTAACCAGTCTAGCAAACAAATACCTCCCTCTAAATAGCTTTCCTTTAAGATCTTTTACTGCTTGTATGGCTTCTCTTAGATCTTGGAAGTCCATAAAGCCAAAAGCATTTGGATTCACCTCTCTTTCTTCTAGATATATAAACTCTAGTCACCCCACTACTCCTTGATACCAGATTTCTTAAGCTCCATCCAGAAGTTGTACTTTCTATATTATCAATGAAAATGGTGATGCCCACCTTCCCACCACTATTCCTCAAACTCTGTAGCCCCTGCTCCACTTTCCTCTCTCCTCTCACTATACACATCACAACACGTAGGACTTTGACCTCTATGGTTGTGGTCACAGAAGTATCATGTAACGAGTAGGATGTCCAAAGTATAACAGGAATCTTGTCATCTCATGAGTTGATAAAAGGAGCATGCAACCTGATACGATTCAAGGTGTATCTCCCTCCTAAACCCTCCTAAATCCTCAATGAGACCAAGCCTACTCTCATTATAATCGCTGAACTCTTATCCCCTAGTCTACCTATCTCCTTAAGTAGACTAACATTAGAGTACTAACTCCTAACATTAGAAAGACTAATCTGCCCCTATCAGATAGAGTAATGACACTTTTATTATTCACCTATTGTCCTGTTATTACTCCCCCTCCCCCTAAAGCAACCTTGTCCTCAAGGTTGGAGTAAGGAAACTACTCTAATTGGAATACTGGTTTTTGTCTACTACTGAGCTTGAGCTTGTGACCAGGGATGTGCTTCAATAGTAGCAGCTTCAATTCAACAAGGGAGTAGCTTATGGCTTTGATAGGCCTTAAGTAATTTAGCCCAGCACCCAGATAAAGGAACGCACTACTTCAAAATTGTTGCTTCATAAAAACTGAACATGTCCTCCAACCTTTATCTGTTGGCCCAGTTCACTTTTTAGAGTTAAGTGTATTGAAGTAGTTTGGCCCAGCCCAACTTCTTATTACCTTGATGAAATTGGACAGGAACCCAAATAGCTCCCTTGTCACGTGACTGTTCTTTTGTTTTTTTCCCTCTTCCTACTGCTGCTGACGTAACACTTCTCCGCACCGCCGTGAGCACCGTTGATTACTGCTCCCCTCATGTCTCTGCTCCGCCCAGCGTGTTTGCTGTCCACTCTCGAAGAAACTGTGTGGATTTCTCTAATGCTCGCAAACAAGTTCATAGGTACAGTGGTCAGTCTCTTCTTTGTAGCTTTACTCTTAATCCTTTTTCTCCTCTTCTTCCTTCGATCGATCTCTCTCTGCCTCAA
Source organism: Limonium bicolor (assembly GCA_023374045.1). Taxonomy (NCBI): domain Eukaryota; kingdom Viridiplantae; phylum Streptophyta; class Magnoliopsida; order Caryophyllales; family Plumbaginaceae; genus Limonium; species Limonium bicolor. Next base: position 199,543,401 of record CM041778.1, read on the forward strand.
TCTTCTTTCAGTTTCCCAGGTTTCCAGACATGGGTGGTGACGTTGAGTTGTCTTCTCTTGTTGTCGATGATTCTTTCCACTCTCCTTTTACGTTCTTTCTCACTTCATCTAGCCATTGAATTCTGAATCAACATGTCTACCATGGCAGTGGGAGTCGCTAAGTCAGCAGGTTTTGAAACTTTATCCACAAATAAATTCTTCTCCCTTCTCCTTCTCTTCTTCCGTTTCCTTTTCTTCATTTTCTTTGTTTGATCTTGGAGATTCTAGAAGTACAAATGGAAGATTTAGGGATTACCCTAATCTTCACGATTTGATTACCGGAAATGTCGATTTTTTTCTTATCTCTATGTTTTCTTCTTTCCCACTTCCTCTTCTCCTTTTTCCTTCGAACGATTATTCTCTGCTTCGATTGTTTCGCAGATTCCACCACCCGTATTTGACAAGATTATTGGTTATGAGACATTCTCTGTCTTGCTGCAGCCTCCGTAGATGCCCGAACCTCTCAGCGCTCCGTTCAATGATCATCTTTCTCTCACACAAAGCTCCTGACAATACCCTCTTCTTGTGATTTGGTTCCTCCTGCCTCCTCTTTTTCCCTAATTCCTCAAATTTTCTACCACTACGATATGCCTTCAATTTTTCTTCAACTTCAGTTCTTCTCGTTCTGCCATCCTTTCACTGTCTTTAAATCTCTGAGCAGTCACAACTTCCATGGCAGCATAGTTCGCCAATTCTTTTGATTTCAGTTCTTCATTAGCCAACTCTTCTATTCCACCCAACTTCCTCTGTTTCTTGCATTGAGTGAATAAGCTCCAGTCAGTCAAGGTTTCCAAATCTTTCAATAAACCAATTCCAAAAACCTGTCCATGAAAGTTCCCCGGACTGGATCCAAACCCGTTCAAACCATCGAAAGGCTTCCCCCACCATACACTCAGCAGATGCCTGGAATTTATACTCCTCAATCTCACAAAGAGTAAAATAGAGATCAGCCTGGCACAGCTAACCTTGTGGATCTACCCCATTGAAAATTGAAAGCGCATAATTGCTGCCGATCTCTATTTCCTGCCCAAGAACTGGCTTTGATACTATCAAGCGATTCGAGGTGTATCTCCCTCCTAAATCCTCAATGAGGCCAAGACTAATCTCATTACTGTTATTGAATCCTTATCCCCCATCTCCTTAATAAGGCTAACATTAGGGTACTAACTCCTAACATCAAAAAGACTAATCTGCCCCTATCAGAATGAGTAGTGACACTTGTATTATTCACCTGATGTCTAACACAACCAATAGTAAAGATTCTAACTAGAGTAGTTAGCTTTTTCAAAGAAAACCAAACCTTGGCAGTGTTGAAAGCCACATTCCTGCAGTCAGGCAAGATACTAACAGACCAAGGTGGAAGCATATACAATTGACCCTGGAATTCAACATGTGCTGCTTTACGTTCATCAATATTTGCAATAAATGCTGAGCATATCGTTGCATCGTAAGATGTATTTGACAAGAAACCTCCACCATGAACCTTCCCCCAGTAAATATGTGCCTGGAAATAGCCATAAAAACAAGATAGTTAAGTCATAGATGAATAGATTGTAAAAGGAAAGAAAGAAAGAAACAAGGGAATACTTTTCTGTACATGGTTCAAACATCTTGGTGGGCTATATCTTCAAGTTTACCAAAAACTTTACAGAACCCTTTGAAAGTCATGTAAATATGCCGTTCCTTGTTTTATGAAATAATCGATACAGATCATTGATTCCATGAGTGGTAGCTCTATGTTTGAGTTTACTAAAAAAAAAACTGAAACATGTACTAACAAAAAAAAAAATCAATCCAGAGTTAGAATAAAAGCTTTAAAGTTGGCTCAAGAATGAATGATAACACCACGAAAAAGAACATCCAGAGAAAGCTCATGTGACAGCATGAACACATATCTACATCATTTACTTGAATATTAAACCAACCTCCTGCATTCTTCCCAGCTTCACATATTGAGCTGAATCAGCAGCCACGAGAGCTGGTTCACAAAGCTTGATGGCAGCATGCAGATCTTTCAGATGACTCCATTTAGGCTGGCTGAACAGACCTGCATATCAATCACATCATAATTACTCAAAGTAATGACTCCACAAAAAAAAAAAAGATATTACCAGATGATGTAGGTGAGTTCAGCATACCATACTCATCAAGGGGTGCATCATAGTCGTAACTAGTAATGTAAAATGGGCCTCCTGATGTCCGCCCAAAATTGGTACCACCGAAATACTGCAACCATGAAACAACAAAAGAAGTTAAGAGTGCCCTGACTGAATACACGCTCAAAGAAATTTTCTTAGGTTGTTTTAATCTTTGTTCTGAATGACATTGTATTAGATTCGATCCAATCTAGCTAACTGCCTGTGTGATAGATATTGATGCTGGGCCTAATATACTAGAGTTCGGTAACTCTAGACCCACCACCCATCTGGCAGGAAAGCAATGATCACTAAGGGCTGTCCATTTGGTTACTTCGGTTAACTGAAAACTGAATTTTGAAAGAAAAAAAATCGGTTTTTGGTTATTTCGCTAATAACCGAAATTCAAGTCAATAACCGAATTAAGCGAAAACTGAAATTTTTGTACACTTACTAACTGAAAATGAACCAAAAACCGAATTAATTCGGTGAACTGAAACTCTCAAAAGAAAAATTAATATTTTCATTAATATTTATATTTTTATTTAAAATTTTTTAAAAAATTCGGTTGTTCGGTTACCTGAAATATTTTGGTTCATAACCGATCACCGAACCGACATAAAATTTGGTTAATTGAATAACCGAAACAAAATTCGGTTAATTGAATAACCGAAATAAAATTTGGTTAATTGAATAACCAAAATAAAAGTTGGTTAATTGAATAACCGAAATAAAATTCAGTTAATTGAATAACCGAAATTTTTAAAATGGGTATAAAAATGGTTTGAAAAACTGAAAAAAGATTCGATTTTCGGTTATAACATTATTAACCAAACCATATGGACACCCCTAGATCACTCTATAATTATCTTGATCTATCAGAAAAATTGATCCGCCAAATATACCAATAGTTTCCAGGAATGCATACAGCAAAGGTAGCTTGACTTAACCATATAATAATTCTGGAAGCTGCCACCCCGCTGGAAGAACCGAGCAACTGCAAATGCAAGGTCTTCAACGGGTCTATGAGGAAGAGACCAACCCCAGGATGTATACCTACAAGAAAAAAAGGAATTAGAATGTAACAAATATTAAAGGTAAGGCGGAGTGCTCTTTATTTGTCAATGAATACAAAGAAAAAGAAAAATTATAGAAGTGGAAAATTGGTATCCGATAGGACCACAGTAGAGGGCTAAGGGCAGTTTGGGAAATGGCTTGTGCTTGCCCCTTGCCCAAGACAACTCTTCCTAGTACTGGCTATACAAGGAAGTGGTAGTTGTAGCTTAGATCATCAAGAAGAATATTCATATTTGGCCTCTTAGGGGAGTAGGCAGGGTTTCCCCGATTCGGCAGGATTTATTCCTGATTTTTACCTTTCCCTTTCTATCTAGTTCCTTTATTTGTTTATTTCCAGATTTAGTTGTAAATGTCAATTGGTTCTTATAGATCAATAGAAACGGTTGTTTTAGAGTGAGAGTTACGTGTTGTTGAATCACAATTTATAGGGTTTCATCAACTGGTATCAAAGTTGTACGGTCCTCTGTGACGGGGGAGATTAATAGTGAAATTTTAGTGATCTTAAAAAGCATGATGAGAAAAGCTGAAAGAATGGACTATCCGTTGGAGATGTGACCAATCCCACAAGCACAACACACCGTTACCAACACCACAGCCCAAGAGCTGGAGGACCGACAAAATTGACACGGAACGAAAGTCGACGTTCCAGACTGAAGGAATCCTTCATGTTAGGATGGAGGGAGGAGGTTAAACCTCTGATCACTCCTTTCATACAGGGAGCAGCACTGGGACTGAAGTCAAAACTGCCTTGGAACCAAGGAAGGCAGCCCAGACGGAGCAGCCGACACCACCACAGGAAGGACTCTGGCTGAAGATGACCTTGCTGGTTAAGATGGAGAAAGGAAGGTGAGAGAGCAGGGAGAACTCACTCTACGTTGGAAAGCTAAGAGAACTTTGACATCCTGGCCACTCGAGGGGGTACAGAAGAGCTACAACGGGGAAATGGTGAAGAGAAAGGATGACGGCTCCAATGAATATAGATCGGCGCTCGCTGGAATAAAGAAAAAACCCCAAAGTAGGAAAACAAGTGCTCAGCCTCATCCGGATCAACAAAAGAAAGAGAGAAAGGAGAACGAGCGAACACAACGAGACCAGCAAGTGAGCTATGTCCAACTCTCTAATCTAGGGAAGAATAATGTAGATTCTGAGAATAGCAGAAAGCAAAAGAAAATCAGACTAAGGAAAAGAGAAAAGAGAAAAGAGACAACGGCTCAAAGAGAAGAAGAAAAGGAGGAAGATTAATACAAAGGCAGGCTTAAATGCGATGCTCAGCAACCAAAGACGAAGGACTCCTATGTTCATCAGGAGGGCTGTAGAGGTAGAAGCCAGTTACAAGTCGATACCCTAGTCATACTATCTAAGGTGTGCCCCAATGGCTGATTCAACGAACTGGAGCAGTCAAAAAAAGATGATAACGACTACCAGAGAAGAAAGTAGGAAAAGTCATGGACAATAGTGGATGTAAGTAGCCAGGCAAAATTTTGCATAGTCAAGCTGGATTCCAACTCACAAACACCACCCAAGCCAAACAAGAATAGGAGGAAAAAGGTCTATGCAGCAGGACTGGACAGAATGAGAGTGACAGCTTGGAGAAAGCGGAAGACATATGTACGACGCAGCTATAGTAGTTCAGGAAGAAATATAGACTTCAATGCCTTCAAGAAATCCATGACAACAATACTGGTAGTAAGTCCAAAATGGATGATATCGGCTGTTAAACTAAAAACAGTGATGATCGGTGGGATATTGCTTGTTGTCGGCAGCAGAAGACTACAGGTGTTACTGCTAGGGCTTCCCTGCCTTCATGCGGGAGCAAACTTCAGTGAGCCCAGCCCAAAATTTAAACGAGCAATAGGTCGGCTGAAAAATGAGAGTGACCACATGCTAATAATTGGTTCAACAGAACAAAAGCCCACTGTAAGAGTAATATTTTGTAAGCTCAAACATAATTCATTTAACAGGTCGTTGAGTTTTCAAAGAGTTGGGCACCGAGTATTCTTCGTGTAGATGGCGTTAGACTCCTGGAAGAAGTCTACCCATCCTTGGAATTCCAGCAGCTCCAGGATCTCTCCAAGACCCATCTTCTCCATCCATTCCATGTCCATCGGCTTTGGTAAGACGGGACAGGACTTGTCATTGACATTCTCAGGTTTGATGGTTGTGAGCTCGAGCTCCTTAAATTTCTTTAGTCGCTTGAGCGACTATTGTGGCTGTGGCTATGCAACCGCCTTCTTTGATTGTTTGATCTCCTCAGGCTTCTGAGGGTGTGGTGAAGGAGCAATTTGCTGTTTTCCCTTGGCCTTCCTTAGCTGTTGACGCTCCTCGAGCGTTGGTATGATTAGGGGTGTTCATGGAAAACCGAAACCGCCAAACCGGACCGGAACCGGTGAAACCGAAACCGGAAATCCGGTTAACCGAAGTCGCTTGCCGGTTCGGTTAACCGAACCGTTTAAATTCCCGGTTCCGGTTATTGATTTTGACGAATCCGGTTAACCGAAAAAACCGTTTAAGTGTTTAATTTATTAATTTTTATAATTTTTTTGAATATAAGTATAAAACTATACGGTTAATTATTAGATTTACCAAATATAAATATACAATTATATAGTTAATGGTTAGAATTATATCAAAACCAATAAAATCTTATTAAAAACGATGGTTAACCGGTTTAATATCGCACTAAAACCGGATAACCCACACATTGTTTACTAACTATAAGAAAAAAACACATAAATCTACATCATTTCGGTTAACCGTTAAACCGGAAAAACCGCACCGAAACCGACGGTTAACCGGTCCCGGTTAACCGCTTCTAAATGAACCGGTTCCGGTTATCAAATTTGACTAACCGACAATCCGGTTAACCGGTTTCCGGTTAACTGAAAAGCCGGTTAACCGGTTATGAACACCCCTAGGTATGATAGGTGAGAGTGACTCTGTGTCACTTTCTTCTTCCCGACTCGATCGGTGAGGTGTCAACTACCGTTCTACGATCGGTAGTGTAGCATGAGTGAGAGGTTCTTCTTGTTCCTCCGAATCTGATGCATTCATACCTTCTTCTTGAGCCTCTTCTTCTGCTGAGGGTTCCTTTTGTGACTTCTCGTCACTCTGGACCTCTTGTTCTTCGAAGTCGAGAATGACTTGTTCGACGACAGCAATGGGAGTTGCTTCCTCGTTGTAGGTGAAGTGTAGCCGGCGAGTTGCTAGCTCAGGGGTGGATTGAGTTTGCTTGGGTTTTTCTTGTTTAGGTTGGTTACATTTGAAGGAGCGAGTGGCGAGACTTGGGGAGGATACTTCAAGCGTTAGTGACCACAGTGGGAACCTAGAGGTGCAACCCTGGAACCCCAAAACCAGCAGAGTGGCCAGCGACAACAGCACCAGTTGAAGTAAGAGAATATTTTTTATTTTATTAATATTATTTTTTTTTCAACAAAGAGTGCACCACCGTGAGGACAAAGTGGTTTAACAGGGGAGGAATGACAGGACCACGGTAGGGGGCTAAGGACAGTTTGGGAAATGGCTTGTGCTTGCCTCTTGCCCAAGACAACTCTTCCTAGCATTGGTTTTTTTTATCAGTAGGCTACGTTTGTAGCAGTACAATAGCAGTAAAGACTGCTAGCAAATGTGTGATCTGCTAGAATAGCAAGAGCACATAAACAGAAAGTAAATGGGAACGAGTACAGACTCCAAAAGACCAAAGAAACAATACAGAGCAAAACTGAGGGAAAATCAATTAGATGAGCTCCTTTAGATTGGTGACGCAGAGCAGCCTGCAGGTAGGGAGAGGAGACTTGATAGCAGCTCCTCCCCATTTAAGAATCTGTAGTTTGGAAGAGTTAAGGACATCGAGCCAATCAATAGGACTTTCCTCAAAATGAGCTTGTTTCGGGCATGCCAAATGTTATATAAGCAGAACATAAAGGTTGATTTCCAGACTGTCCTTAGTCTGCGAATTGGCAGAAGGTCACACCATCATCAAGAAGAATATTCATATTTGGCCTCTTAGAGGAATAGGCAGGGCTTCCCTGATTTGGCAAGACTTCTTCCTGATTTTTATCTTTCCCTTTCTATCTAGTTCCTTTATTTGTTTATTTCCATATTTAATAGTAATATGTCCAAGCTCGGTTCTCATATATCAATACAAATGGTTGTTTTAGAGTGAGAGTTACGTGTTGTTGAATCACAATTTATTGGGTTTCATCAGTCCAACCTTCTACGTATAGAACACACTTGCAGAGGAGCCCAGTTAAAAGGGGCGAAGGCTTCTCAACGTGGGATATTAAGCTTACAGCAAGAACAAATTCACTTGAGTCTATTTGTTGTCCGCCCATAGATTATATGTTCTGGAATTGAAAGATGATGTTGAATACAAACATAATACAACATTGTGTAATATGATAGCAGCACTTTCCTGTCGTCAGTATCCACTTTGTGATCCTTTTACCCCAACGAACTCCAGGTATGTAAATGCAGAAGAAATCTGCCAGGTTATCATGATCATAATGGAAATAACAGCCAAAAGGTTTTTTATATGCCAAGTACATCATGTAGATACACTATCTGAAAAGAGTCCTAAGGGGGGCAAGGTGCATTTAACCCCTATGCTCCACCAGCACATCTGCCCCTGTACAGCACCACTATGCTGATACAGTTACCATGTAAAGGAATAGAGTTTTGAAGAGTCAACTTATGCCTTCTGTAACCATATTCGCTCTTATCCCAATCTGAGATCTCATAGAAAACATTACACATGCTTAAAAAAGTAATTTATTTAAAATCATCACTCAAAATATAGTATTTGTTTCATTCTACCCCTAGCGAATGAATAAAATGTTTTTCAAAGGTTATAGTGGTGAAACAAACTTTTTTCTACATTGAAAATGCATACAATACACTACTTTGTGATAGAAAAAAGTCCACTTGAGACACTCAGTCATGGGCAGTGGTAGTATTATACAACAATACCAGTATTAGAGTCAGACTCATCTATTGTGTATATAAAAACCATAGTGTTATTTGTAGAGCACAAAGCTCTGCCTTACCATCCATCCCAGTCCTCTGTCCAAAGAGCAGGCTTCTTTCTGGAATTAGGCCTAAAACCATCACAGTAGTAGCCATTGCAGGCGTCAATCTGTTACAATGAACAAGTACCGTGTCATATGAAAATAATTACAATATATAAATGAAGTTTGCTTACAGATAACTACATGATTCAAATTATTTATCCTTATCCCTACCTCCCTAGATCTTATAGGTTACAATTTATAAGAGAACAATCTTACAGAAACAGAGACTTACAATATATTCAGGTGCATCAGTTTGTTTGCACATGACCCATGGAACACCAGAGCCAAGACCAATAGCCATATTAGCAGCCCACTTAACATAGTCTTTACCTCCTTGGCCATAGGATTTTTCGACGTCACCATATTCATTCTCAATCTGAAACAGTATCAAGCGAGAACAAAAGAAAGATCAATTTTTCTGTAAGCAGGTAAAGAGGGAGGCAAGATCAGAAGAGAAATATAGTACAAACCTGCAACATTATGATTGGACCACCTTGCCAAGAGAAAAGTTTTTCCTCCCGCATCATATCAACAATCATTTTAACAAACCGCTGCATCTCCTCCTGGCAGACCAACAACAGTCAACATGAAGAATGGATAAAATGTCAGGAAATATGTTTTTTTTTGATAATTAATGTCAGGAAATATGTTATTGCCTCCATACCTTGAAAGGCACGTTATTGGTTCGAAATTCTATGCCAGGTATATCACGCAGCCACACTGGAAATCCCCTAGAAAAAATAAGTTTGACAGGGTGCAAATAAGGAATCGGCACAATAAAATTATTGAAAGCTCTAGGTTTAAGATCGTCAAAGAAACAAAGGTTATTATAAAGTTAAACATCAAAGCCTTTAACAATATTAGACATTTTACAGCTTCCACTGAATTTATGTAGTTCGATTAGAATGTTAGAACCTTATGGTAAGCAAATGCCTAAGACAACATGAAGGAATGACAACATCATCCAAAAACAAATGAGGGTGTTTGACCCATCAACAACAAAAGGATATAGTGCTGATGATTACAAGTAAAAATGAAAGCTTGTAAAGTGAATAGATACCCAAAATTCCACTCAGCGCAGACATAAGGCCCTATTCTTAGGTGGAGATAGAGCCCATTGGAACCAACTATCTTGACAAACTTGACCAGATCATACCTCCCTTCAAAGTTGAACTAACATTACCATCAAAATCCAATAACACAATATGTCAGCAACCATCCTTGTTAAGATTAATACTTGGCAAAAATGCCCTAAATTCACCCAGCCTAAAACCTGTCCCCTGATTGGTTCATGCCCATTCCAAAACACATAAGTTTGGATGACATCAGCTCCACCTTCCTTGCTTTTAGCGATCAAATCAGGCCACATCTGGAAAATGCAAAACCAGATATCAGGTTATATAATTAGTTAACAAACCAGCAAAAACCTATCAGAAAGTAAGCGCATGTTACAAAAAAAAATTCAGTGGAAGAAGCGATCGACAAAAGCCACTGGTAGATGAGAATATATAGGCGGGGGGTTCAGACATTAAAATATAAAGACCAATACATCCGGAGTGGCGCGAGGATAATGAACTCCTGCGGAAATAAGCATGCGACGGTGACCATCGATGATAAGAGCGCGATGGTCGTATGTGACGTTGAACGGTTTGAAGAACTCGCCGGTAACCGACTCTATCACGACGGCCATGGCTAGAGATCCAAGAAGGAAAATCCATTGAAGCCGGTTTCTGGCTGTGGCCATGATCGCCTCGTGACAATAGTTGCAGCAGGGGGACACAAGAAGATCAAAGAGACATTGCTCCGACACTAACACTGTTGAAGAGACGATTTCAGGCCACGTCAGCGTCCTCATCAGAAATGTATGCTCAAATAGGGGTGTTGATTGAAAACCGGAACCGTCATACCGAAATCGGAAACTGGGTTAATCAAAGTGGTTGGTCGATTCAGTTAACTGAATCATTTAATTTTTTGATTCTAATTTTTGGTTGCGGTTATTGATTTTTGGGATCCGGTTCATCGAAAAAATATTAGTCATTTAATTTTTTTTATTTTGTTTAGTATAAGTATAAAACTATACGGTTTATTATTAAATTTACCAAAAATAGGTGTACAATTATGTAACACCCCCACTTTTCCAGCTCTAATTTTTTTTAACAATACAGCGAAAGACTTACAAACTAGTTGGGATGTTACCGCCACCCCCACACTCACTGTGGATGCTAAGGCTTACTACCAATAACTACACCAAATTAAGTTAAACTCTTACAAGTGAACTTTATGGAAATAACTACATCATCGTCTAACTTCTTACTCTAGCCCCATCTAGCTCCACACTCTCGTGCAATTTTATGACTAGGGAGAAGCACCATCTTTTTCTGTATCTGTGCTCAGTCTTACAATCACAGAGAAAAGACCACAGGACGTAAAGTCAAAACCAGCAAAGCTGAGAAAATTTTGCCACAACATGTAAAATATATTTTATCTTTATGAAAACACTGTAAGACAATATAATAACACACAAGTAACCATAGCATGTCACACCACCAGAAACTTTACCAGAACATAGCACATATATCAATCATGATATTACCACCATAATTTTAATCCATTTTATTATTATTTCACCAATCCTCGGGCACATCGATCTTTCGACAAAGGGCACTAAGACCCTTGGCCCCTTGGACAACTCTTCTACCTTACCCCCATGTTTTTAAGTGTGCACACCCCCTATAGGTCATCAGCCCATAGGTATATCATGATGGCTTGCCCACAATTCATTGGTAGTGGGAAAAAAAATCAGTGTTTGGCCTCCGAGGGCTCATCAACTTGTATAACCATGTTCCATAGTCAATACCAAGTGTTTAGGTCGTCCAACCATATCCTTAGCTTTATTAAAAACATCCACACAACATACCAAGAAGATCAAGGCATATAACCACCATTAAATAAACAATAATCAAGATAAAACACCTTAAAGTACCTTTAATACAAATCCATAATTAAGGTTTACCACTGTGTAACTTCGACCTATCTCTTTACCAATACAATATCATCATCTTATGAGTAAATAGCCACAAAATCAAAAGAAACCACCGAAAAAATCCTCATATATAATTTTAATAGAAACCAGAACGGTCTTAAAACACATTTTTAGCTTTTATCTTGCCTTTAACTTACCCAAACTCAACTTGTGGACTTGCCCATGAACTGCAATATTGAAGAGTGATAAGCATTCATAATTTCCAGCACAAAACCACAAAGTTTACTCACGAAAATCATTCACACAACTAGCTCCAAGTTTAAGCACAAATTTCATCAGAATTAACACCGAATTAACAAGGGTTGTTTACACAGATTCTCATACCTTATTCGGTCCTACCATATATCAAAATCACCACAAAGAAGTCTAATATAAACCATAAAAATATTTAGAAGAGATTCACAGCATAATCTGTCGAAACAAACCATAACAGAAACTGTCACCAGAATTGACACTTAAGGAAAGAATTATTGTACACAAGAATTACCTGGCTTATTCTTGGCATAAATCTTCAACAAAATTTAGGTACTAGACTAGGATCAATGGATACACCAATACCTTCCAAGAACTCACCCAAGAACACCTTCAAATTCCCTCACTTCTTCTTGGTTCTAGCATCTTCTTGCTCTCGGTTTTGGAGCTTTTGGCTGGCTGGCTTGCTCTCGGTTTTCGAGCTCTTGGCTGGCTGGCTTGCTCTACTTCTTGGCTTGTGTTTCTTTGTGTTAGAGGAGGTTATGGAAGTATATTGAGGTGAGGAATGAGGCCAGCTCGTGGCTCTTCTTATATAGGCAAAGGGGAGCTTACCTTAAGGCTAAGAAACCTTAGTTATAGTATATCTCATAAAATATCTCCTCATTTCCTATTGGTCCAAGTTTTAGCTGAGTATTATAAGGTTATTTCATGGCTGATATTTCAAGGATGGATATAGGCAGCTGCAAGAGTCATGATGGGCTGAAACTTTATTATTACAAACATTAAATGGAGCATTTATGTGGCCGCCTCCTTAAGGCCATGTTTGGCATGGTTTGGCCGCCTCCCCTTAGGCTGTGTTTGGCTTGGTAGTCTAAGGTTACTTCATGGTGAAGAAAGGTCAAGATAAATCTAGCTAAGTCCTTGTTCTTGGTGCCACTTATATGAGTAACTACTCAAGGTACATTTCTTCATATGAGGGAAACCTGATACATTTCTTCATGTCAGGGTTTCCTAAATTTCCCCACATACGTTTCTTCATGAAAGAGTTTCCTAAATTTTCACATATACGTTTCTTCATGAGAGGGTTTTCTTCCTAAAAGGGTTTCCTTCCCGAGAGGGTTTCCTTCTTAAAAGTGTTTCCTTCCTAAGAGAGTTTCCTTAAATTTTCACACCAATGATCATGTGACTCCTATTAATGATTCTAGGATATTCTAATATACAAATGTCCAAACAAAAGTTGATTATATGACAAAAATACCTAAGCACCTCAAACACATGCTGACCTCCGAGTAAGGTTGCCACCTCGTGCTTACCTCAACTAGGTCGCCACCTTGTGCTTAACTAGTTGTTGTTGATGTATCTCAAGGAGAAAAGTAGCTATGATTGAGTAAACCTAACTATGGGGACATTTCCAGCTATTAGGGTTTTATCGGGTCTCTTAGGGTTTCCAAGACCATTTCCGGGATTTCCGGGACTTTAGGGTATCCTCATAACTTGTGGTATTTCAAATTATATAGTTAATGGTTAGAGTTATACTAAAACCAATAAAATCTTACCAAAATTGATGGTAAACCGGTTTATTACCGCACCAAAATCGACAAAACTGAATATTGTTTAATAATTATAAGAAGAAAAAAACACATAAATCTACATCATTTTGGTTAACCGTTAAACAGGTAAAACCGCACCGAAACCAACGGTTAACCAGTCCCGACTAACCACTTCTAAATGAACCAGTTACGATTATCAAATTTGACTGACAAAAAATCCAGTTAACCGGTTTCCAGTTAACCAAAAAGCCAGATAACCAGTTATGAACACCCCTCAAACCTTGTGTGTTCGGTTCAGCTAAGGGATTCCTTTAATAAAAAAGTTAATTTTGTTCTAACTTAGAAACCGAATAGAATGGTAATTTCTTGGCTACATCCAAATGTAGTTATAGATGGTTATATACATGTATATGTTCTATAAAAAATATACAATTAGTAAAGAAAAACTATACATATGTATATGTAAAGTTATACATTGAATTATGATATTATTGAAATTCTAAAGATATATATACTAACTTCTTAAACTGTAAAATAAGCATACAAAATCTGTACTTTTACACTATATAAACTGTACAATTTTAAATGTAGCCGAAGATAGCTACATATGCTTGAAGCCATAATGATTGAAATAAAATTGTATTGAACATGTTTCATTCAATACCAATATAAAACTCACATTATATAATCATTTTTGTTTCAAAATCATAATGATCATTTATGTTCAAATTATTTGTTCAAAACATCTATATATATATAATGTAGTTAACAAACAAAATGTAACAACATGGTCCAACAATAAAAGCATAAAATAAAATATTTTATAATACACATGGCATAACCCCCTAACTATTGCCAGTATTCCACCCGTGAAAAAGGTCTTTCTTATAATAAGATATTGGACAACCATTGGAATTAGTTGTTCAATAATTTAATTTAGAAAATTTTTGAATATACATTTGCATTGAAATAACAACTGGGTTGTTATTTGCAGTACAAAATTACTAATCACCGCAGTACAAATTTTTTTTTAATCATTTTGGCGTTGTAATCATGTAGTGACATCGTGTCGTAACTTTTGATTTCCGAAAAAAAATCATTCCATCACCGTGAACTGCAAAAAACAATATTGTTGTATTAGAAGACGTTAAACCTGTTTTAATTACGTTCGAACGTTATAATTGTGACTTGAAATTGGTAAGCGAAGTTTTACGTTATGTTTGATTAAATTACAGACGTTGTTACAGTTTCAAAAACGTCATACTGAAAACGCAGTTGATAACGCCAATTTCGGGTAAAAAACACTCTCGTTGTAGTAAAAGCCGTTAAACCCTTCTTTATTGCGTTTGGACATTATAATTGTGATTTTATGTTAAGTTATTGATGTTTTCCTGTTTTTACTACGAAACGACGTTAATATGTTGAAAACGAGCCAAAACGAGCATTTTTTGAAAAAAACACTCCAAAACGCGCACGATAAAATTGTGAAATATCACTTTGTACCTTGTATAGTCCTTACATGGTGGTTATGTGTGATCATGTCTAATACTGACTGTGTCCTTACATGTAATACTGAAGCTAAATAGCCATGTAAGAAGGTACATACTAGTATTCCCCATAAAATTGAAATGTCATTGCGTACCTTCTGTAGTCCTATAAAGAATCTTATGGGTTGGCATACTAGAATGCAGTAGCTGTGTAATAATGTAGATGCATGTCATCCCTTTTAAAAATAAGCAATTTACACACATTTACACACACACACACACACACACACACACACACACACACCACACACACACACACACACACACACACCACACACACACACACACACACACACACACACACACACACACACACACACACACACCACACACACACACACACACACACACACACACACACACACACACACCACACACACACACAACACACACACCCACCACACACACACACACACACACACACACACACACACACACACACACACACACACACACACACACACACACACACACACACACACACACACACACACACACACACACACACACATTAAGACACTAATTGAGCTCACTCGTGTCAAATTAAGACACTAATTGAGCTAACTCGCGTCAAAATAAGATACTAATTGAGCTCACTCGTGTCAAATTAAGACACTAACTGAGCTCACTCGTGTCAAATTAAGACACTAATTGAGCTCACTCGTGTTAAATTAAGACACTAATTGAGCTTACTCGTGTCAAATTAAGACACTAATTGAGCTCACTCGTGTCAAATTAAATCACGACCTGGCTCAATTAGTGATTTAATTTGACACGAGTGAGCTCAATTAGTGTCTTAATTTGACACGAGTTTTGGCATTTTGTATTTCCAATATTTTGTCATATAGTTGAGTGATTTTAGGATCTAAGAAACCTCCTATACAAATCAAAATATATTTTTACGTAAAAGAAGTAATAATCATGATCATTTCCTCACAGACAATGTAACTTAGGATCAAGAAAGCGTTTAAAAGACTGCTGCTCGGAATGAACC
The DNA here is from genome assembly GCA_023374045.1 of Limonium bicolor. Lineage (NCBI taxonomy): Eukaryota > Viridiplantae > Streptophyta > Magnoliopsida > Caryophyllales > Plumbaginaceae > Limonium > Limonium bicolor. Next base: position 199,559,044 of record CM041778.1, read on the forward strand.
ATAACTTTTGATTCTCTGATGCATGGGGTTTGAATTATAGGACATTTGTTAGGAATTTCTACATGTGGATATTCAGTTCTCATGACATAAACATTGGGTTTATTTCGCTTGGTAGAATGGCTCAACATATAGTGTTCTTCGGTTTCATGTTATTAACATATACCGTATTACTAAATTAAGAGGACAACTAGGAAGACTAGGATTCATTCATGTTGTAATGGATCTTAACCGTGTTGTTATACTTTTCTAGATTTATAACTTCTTTTGTACATCCAAGCCAAAGCTGAAGAAATAGAGGTCCAACACTGAATTACTCCCTAACGAGGAGTATTAGAATGTCATAAATAGTAGCCAACACTGAAGAAACAGAGGTCCAACACTGAATTACTCCCTAATGAGGAGTATTAGAATGTCACAAATAGTCTTCTAGTGTAGCACATTGGCCATCTTGCTAAAAAAAATCATCTCATCTTTCTAATCATTTTATTTCAGGAATGCTCAAAAAAAGTAACCGTCACTCTCACTATATCGTAGGAAGAGATGGAGGGAGCTTGATGTTAGTAGGAAGTTTGTGAAGAAGATGCGGAGGAAAGTGATGAAAAATGAGCGCAATCAGGATGTCATTACAAATGAAATAGATTATATGAAGCGAAAGATTGATTCAATCAATATGTTTAGTCAAGCAAATGGGAAAAGAATGAGCAGAGAAAGAAAAACAAGAAAAGGTGGAGAAAGGTGAACAATTATAACTACAAACAGTTTAGTCAAGCAAATGTACAAAGTCAATAAACCATCCATACTGTATCTTAAAACAACCAAAACATAAAACCCTAAACTATGGTGCGCTGTACTGGTGATAGTATGAATCCTATATAGATAAGGTACTGAAGACCTAATATATCCCCTGTTCAGTTTGCCTCTGTTACTCGTCTGACATCTCCTCGCAGTAGTAACGCCAGACCCAGCTACGGCTCCCAGGAAAGTAAGACCTACCAACCTCAGTTGCCTCACTCATTAGCTGTAACATAATATTATAAAGTTAGCCTATCATTCATAAAATGCTATAATCAACTGAAATTATACAAAGGAAGAGATCAGCTTACCAAGGCTGGATCTGGCCGATGAACAAAGCTGTTGTTTTATAGGATTCAGGATCTTTGGATGGGTGTGTTTGACGTACCAATCCAGGTAATCTTTGTCACATGCATTCAGCTCCGCCTGTGTCTTAGTGAACCCCGGAGCAGGACCACACTCACGTGTGGTGTCCCAAACACTATACGTGGGCGGGGTACACACATTTATAGGGGGGTCCCTTTCTCCCTCTTTTTGCAGATCTAATGCTTGGTCTAATAGGGGGAGATGGGATACACTAAATGTACGTACCCGAATTAGAGGAGACAATGCTCCGACATTTATGGCTCATTCTCGCTCATGTACTGCAAGGTACCCCTATACCAAGTGCGACCCCGTTCTCATTCACCTTCTCGCGACCGTAGGACAACCAATCAATCTACATTGGATCACAGGGAAACATAAGCATCAATAATAAGCAATAATGTAAATAATATAAATTGAAATTGTTGTACCACTTACATTTCTTGTTGTTAGAGCATCTAGATGCTTGCGGTAGTTCTCCAGCGAATCCTTATTCTTCTGCTGGGAGGTTGGCCTGACCCATCTCATAGCCCATGGTCTATCATCCCCATCACGCCAGTCAGCACTAACTACTGGTTTAAGAGTGGGGAAGTACGCATATAGCCAGCACTACATAAATAAAAAAAATAAATTATGCCAACTATTAATGTGTATTCATGAAAGTTTATTACACATTGTTGGCATTAAAACACTTACCTCGAGAAGGGTCAAAGAGCCAGTAATGCTAGTACAGTCAGTGCGAGATGCTATCCCCAGTTGGTGATACAACCACGCAAGAGTACCTGCTCCCCATGTGTACCTCTTTATCTTCGTATGTTTACTCATGGGAGTGACTATCCAGAACAGTAGAGGAATTATTCGTGAATGCCCCTTGTTAGCAAAGATGGTAGTACCGATCGCATAGTAGAGCCAACCGCATGCCTCGTTCATAGGTACCCTCTGCCCGGTCGAACACCACTCTATAAGTGGACATATCTGAATAGTACCAGTATGCCACATGAATTCTGTCATCTGCTTAACGCCGTTTTGAAAATCTATCAGCGTAGCCATCGTCTCCTTAAGCTCACTGTTTGACGGATTCCTCACAACCGGATGACCAACGATTTGGATCCTCGGTATCTGCCACACATCATGAAGTGTGATCATCATCTCTCCAAAAGGCATGTGGAAAGAATTGGTGTCCGACTGCCACCTCTCCACAAAGGTTGAGATCAATGACATGTTATTGTAACCCCATGTGACATCTAGCAGATGATCCAACCCTGAGTGCATAATCATATTCCTTGCCCTTTTGCAAGGAACCCCGATAAACGGCTAGTTCGTGATTATAGGGTTTCGGGTTTAAATCCCAAAACACCCTGGTCCTAGATAATTATCACAAATTTTACACACGCATGAAGAAATAATTAAATATACTTGCCAAAGTGAAAGATATGATAGTACATACCTTAGTCATTGACCAAAGGTCAATGGAGACATGCCCCCCGAAACTGGTGATTTAATTTGACACAAGTGAGCTCAATTAGTGTCTTAATTTGACACGAGTGAGCTCAATTAGTGTCTTAATTTGACACGAGTGAGCTCAATTAGTATCTTAATTTGACGCGAGTGAGCTCAATTAGTGTCTTAATTTGACACGAGTGAGATCAATTAGTGTCTTAATTTGACACGAGTGAGCTCAATTAGTGTCTTAATTTGACACGAGTTAGCTCAATAAGTGTCTTAATTTGACACGAGTGAGCTAAATAAGTGTCTTAATGAAATACCCCAAACCTTTATATGTTGTTTAAATATTAAATTATGGTATATTAAGGATAAAAAGTTCCTTATAAACATTAATGAAAAATTTAAACCATAGGAAACACAATAAAACACCATAAAGACAATTAGAGCAAAAACGTGCTCTAAGCTTAGGATGACCTTGTTTAAGACTCTAAGAGCCTACCAAGAATTTATTTATATGTTAATGAAAATGTTAAACCAATTACTAAAGAAAACCAAGCTTGAAAGCAAGTTAAAACACAAAATATGCTTTAAGGAGTCTTAAAGCACATTTTTGAAAATTGTCTTGGAAATGGGTTTTGAGTGGCTAAATTACCATCATTACTCTTAAATCAACATGTTTACTACTTATTATCACATTAGGAAGTCTAAATCAATGGGAAATAAAAAATTTCACAATTATGTGCACTAATTTGTGAATAGTGCTCAAATAGTGCTAGTTTAAGACATAAGTCAACATAAGTGATTAAATGGTCAACATAAGCCATGAAATATCCTAAATACTAAATAGGGGGCTGGTTTTTAAGTGTGAGTCATCACACCTTGTTAGTTTAATAAGAAAGGAAGGATGACTAAGTAAGTACTATTTACTTTATATATAAGTAAATATCTTGTAAAGTTAACCTCTCACCTCATTTCTTTCCTTCCCACTCATTCCCACCATCTTCATCCTCTTCCTCCCTTCTCCAAAATGGTTTTGCTGCATTAATACACCATTCTCCATCTTTGAATCCTTATAACTCCTAGCTCCATGCTCCAAAATTAATTCCAAGACCACCATTCTTCTAGTTTGATCAAGCTCTACAACTTTGTCTTTTAAAATCTTCAAAAACACCATTTTGGTGCCATGTAGATTCACCATTGAAGGAGCAAGAACTCATCTCTTTCTACCTTGTCATTCTCCTTTGCTTCAAGGTAAGGAAAACCAAAGAAAATCTACATTTCCTCTTATTTTTGTTCATGACCGAGAATCACCCATTGATGGTGTTTTCTCTTGATTTTTCATAGCACCATTTCAAACTTCAAAGGGCTAGGTGGAGTCCTCTCTTGCTACTTAATCCAATTCTCATTCAATTCCAAGGTAAACTTCCATTTTTGTGTTTTAAAACACATATGTGAATTTAGGGTTTATATATGAGTTTAAGTATGAAACTTAATTCTCATTACCCTTATATATGTGTTGGTTAGAAGATTGACTAGTGATCAAGTTCCTTGCTGATTTTCAATCCAAGAAAACAAGAAGAGAAACCTTGAGGAAAAGAGGTAAATGACCTAACTTAATGTGGTTAATATGTCTTAGGAAATTGAGCTTTAAAATGCTTAATAAACTACCTAAGGAGCCAATGGCAAATGAGCTAGAAAACTATCCTCAAGAGGCTATTAATGTGGTATATGTGATGTGTGTATTTGCAGGTTAAAGGCAATTATTATGTAGGAAATTCAGTGTTTAAGTTTAATGCAATTTAAGGGCCTAAGAGCCATGTTATTTAAGGGCCTAAGTGCCAAGCAATTTAAATTATGCACTATATTGTGATGTAGTGTAGTTTAAGGTTTAGTTTTGTGTAAAGAACATTTCTCGTATGGATGAATGTTCTTGATTGTTTAATGGTGAAAAACTATGTGTTTTGGTGTAAGGAAGTACTAGTGAAACTATGTCAAAATTTGGTGAGTAAATAAGGAATCTTAGGTGTTTAAATGAAGTTTAGTGACCTAGGTTGTACTAGGAAGTGTTAAGGGTTGATTTGGTGAAAGAAATGGGAATTAAAGTGTTTATAAGCATTAAAATGATTTAAGGTGTTCTTGAGGGTTTAAAATGACTTAGGCATTGTTTTGGATGACTTAGAGTGCAAATGAGTGATTTGTGATACACCAAAGTCATGGTGGGAGTGTGTTTAAGACTTGTGCAAATTTTGTTAAACAAAGGAGTTATAATGCCTTGTGAATGAGTGAATATGAGTTTTTGGGAAAGACTTAAAGGAGTTTGTGTAAGGTAGATCATGGTAATGAAAAAGGGATGTTTTAAAGTGGTTTAAAAGATTATGGGGAACACTTTGGTTAGTTGATATTTTAGGCAAAAACTATCACCTAGAAACCTAAGGGAAATGTTACAAGTGTTAGGAGATTTTACAAGATGATGAGCAAGTGTTTGAGGAGTTTAGAAGTGAGTTAGAAAATGAGTTTGGTGGATGTTTTATGAACGTTTAAGGTTGCCAATTGATGTTAGAACACATTAGGAGACTTGAGGGAAAGTTTGGAGCAAGTTAAAAACTGTTTGGGAAGTTTCTGCAGTCGACCGACCCAGGGGACCGACCCTGGCTGGGTCGTTCGGACTGTAATAAGGCAACGGGAAATGTTTCTGGAATCGACTGACCCATGGGGTTGGGTCGGTCGGTGGGTCGGTCGGGCTAAAAACAAAGAACAAAAATGTTTCTGAAATGGACAGACCTTGGGACCGACCCTGTCAAGGTCGGTCGGAGTAGAATTTTTAAACCCGGAATTGTTAATGGAACGGACCGACCCAGGGGTTGGGTCGGTCGGAAGGTCGGTCGGCCTATACTTGTTAAAAAACAGAAAAGAAATGAGGCTTGTGTAGTAAACCCTAGTGTGAATTATGAGGATAATTAAGTGTAAGTTTTAGTGTGAAAACTTGTTGTGTAAACATGTAAAACACTTAGTAAACCGGGAGTTAAATAAGGTAATTAACCGACGTTATTAATTATGTATAGGAACTACCTTCGGTGGAACTCGAACACAACAAGGACCAAGGTATGGTTTTCTTGCAGTCTGTTTGCTACCGGTTTACACCGGTTTGTGTGTTGTTTGTTTTTCTGTATGTTTATGACTTTGTAAGACTTAAATCATGAAACGAGTTTACAGTCATGGTTATTATTGTGACGTGTGTGTACCGGTACCGTTAACCTCAGATACATGCTAACCCGTTAGTTGACCGAACTAGGATACGTAAGAGAGTGGTACCCGGTTTTAACGTTTCAACTTAGGAGCGTTCTAACTACGACTATGTATGAGCTAGTTGTGGTTTGTGTTGTTTCAAGTGTATCCCATCTCCCTTGTGTGCCTAACTGGGCTTAAACACTTATTTGTGATTTATTGTGTTAAGTTCCAACAATGGGACTTCTAACAAGTGGTTAACTAGGGAGTGAGGAATCCGGTCGTTCCGGTCACGCGTGTATGTACGGGAGTAGATATCTGAATCACATTTGACTCTATTTATGTTATGGTTGTTTTTCCTTCTTGGATTACAATCACCCACAAGCTTAACCAAAGCTTACCTACCTGACGGTTGATCGGGCTAGGGGGAATTTATGTACGGTGTGCTTGGATCACTATATTCGACACATTTTTGGGTTAAGTTAGTCGTTCGACAAATAGGACGGTAACGAGTTATGTAACAAGCTTAACATGAGAGTGAGATCATTCTCTAGGCTTACCAAGTTTAACTGACTAATGTTTGGTTTGTTTCCCAAAGTGAAATACTCCTGTTATGTTGTATGTTGTTGATGTTATGCAATGCTTAATGCTATGCCCATGTATGTTGTATGTTTAATCAATGCCATGTTATCATGACAATTAGTTGCGTGTTTCCTGGTAGCCGGCGGGCTGCACGTTATTCATACCAGCCAAGGGTTGCTGAGCCCCTTTGGGGCAACATATTTATTTTGTAGGATGAGGATCGAGGAAGCGGAGTGGCTTTAGGATCCTAGGATGTAAAGAAATACTTTTGTTAGTTTTGGATTAAGGACCCGGGATGCGCCTGTGCTGTGGTCGTATATTTTGGTGCGTCAGAATTACAGTGGCGGTTTGTAAATATTGATACTAGGTATAGTTGGTTGTATTTATGGTTTTTAGTACTATCTCGGGAGTCTGTGCATCAGACCGATACAAACGTATGTATTCTGCCTTGTTAGCCACGTGGGTGGCTAACGACGTGTAACACCAACTCGTTTAGTTACCGTTTAAGTTATACATTTCCGCTGCGGTTTCGGTTTATTGTTAAGTTTATAGTAGGGGTGTTACAAAAAGTGGTATCAGAGCGAAGTATCGCTCTGATGACCGGAATACCGAGCTTAGGAACATACCGAGTTAGGAAATCCAACCTTAATTACCTGAGTGAGCAGTTATGGAAAGGTTAACCACTAACTAAGTGTGGAAAATACCTTGTTATCGGAAAGGTGATACAACCGCAGAAACATATAAGTTTGTAAGCACAATGCTAATACATGTTTGTGTGAAATCAGATGGCAGGTAGACCACGTGGAAGAGGCTGCGGGAGCGGTATTGGAGACCCAGGGGAGAACACTATAGCACAAGTTATGGCTGATGCAGTAGCGGCCGCCGTAGCCCAGATGGTCCCACAGTTGGTGGCTGCGATGCAACAGGGGCACAGCAGCAAGGCGGTTTAGACCAACAAGGTCCACAACCGCCACAGCCGCACGAGACCAACTGGGTCAAAGCGTTGGCAGATCTGAGACCCCCGTCGTTCAAAGGGGAGACCGACCCTAGTAAGTTGGAGGTGTACATCTCCGAGCTGGAGACAGCTTACGAGACCTTGGATGTTCCTGCTGGTGCCAAGGTCCGTCTTGCCACTTACTACCTGAAGGGTTCGGCGAGAAATTGGTGGAAGCTTGTGCGGGATGACAGAGTTACTGATCCTGCTTTTGGGTGGAGGGAGTACACGGCTCTGCTGCGAGCCAAGTACTACCCGGTGCATGTACAAGAGGCTAAACGCCTAGAGCTGGATAGTCTGAGACAAGAGGGAAATATGACAGTGGACGAGTACTATACCGTCTTCACCGACCTTATCCACCTGCTACCGGACCTGGGTTACTTGAACCGGGTTCTGATAAACCGTTTTTACAACGGACTCTGCCATCGCCTGCGCTACGGGATGGGGCCAGCTGACCTTGCAGGTAATTAAAATACAGTGTGATGTGAATAAGTGTGTACAATGTGTAAGTGTGAATATGAATTTAATTCGCGGGGCATGATTGACATCTTGAATTCAGGAGTGCTACCATGCCGCTAAGGTTGAGATCACCGTTTGTCTGAGGGACGAGGAGAATGTGCACAAGCTCAAGGCTTCGAGCGAGGGCCAAAGCGCACAAGGGTACAGGGGAGGAAAGAAGAAGAAACCTTACCCCCAGTCCTAGAAAGGCCAGCAACAGGGTGGCAAAGGCCAAGCCCAGACCACCACTGCTGAGGAGCCACTGCAGCTCACCTATGCATATGCGGCTAAGCCCTTACGCTCTCACCCGCCCAAGGGTAACTACTAAAATTATGAGTACCGAATTTAGTGTGTGTTGTTAAGTTGTGAAGTATGTATAATGATGTTATGTGATAACAGCCAGTACGGGCTCTAGACCGGAGCGCCACTACTACTACAAGTGGTGCAAAGGAGACCACCCCGGCAAGGACTACAAGGGAAATGATGTGCAGTGTTGCTACTGCACGAAGATGGGGCATCGTGACTACGAGTGCTTCCAGAACCCCAACGGCAGAAACTTTAGGCCTAAAGGGCAATGGAAGGGTAAGGCTGCCGCGACCGCTGAAGGCCCGAAGGCGATTAACCAGCCAACCTCGGATCAGGGAAACACTAACTCCTAGAAGGGGAAAGGGTCGGGAGCTGGCAAGGCCGCCCTGAATGTGGTAGACCGGTCAGAGGCTGCTGGAACCTCTACTAGACCAGGTACTACTTAAACCGTTGAGTGAAGCAATTGACTGCTTACCTCATTTCATGCATGAGTGTTACCAAGTCTAAATGAACGACTACTTAAGTAATGAGTTAAAGTATAATGTGAAATTTACCTAAGTTAGATAATTCTAAACCTTAGGAACCTTCAATATTTGTTATCCAATCCCTCCAACACTAAACCCCGAAGAAACCACCATCAACATCACCGAATTTCTGATGGGGCAGTGTCAGGTTATCCAACCAGGTATGATACTATTGAATGGATACCTGACACCCGAAGCGCAAATCCACATCATCCGACGATGCGACGAACTAGGAGCAGCACCTGGAGGTTTCTACACACCTGAATACCTGAGTGGATCAAAGATGAAGCTGAAGATGATGTGCATGGGTAAGGACTGGAATCCTTACACCAAGACATATCAAGACGTGCGAGCGGAAGATGGAGCAACAATATCGAGAATACTTGAGGAATTCCTTGCGGTCGTTAACCACGCCGTGAGAATTGCTCAGCAAGTTGAATCGGATCCAATTCCGAGTGTTAATGCAGATTTGTGTATTGTGAACTTCTACCAGAAAGGTGGATGGTTGGGTTTACACCAAGATAAGGACGAAACACCCGAGTCTCTGAGTAAGGGAGTACCCGTGGTCTTGGTCCATTGGTGATACCGCAGTGTTTGTGTATGGCTAGCAGAAGCGTGCAGACCTCACACAGAAGTTGGTGTTGAAGTCAGGAGATTTACTAATCATGGGTGGGCAGTCAAGGATGCTGTATCACGGTATCAAGAAGATCAAACTCAATACCGCACCTTCGATAGTAATCAATGCCACACACATGAAACCTGAACGTTTAAATTTAACTTTCAGGCAATTCTGAGCCTTGTGTAACCATGTAATGTGTGAAACCAGTTGTGATATAAAGATGCAATATGTTAGTTATCTTAGCACAATGTAAACCAACTTATGGTGTAAAAAGTGTGTTAATGAATAAAACGATGTTGTTTTGAAGTGTGTCAACCGTGTTGTTACTGTGTACTTATAAAGTTTGTGAACTAAATTAGGCTGCGCACTTAGAACGGGAGGTACACTAAGTGTGTGTAATGAGGCAGAAGCCGGCAAAGGCGACACTATCCTCACCGGTATCTTCCCAGTGAATGGCGTGGACGCATCGATCCTGTTCGACTCTGGAGCCTCGTATACATTTATCTCGCTTTCTTTTGCGAAGAGGCTGGGGTTAGACGGTGAAGAGATGCCTAACTTTCTAGTCACTTTCCCGTCGAGAGAGCGGATCAAGTGTACCCGCTATCACCGAGGTGCCATCGTACAAATTAAAGATGAAGAGTTTCCGGTCGACATGATAGAGTTCGAGGGACTCGGATTCGATGTGATTGTCGGGATGAACTGGTTGGAGCGGTACAAGGGTCGCATCCTATGTGCCGAGCATCGTCTGCTTCTTCGGAGTCCGATTGGGGTTACAATTTCATACCCCTAGAGGCCCAGGGAGCCTTCGACTCAGATCATCACCGCCATGGCTATGTACCGTGAAATACGACTAAAAAGTAATGTGTACCCCTGCTATGTCCAGGACATATAGAGAGATCCGGAGTTTAGCCCAGATGTGCCGGTAGTGTCAGAGTTTCCTGATGTCTTTCCTAAGGAACTGTCGGGCATGCCGCCAGCACGGGGAGTGGAGTTTCAAATTGAACTGGTGCCAGGAACCGAACTAATAGCAAAGACGCCCTACCGTATGGCTCTAGCTGATATGACTGAGCTCAAGGAGCAACTACGAGACCTATTCGACAAGGGATTCATACGCCCGAGTGTTTCACCATGGGGAGCGCCGGTCCTCTTCGTGAAGAAGAAGGATGGTAGCCTCCGCCTCTACATCGACTACAGAGAGCTGAATGCAGTTACGGTGAAGAACCGTTATCCTTTACCACACATTGATGATTTATTTGATCAGTTGAATGGAGCGTTAGTATTCTCCAAGATCGACTTGCGATCCGGTTACCACCAGATTGCTATTCGAGAGGGTGACATTGAGAAGACCGCATTCAGAACCAGATATGGTCACTACGAATTCACGGTTATGCCGTCTGGTCTATCCAATGCACCAGCCAAGTTTATGGATTTAATGAACCGCTTGTTCCGAGATCAGTTGGACAAGTCAATGGTAGTCTTCATCGACGATATTCTTGTATATTCGAATCGAAGGGTGAGCATGAAAGCCATCTGAGAAGTGTGTTGCAAACGTTGAGAAAATCAGTTGTATGCCAAATTCTCTAAGTGTGCATTCTGGTTGAACCAAGTTTCATTCCTTGGTCATGTTATTTTTGAGGCTGGGATCGCTGTTGATCCGGCCAAGATAGATGCAGTGCGCACCTGGTCTAGGCCGAAGACAGTTACCGACATCCGGAGCTTCCTCGGTCTGGCAGGATATTACAGGAGATTTGTGAAGAACTTCTCCAGTGTCTCGAAGCCGATAACTTCCTTGATGAAGAAGGATGCACCATTCGAGTGGACAGACGACTGCGAGAGTTCCTTCTAGAGTCTTAAGGACGCTTTGACCTCTGCACCAGTGCTGACAATACCAGACGGTACAGATGGTTTTGAGGTCTACTGTGACGCATCAGGCAAATGTATGGGTTGTGTATTGATGCAACACGGGAAGGTCGTAGCATACGCCACCCGACAGCTGAAGAAGCATGAAGAGAACTACCCTACCCATGACTTAGAATTGGGTGCCATTGTCTTCGTCTTGAAGATATGACGACATCATTTGTATGGGGTAAGCGTGCCAATTTATTCTGACCACAAGAGTTTGAAGTACTTGTTCACTCAGAAGGAGTTGAACATGAGACAAAAAAGGTGGGTCGAGTTCTTAAACGACTAAGACATCAACCTACAGTACAAAGAGGGTAAAGCAAATATGGTAGCTGACGCATTGAGTCATCGAGCACACTCTCTCCATTCACTAGTCTCTTACTCTAGCTTGGTTGAAGAGGTGCGGAGTGCTCTGATGTCGGATCAATACATGCAAGAGATCAGGCATAAGCTTATTGAAGGCACATTCGAGGGTCAGAAGTATGATTTCTGACTCCACGATGATGACCTGATTAGGTTTAATGGCCGACTGTGTATTCCGAGGAGTAGCGCCGAGCTAAAAGAGCGCATACTGAATGAATCCCATTGTTCTACTACTTCGATTCACCCAGGAGCTTCAAAGATGTATAAGGGCATGAAATGGTATTTTTGGTGGACTGGAATGAAAAAGGATGTGAATGACTATGTAGTTAGGTGTCACACTTGTTAGAAGGTCAAGTTTGAGCACCGAAGGCCTGGTGGTATGGTGCAGCCAATGCCAGTGCCAGAGTGGAAGTTCCATGACATTTGTAAGGACTTCGTAGTAGGGCTTCCGCCTACAAGGGGAGGTTTGAATATGATTTGGGTCGTTGTTGACCGACTGACCAAGGTGGCCCGATTCATACCAATGAAGGACACCTGGAAAGTGGCAAAGCTGGCAGAGCTCTTCGACCGAGAGATTGTACGGCATCATGGGGTACCGAAAACTATTGTGTCTGATAGGGATACCAGATTCCTCTCGAGGTACTGGAGAACTACACAGGAAGCGCTTGGTACCGAGCTGAAGCTGAGTACAATGTTCCACCCTCAAACAGATGGTCAGAGTGAGCGCACCATCCAGACGCTCGAGGACATGTTACGTGCATGTGCACTTGACTTTCAGACCAGCTGGATTGATAAGTTGCACTTGATCGAATTTAGCTACAACAACAGTTACCATGCTTCGATCAAGATGTCTCCCTTCCAGGCTTTGTACGGTAAACCATGTCGCACGCCTTTATGCTGGGATGAGTCGAGTGAGACGGTCATTATAGGACCTGAATATCTGGAGCAAGTACAAGCAGAAGTACACCATAGGCAGAAGTCATATGCTGATGTACGCCGACGTGACCTGGAGTTCGTCGTGGGCGACCAGGTGTTTCTTAGAGTTTCCCCCATGAAGGGTGTGTTTCGTTTTGGCCAGAAAGGCAAGTTGAGCCAGAAATATGTGGGACCTTATGTTGTGACAGAGCGGATAGGCCCGGTAGCTTACAGGCTTGATCTGCTTGCTGAGCTGGGCAAGGTACATGGATGTATTTCATGTGTCTCAGTTGAAAAAATATATGTCTCATCCGTCTCATGTGCTTCAGCCCGAAAGGCTAACTTTAGAGCCAACCATGCGATCAGTGGAGACTCCTGTACGGATTCTGGACACTAAGACTTGAGACACTCGCCATAAGTCTGTTAGACTGGTGAAGGTCCTCTGGTCTAACCAGGAAGTCGAGGAGGCCACTTGGGAGCTGGAAGATAGAATGAGGGCGAAGTACCCGTCATTGTTTACTCACTAGTTTTCGTATGTATAGGGTACGGGGCGTACCCCTTTTTAAGGGGGTAGAGCCGTTTCGGTTATGTATGTACGACATGTATTGAAATACATTGTCTATGTTGTTATGTTACAGACCTTTGTGTCTGAATGATGTTATGTTACCCGGACCTTGAGTCCGAGGGTTGATATGTAAAGTATGTTTGTTATGGAAGTGTTGTTTTATAAGTAATCCCCGTATTCTAATTTTAAAGATGCGTGGGAACTATGAACTTTGGGGACAAAGTTCTTTTAAGGGCGGTAGATTGAAATACCCCAAACCTTTATATCTTGTTTAAATATTAAATTATGGTATATTAAGGCTAAAAAAGTGCCTTAGAAACATTAATGAACAATTTAAACCATAGGAAACACAATAAAACACCATAAAGGCAATTAGAGCAAAAACGTGCTCTAAGCTTGGGATGACCTTGGTTAAGACTCTAAGAGCCTACTAAGACTTTATTTACATGCTAATGAACATGTTAAACCAATTACTAAAGAAAACCAAGCTTGAAATCAAGTTAAAACACAAAATGTGCTTTAAGGAGTCTTAAAGCATATTTTTGAAAATTGTCTTGGAAATGGGTTTTGAGGGGCTAAATGCCCATAATTACTCTTAAATCAACATTTTTTCTACTTAGTATCAAATTAGGAAGTCTAAATCAATGGGAAATAACAAATTTCACAATTATGTGCACTAATTTGTGAATAGTGCTCAAATAGTGCTAGTTTAAGACAAAAGTCAACATAAGTGATTAAATGGTCAACATAAGCCATGAAATATCCTAAATAATAAATAGGGGGCCGGTTTTTAAGTGTGAGTCATCACACCTTGTTAGTTTAATAAGAAAGAAAGGATGACTAAGTAAGTACTATTTACTTTATATATAAGTAAATATCTTGTAAAGTTAACCTCTCACCTCATTTCTTTCCTTCCCACTCATTCCCACCGTCTTCATCCTCTTCCTCCCTTCTCCAAAACGGTTTTGCTACAGCAATACACCATTCTCCATCTTTGAATCCTTATAACTCCTAGCTCCATGCTCCAAAATTAATTCCAAGGCCACCATTCTTCTAGTTTGATCAAGCTCTACAACTTTGTCATTTCAAATCTTTAAAAACACCATTTTGGTGCCATGGAGATTCACCATTGAAGGAGGAAGAACTCATCTCTTTCTACCTTGTCATTCTCCTTTGCTTCAAGGTAAGGAAAACCAAAGAAAATCTACATTTCCTCTTGTTTTTGTTCATGACTGAGAATCACCCATTGATGGTGTTTTCTCTTGATTTTTCATAGCTCCATTTCAAACTTCAAAGGGCTAGGTGGAGTCCTCTCTTGCTACTTAATCCAATTCTCATTCAATTCCAAGGTAAACTTCCATTTTTGTGTTTTAAAACACTTATGTGAATTTAGGGTTTATATATGAGTTTAAGTATGAAACTTAATGCTCATTACCCTTATATATGTGTTGGTTAGAAGATTGACTAGTGATCAAGTTCCTTGCCGATTTTCAATCCAAGAAAACAAGAAGAGAAACCTTAAGGAAAAGAGGTAAATGACCTAACTTAATGTGGTTAATATGTCTTAGGAAATTGAGCTTTAAAATGCTTAATAAACTACCAAAGGATCCAATGGCAAATGAGCTAGAAAACTGTCCTCAAGAGGCTATTAAAGGGGCATATGTGATGTTGTGTGTATTTGTAGGTTAAAGGCAATTATTATGTGGGAAATTGAAACACCCCTAATAGTTAAAACACATGAAACCAAGAATATGTGTGGTATGTTCAATTAACCGGTCGCATTAATGTATAATTGAACTACAACTTATACACTAAGATGCTATAGGACATACATATGCCCGTGAATGGGGTAGCAAGTAACACTGTGGGTTTCGATATGACTAACACAGTAGGTAAAATAAATTATTCCATGTTAGGATCTTTGTACACGAAACAAGTGTGACACATTATGCAAACTGAAATATATGGAGTGCTCATTGACACATAACAATTGTACTAGGTAACATATGATACGAGAATATATTATACGAATCAGTGTAAGTAACATTATAAAAGGAGTGCTTGTACTCACCAAATCATATTCCTTGTCTTAAATATTAAACTAACCACCTACCTACCACTTAATCATACTATAAGACAATAATAAAAACAACCCACTCTTGTGATGTCCGAAAATTCTACAGATTCACTAACAAACATTTAATTACCTACTCTTGTTTCCTCCTCGCGTGTGTCTGTAGCCCAATCAACAGACCACCCAATTCTTTCCATCCTGCCCATGCAAACTACTCTCCCTGCTTTTCAAGTAAATGTTCCCATTCCTCCTCGCATGGTGAGTCCCGATTTTTATACCCACGCAACCCCTCACTTTTCCCCAGTTACTTCCCGATGCATGCAAGTCCAGAGGAGGATTTTGAACTTCCCTCAGCTACTGACTCATGCGACTGTGTTCTGGCCTTGAGGAAACTGGAACCAACTCGAGACCGACAAGGTGAATCGCTCCCAACTTCGCCCTCTCTACTTCCTTGTTTCTATGCGAAAGTCTTCACCTCCTAACTTCCTTTCATTCAATCGAACGTGCATGCGATCTTCTGGAAACGTTTCCATGGAAATGAACCGAGAGATCCTCAAGAAAGCCCACGCCATTCCGTTGAGATTCCAGCGCAAGGTAAACGCTCTCGGTTGCCTTACCTCCTGCTTTCTTTTCCCTACTCTGTTGTGTCCGAAACCTCATGTTCAATTCCTCTAACCTTCCCCATTTTTCCTTCGCATAATCCTTGCATGCAAACCTGCCGGACGGATCTCTGGAAATCGTTGAACATAGATCTTCTCCAAGACCTCTCAAGGTAAGAGTAAATAACCAGAAACTCGACTTTTAAATTCGTTCCATCTCCTCTGTTTGTTGGCTGAATGTCAAGTGTTGACGCCCTCTCACTGTCTATCTTTGCATGCGTGAACTTCACTGTGAAAACCTCCTCAAGTTTTCCGAAAATCATCCAGAAACCCATCCTCAATCTGTCCCAAAAATCGGACCCAAGGTGAGGCCACAAAATAGTCTTGATCCTTGTTTTATCCTCTCTGTTTTAACGTCGTGAGAGACATCTGCTTACTCGCCCTTTCTCTTTTTGTTATGCCTGAAATTGTTATGTGTGTGCTCCCAGCAAGTCGAGGCATCCTAGAGCAACATCCGCCTCAACTGCCCTTGAAAGTTACCCCAAGGTAATTCCGTTAAACACTTGCGCATACTCAGGAAACTCAATCATCGTTGCTGTATAATATAAGCATCTAACATGGGAAGTTTTGTGTTGTTTACGGTCTGGAATGAAGGACCTTCAGGTGTGGTGAATTCGCCAGCTAGGCTCATGAGAAAAAAAACCCCAGGAGTAATTCCCTCCTAAGAAAGGTAAAACCCACCGAGAAACCTTGTGAACTAACCTAATTTATCCATTTCAAATATACAACGAAACTGATCCTAGTGGCAGTTTGTTTGTAGGGCGAAAAACGCATGTCTGGTGCTGAATTACCGGAAGGAAAAGCTAGAGAAAGGAGAAACAACTTCAAAACCCCAAGGTTGTAATCCAAACTCCTACCTAAAAACTATGCTTGATATTGTGTAAAAAAAATTCTGTCGAGGTTATGTTGATAAATCTGTAACAATGAACTGGCTAAACGGTGGTGGTAAACACAGGTTTAATAAGTTAAATACTTGCTTAAGGGTTACCAAATCAGTGGGTAAGATCTATTGGTATTAAGCTAGAAATTACCACTAAAAAAACTGGTAGACGTTGGGTTGTTAAATCAGCAAAGTTGATGTACTAGGAGCAAATTACAGAGTTATAAGTCTGTGTTCTGAATTGCCGAGAGAGTATGGTACTGTTCTGAAAATATTTGAGTGAGGCTTTCAAGGAAATTAATGCTAGGTGACTTAGTAAACCAGGTCACAAATGGTGAGGGAAAAATCTGGTTAAGCAAGAGATAAAGGGTGGATTTTTAAGCGTGAAAATCTATCAAATCAAAACTGAGGAATATGTATTTTAGTTCTGGAAAGTTGGTGTTTATGACATGTAAAAAAATGCGAAAGAATGTGGAAGAATTTCACTAAGTAACCAAGAGAGAAACTAATCTTTGGCCTCCTTGTAATCAGGACCGAAGTGCCCAGTAACCCAAGAGATTCAGCAAGGAAATCCTGCTTGAATCACCCCCTAAGGTTGTGTCTGAAACCCATGATCAATGTGTGGTTAATAATTGACTGTAACAGTTAACCTCAAACTGGAAAATTTCCTTGTGCTGTAACGATACTGTGTTGGTAAATTGGTAGAGTAAATACCAGGTTTCAAGTATATAAGTCTTGTTAGATCAATACCGAAAACGTCTAGGGTTAATCACAGGGTTGTTTTGACTTGTCCTTGAGGTTAAAACCTAGGGAAAACACTTAGCTAACTGGATAAGAAAGTTGGGAGAGATTGAGAGATAGGTTCTCGATCAAGCAGGAAGAAAACAAATGAGAGCCTTGAGGTTCATATTTCAGTTTGCAGTTTTATGTTTCTCCTGAAACTAGTGCTCTCTTGGTAACGATATTACAGAGGGCTATAAGGGGATACATTGAGAGTTTAGGAGCTTAAAGTCTTACTAATTCATCTGATTAAAGGTGATAACTTTCTGGGGGAAATAACATGTATAAATTGAGAGTAAAGAAAAGGAATAGAAGTGAGGAGTTCAGATTTGTGTTTCAGTTCTATAATGATTGATGTTCTGTTTGGGAGATGTTGTCTTGGTTGTGTTGGGCTAGGCTGAAGTTTAAAATCATACTAAGAAGGTAAATAACTTAGGGAGTGAGATAGCAACTAGATCTGGGAATGAAAAGCAAACCAGAAGAGGAATAAAAAATCTAGTGCACTAGTTCAGTTTCCTATGTTTTGAAGTTTCAGTTGCTGATTGGTGTTTTCAGTGTTGCAGTTTACGGTGGGGGATTCTCTTGTATAAACGTTGAGGACAGAATGATAGCCTAAATCAAAGAGTGAAGAGGAAATTCATGAGCTGGGTGTAACAGCTTTTACTGCAGTCTGACGTTTCAGTATAAGGGGTTTTCAGTAGGGTTATCAGGGTGATTTTGGGAATTTGTTTTGAATTCAGAAACTTGATAACACATTTAGCTAGGTGGGTAACTAGGCTAAGGGAAAATCGAAGAAAAACCAGATTTGTGAGCAAATAGAAACAAAGAGGAAACTAGAAAAAAAACAGACCTTTGGTATTTCAGTTTCACGTTTACCTGGGAACTTGAATCTGTATAACCTTGTTACAGGGAAGTTATAAGCAGTTGTATTGAGTTGCTAAAGAGCCTAAAACACTTCTGGTACAATTAAGTAAGTTTATGAATTTTGGGAGGGGTAAAAAACAGACTGAGAATCTAAATCAATGACTCAAGAGGACTACGTAGATGGAATATTTCAGTCTCGGTAAATCGTTGTTCTGTTTATCTGATTTCCAGAAGGGGTTTAAGGGTGAAATTAACTTGGAGATGAGTCTAAAACATTGCTAATACATCTACCTAAGTGAGTAAACAATTTAGGAAAAATTTGAAAGTAGTTTAATGCATTCAAAAGAGATGTTAAATGGAAGTGCTCAAGGATGTTGTTTCAAATTTCGTTAATCTGATGTTTCTGTATAACCTGGTTACGGAGAGTTTATAAGGGATGTGTTGGGTGTTCAATGAACCTAAACATACCTAATACACTCAAGTGAAGTTATAAAAACTTTGGGCAAGATTTGAAGACTGAATTATACCAAAAAAAAGAAGTTTATAAAGCTATTGTACAAAACTAGAGGTTTCAGTTTTCTGCAGGTCACAGTTTCTGTCAAATGAATTTCTAGAGGTGTTAACAACCTTGTTTTGAGTTGTTCTTGAGTTTAAAACCTCCCTAATGCACTTAGCTAGTGGGGTGAAAGTCTTGGGTGGAATTAGAAAACATATTAAGGAACTAAAAGGAAGATTCAAGTAGTAGTACACTGATTTCTGTTTCAGTTTCTGAAACTTATGTTTTTGGTATGACTGACGTACAGGGGTAGTAAAAGTGTGGTGTTGGTTTAATAATGAACCCAAAACGTTTCTAATACATCTAGCTAAATTGGTAAAACACTTTGGGGGGGGGGGGGAGATAGACATCAGTTTGGGAACTTAAACGTGTAGTAAAATAAAGATATGTGTAGTTGGTGTTTTCAGTTTTTGTTGTGTTTGCAGTTCTGTAAGTATGGGTGCCTAAGTGATTAGTGGCACAGTATTGGGAATTCAGTTATGAATATAAAACCGCGCTGAGATGTCTAGTAACAGAGGTACAGTTTAGACAGCTGGAAACTAGATCTTTGGTGAACTAAGAATGGAAACTAGATCTTTGGTGAACTAAGAATGGGAAATAACCAAGTTAATGAGCAAAGAAGTGGAGAAACATTCCTTAGCTGTTGAGTATCAACCCGTAGCCATTGGGTTGGTCTAAGAGGGATTAATAATTTAAGGTCTAGAATTATAACCTGATCAATAATCGAAACAATGCATACTTATAGGAATTTGAAAGGTAACTATAATTAGTACTTGAGGATACGAGAGGATTATATGGGGACAAGTTCGAGGTACCTTAGATGTTACTGCTCGACTAAAACAATAGACCCAAACCAAACGGAGTAAGTAGGTCCAACGTTGGCAACTATTACACTTAAGGCTAGGACAAACATCATGAATAGAACTTCGAACAATAACGCATGATCGAACGATCTAACCCGTTCGAATAATTATTACAGGAGTGAGTCCCACGGGCAGCGGGGAACCCTTGTGCAAGTATCTATGACAACTATAATAAGGTATGGACATGTGTGGTTCGTATGTTACCGTGTTACACGGCTTGTTTGCTGTGTGCCTTGTTTGACAATGACCACAAGACTAATACATGAAAACAGATGTGTGTTTACCGTGCTTACTTGTCTGCTGTGAGCTTGTGTAAAGCATGTGAATGGATTGCTTATTTATCTTGCTTATTCGCGTGCTATATTCTTGTTATACTTTGCTCGCGCGCACATAATAACTTAATCACTTCTCGGTTACGAAAGACTACGTGTCGAAACTCATTGAATGTCACAATAACCAAGGAAATTACATAAATCAAGGAAACTCCTCTTAACTATAGAGGGATACTAATGACACCAACTATGGTGTCGAGCTATCAACGATAATGATAAGCCAATACCAGTTAAAAATAAATAGGGAGACGGACCCTTTGTATCCGGGGGCAGAGGCTCATGACAAAAAATATATATATAAATAGGGATACAGACCCTTTGTATCCGGGGG
Source organism: Limonium bicolor (assembly GCA_023374045.1). Taxonomy (NCBI): domain Eukaryota; kingdom Viridiplantae; phylum Streptophyta; class Magnoliopsida; order Caryophyllales; family Plumbaginaceae; genus Limonium; species Limonium bicolor. The sequence continues at coordinate 199,579,477 of CM041778.1, forward strand.
CAGAGGTCCATAACATTAAAGATAAATAGGGAGAGCTATCCTGGGGTCTAGAGATGACCCCTCTTTCTCGACGCATGACGCCAGGACTGGAGGAGTAGCGAGCACATCCTGGGGTCTAGAGATGACCCCTCTTTCTCAACATATGACGCCGGGAATGGAGGATTGGCTATGGAGAAGACGTTCTCCGAATTGTGGTGATAAGAGAATTCACAAATAATCCTTAAAGAAACAAGGAATGATTAGCACCCACATAATAGAGTCTCGGGATCTAATCTATATCCCCTGACTCGGTGCCAGAGAATAAACGAAAACTTGTGTAATGAGACCAAGCAGATAAGAAACATTCACAAATGTGATCCTTTGAGAAACAAGGAATGAATAACACCTACATAATAAAGTCTTGGGATCTAACCTATATCCCCTGACTCGGTGCAAGAAAAGGAAGGTGAACTTGTGTAATAAGAACAAGCAAACAATACACAATCTCTTGAATGATCCCATAGTGAGGATCGACAGTATGATATACCTACGCACACGTCCTATTACTTGCTTGGTTGTTGTTGCTACGTTAGCAGTTTGTTGTGCTTGGTTGCTTGATGCTAATGCTTTACTACCTCTACGTGTGTTTGATATCATGATGTGATGTGGTGTGTTTTACTGCTTTATTATAGCATGTAAATTGACTTAATAATATTCGACCAAGTAGTCGTGTAGCCCGGCAACATACGGGCTACACACGTTCATACTCAGCGTAGTTTGCTGAGTCCTTTACAACCTAATTTTTACAGGTTTTGTGTCGGACGATAACGAAGCGTAGGCGGGTGGCTACCATGGGGGTAGTCCATCAGGGCATTACTTTTGAGTTGTAGTAGTATGTTCAATGTAAGGGTCGTACTAAACCCGTGATGTAATTTTCAGTTTATGATATGCTAATTTTGTAGACACTCGGCATTTGGGAGTTGTAACTTAAATTGTATATGAGTTTTGATAAAGGGCTGTTTCCAGTCATTCAGATCGTAACTTGGTGTTAGTAATGTGGACTGTCAACCACGTGGGTGGTTGGCATCTGTGGCACCCGGATGGAGATTTGAACTGCTGCGTAGATAACTCGTGATAGCTTTTGGTGCGTCGTTTATTTGTTGGTCATTATTCGGGGGTGTTACAGAAAGTGGTATTAGAGCCTAGTTACGCTCTGATGACTGGAACAGAGAAGTACCGAGTGTAGGAAAGCCTGGAATTAGGAATTCTGATAGTGAGTTAAGGGTTGGGGTAGTACGTGAGGCGCGTTAGTTATGGTTCTTCCTCAGTAATACTGGATACCTAACAAACACCTACACCCAACCTTCACATCCTTAATTGTCTTTTAAATTTAGAGAAAGAACGTCAGAGAGGTAGAAAGCCTCCTCTTACTCGGGGAAACCCGATCTGGCATCTACTTAATGTTATACAATCTACCCGAGAAGAAAAGACTATACTATACAATAGACGTTGCCAAAAGGATAATACCCGTAGAGGGACCAATTTTAGCGACAACTTGGGTCGACATGCTTAGCAGTCGATAGGACCCTACCTCACAAGCAAATAGGACCGAAATACCCTAAAATTTATAAAATAAATAAAGCTCAAATAAGCTATTAATTAAGCCAAGGATGGGATTGAGATAAATTCTGCAATTCGAACACTTGAGAGGGTAATTTAAGAAAACCTCTCGTAAAACAATGAAATAAGAGAATATAGTTCAAGACGAAATTACACCATAAAATTGGTACAACCTATAATGCTTAACGAAGCATGACACAATTTTACACACTAAAGTATAATATTACGGAATTCAATAAATTCCCTGCTCCTTCTCACGTTTCTCTTCATTCTCTACATTACCTAAGAAAACACCATACCACCTCCTTCCTTCTTCTTTTATTCAATTATTCTTCTAAGTCTCTCAATCTCAGATAGCTGAAACTGGTAACCACAACTGGTCATTCACCTCTGCTTCTACCACCGGTGAACAAAGAATAATATTGAGAAAGTAACAGAAGGGTTACGAGACCTAGAAAAAAAAATATTAAAATGGAAAACGGAATAAAGCTTAAGTCAGATTGAAGGGAGCCTAATCAGGCCAACAAGAAAAATCAGTCAAATATTTATGAGGAGGAAAATATCAGAAGGAAACCAAATATTTAGGAATAATTGGGTATTGAAATTTGGAAACTTTAAACAAGATTAATGGACTTAAGGGAGGAATTAATTGATGGGTTAAAATAAGGAAAGAATCATTTTTGTAAATTCTATATTAATTTGTAGGTGTTGAGGATAATAGGAATAATACGAAAATTTGGAAGTATACCGGTGTATACCCAAATTGACTAAATGCAAAGAATGAATAATACCCATAGGATATCAATGTATGTACTAGTATATCATTAAACTTGTTGGAACACTTATATGGGAATCTATATATAAATCAAGAGAATTATAACACATGAGAATATATATATATATATATACATGGATGAACAAATATATATATATATATGTATACCCCTAGAGGTATGTACAGTTAAAGAATTGAACGATTAATCTAAAGGCTTAGATGGTGACACTAGTCAATGAATTGATGGCCAGAGGACTAGAAACGAGTGGGATAAGAATTCAAATGTGAATAATTGTTTGATCGTTTAAATCGGACGTGCAAAGTTGAACTTGACCCTGGCCAGGTCAAGGGACACTACACACAAATTGGGGTGAAAAGGTAGTCCAACACTTACGCTGATCACGTCAGTGTGGGATGATTCTTGAAACCCCCTACAAGTGGACACATAAACTACAATTAGTGAAAGATTATAAGTTGGATAAGTAAAAATGCAAAGGAAGAGGTGTTAAAACCACATAAATACATGGATACATGGCTCAAAAATTCGGGGATAATCACATGAGTATTGCAAACGATTTATTTGATATATTAAAAACTAAGAATTAATCCTAGAAATCAACAAATCAATAGATCGTCGGGTTGAAAAAATCCCGGTCGTAGTAGTATAGCAATTTAGAAGCGACCAGGTGTCAATCCACGGGACTTGATAAAGTAAGTCTAGCCTAAGACAATGGGTAATTCAAAAGGGGTTGTTTTTGTTTTGGGATTTTAATAAATAACAAGAATGAAATAATTAAATTAACAATCAAGAAAATAAATAACAAATAAAATAAAGTGATAGATGAATTGGATGAAAGAGACTCTGGGTTCAGGTTAAAACCGTTTGATTAATTATGTCTACTGGTTAATTAAAGATAGATTGGCAATATTCCTATAATTTTCTTAAGAGCTAAATCATAGTCTCAGAAGAACTCATTTACCAGAAATGCAGGACCTAGTCTAGGCTCAAGCAGAAACACATGTAAACGGATTAAGTACGAGGAATAATAAATTGCGTCTGCAGGAATAATTAATTAATCCAATCAATAATTCCGCAGATATACAGATTAATTTAACCGATCTATTTATCACTTGGTCTGATCAAAATAGATTTAGTAAAGCAATTTAATAAACTCATGACATTTATTAAAAAGCGCAACAATAACATTAATCGTAACAATCCGCAATTAATTAAAACCAGCAAATATAATTAAAACAAACTGCAATTAAACCATCACCCAGAGTATATATAAACTACTCACTCATTATTTCAAAAACACAAATAAACATTAAAACAAATATCAAATGTTATGTGATAACTAAGAAATGTAACAAGAAGTAAATATCATGTAACAAACATATAATAAAGTGAGTTTAGTTTAACCCTTATAAATGAACCGGTCTGGTTCACTTTTTGTCTCTGCCCGAACCGGTCCTCTTCTTGTTGAGCGGTTCGCTCCAGGTCGACTTGTCGTTTCTCGCTAAACTCGCCCCTGTTCTTCTTCTCGCACCGACGAATAAATCCCGCTCTCCCCTCTTCGCTTCGTCGATTCCCTCGCTTGCGCCGGCGATGAAGATGAGAACGTGATCGTGAAAAACTCTCCTTTTCAACTCCCGGTGTCGACAAATCAAGAGCAAGCGAGGAGCAGTTATTGCGGTGCTCCTTTGGCAGTTTGGCTACAATGAAAACGCTACCCGTTCCCACGCCGCGAGTCGAATGATGGTGGATGATGGATCGACGATGGTGAATGATGATTCAATGGCAAGTTGTGGCGATGGCGATGGAGAAACGGTGGTGGTGATCCGATGTCGAAGATGAAGGCGATGAATCACGATAGCAAAGCGAGGATGACGAAATCGAAGTCGGTAGAGATAAGGATGATGACGATGCGGTGATGGGTGGTGGTATGAGATGAAAAACCGTGAATGGATGTCGACGATGGAATGAGGTGAGGTCGATGATGATATTACCGGTTTGCAAATGATAGCGGTGATGTGGTGTGGAAATACCGACGGAAGAATATGTGGAGTGATGGCGGTGAATATGTTCTGGTGAGCTGGGGCGATGATGGTCTCTGGCGTGTGTAGGTTTTCGGCGTGAATGGAACGATGACGATGCTTATGAGATGGCGTCGGTGAGGATGATGAATGGAGGCGATGAAGGAAATCCTCCTCCTCTGTTCGATGAGAGCGTACGGTGGTGAAGGCGTGGAGACGCTGGTTACGGTGATGGTGTGTGATAGAATGAAGTGCTTTAGTGCGGTGTAGATGAGAAGCATGAATGGTGTGATTGGATGCAGGTGTGCATGATGTGAGATGTGGAGGTGAGATGCGGTTGATGGTGATGATATTTGCCTGAGGATGACGGGTGAATGTGGGTTGCGGTGCAGTTGAGATGACGAGGATGATGTGATGCGGTGGTAAGATTGTGATGCGGGTGTAGGTGGTTGATGAAATGGAGAATGATGGGTGTGATGGGTTCACGGTGATGAATCGAAGCGTGGTCTGTGCGTGAGTGTGGTGATGGCGTGATGATGGAATGAAGACGATGCGATGTGTGGTGTTGTAGTTGTACAGGTGAATGGTGGCGTGGTGTATGGGTGTGAGGCGTGGATCGATGATGTGAAGGTGATGGCGTGAAAGATGAAAGCGGTAGTGAATGCGCTGGTATGGTGTGTGGTGACGGGATGAAGATCCGTGACAATCTCCTCGGATGAGGTTCTCCTTTTATCCTCGATGACCTGCAGTGGTGTAGTGCGATCCCAGATAAACCTCACAGCTATTAACATGGGTTTAATCATATATTACTCAATATGCTTTTCCTCTGTCCAAGTGAGTCGTGCGGTTCTTCTATAGTGTCTGCTAGGGGTGTTCATGGAAAACCGAAACCGCCAAACCGGACCGGAACCGGTGAAACCGAAACCGGAAATCCGGTTAACCGAAGTCGCTTGCCGGTTCGGTTAACCGAACCGTTTAAATTCCCGGTTCCGGTTATTGATTTTGACGAATCCGGTTAACCGAAAAAACCGTTTAAGTGTTTAATTTATTAATTTTTATAATTTTTTTGAATATAAGTATAAAACTATACGGTTAATTTTAGATTACCAAATATAAATATACAATTATATAGTTAATGGTTAAAATTATATCAAAACCAATAAAATCTTATTAAAAACGATGGTTAACCGGTTTAATATCGCACTAAAACCGGATAACCCACCATTGTTTACTAACTATAAGAAAAAAACAATAAATCTACATCATTTCGGTTAACCGTTAAACCGGAAAAACCGCACCGAAACCGACGGTTAACCGGTCCCGGTTAACCACTTCTAAATGAACCGGTTCCGGTTATCAAATTTGACTAACCGACAATCCGGTTAACCGGCTTTTATGAACACCCCTAGCTGTCTGCGCCTCCTAGTTTGTCGGCCCAGAGCCATGTATGGCTCCCGTCAAATGTCTTCCTCGGCATGGCCAAAGATACGACGATCCTGCTTCTTGTATGCATGTACATGCATGATTCCAGCAGCCCAATAACAAATACTATCCATGTATGTAAATACAGTGTGGACTGATTTCATGGTCTCAGCCCATATTCTCACGTCCGTCCAAGTTGATCAGAAGTAAAACCCAATATCTAATGTGGTTGTAACTTCTTTTTGTTGGTTAAAAAGATGAGTCCAAAAGGATAAAATATTGTTGCTGTTTACGTGCTCCTTCATGTGCATGCGCCTGTGATCATTTCATGATTAATTAATCATAATTGATCATGAAACAAAGTATGTAATTCCAAGCATGTTTTTCCTACATTTTACATATAAAATATATCTGTTCGCATCAAAATATAAATAGTAGCAAAACTATAAGATAAGTGTGAAATATAAGCCAATTCATTATGAATATTAAATTAAATTAACCCATACAAGTTTATATATTTCACGCTTATCAAGTATACAGATATGTGAAGATTTGAAATGGTGTGATGTTACTATTAGCCCAAAAGTTACCACGTAAAATAAATACAATCGCAATCAAATGCAATATGTAACCGATAGTAGTCAATTACCTTAGTTCCTGGCGGGACATAAGAACAATAATGATGATGAGAAGGAAACTAAACATCCTATGTAAAATAGTTTACAATCGTAAAAGCTTGTAAAATGTATAATTCGATAACCTTGTGACTGAAACTAATTGAGGTCAACCGGCAATGTCAAGGCCATAGGTTGACTGAAAACCAAGGGTTACTTGAAGATTAAGGAAAGCCTAATTTCACTGTACACATTAAGGTACCAAATAGGTGATAATGCTAGGAGAGCAAACTAGCTAACTACATATAATGATGAATGGTAACATAAACTAAACAGGATGTTGTAACCACGACACGATCATAACATTGAAGAATACTAATCACTAAATCGTTACTACAGAGCGCGCACGAATATAAGCCTAAAGATCAGTCCGAAGGAACAATTGAGACGCTTAAAAGTGCACTAAAACCATGAACATCCGACCTCCAGAGGAAAGCGATAGACAAGTCACAACCCACCGAGACCGTATACAGATTAAAATGCCAAGTGCCAATCAAGAGCCCTTTTATGTCTAAATGATAAGAGTTCGAAGGAGCTAGATAACACAATGTAAATAATAGAAAAGGGAAAACGAAACCCTAAGGTAATCAGAGTCGCACAACAGAAGCTGGTGGACCGTTTCACACATCTCCTGGTAGATTAACAAGTGACTTATCTGCCAATACCATAGACCCAGAGAGGCTGAACCTGAATCCGTTTGTAGACCGGTATGAATACCAATAAAAAGCCTTCTTGATACTGAACCCAAGCCATTAACATGGCCAAGACCTTTGATGGCAATATAATGTGAGTTACATTGCATGGAAACTAGAATACTCCTTGAGAGTTAAACATCTTGAACCAATGTTCAAGGATGATATAGTGGGGATTACGTGGGCGTAATCCATTTTTAAGGGGGGTAGGCGCGTTGCGTTTTTGCTGTGTTGTGTTCGTTTGATGTGTTGCTTGTGTGATGATTGGCGTATTTGAACTGTGTTGGATTATATTAGGATGTGTTGCGAGGTACCTTGATTATGAATTAATGACTTGTGCTCTTGATCACACATGAGTACAGTTTGTGAGTATTGCTGGAATCTTGATTACATATGAGTACATTTTGGGAATATTACTGGTACATTGAAATATTATTGAGAACTTGGTGAAGCCACAAAGGTGGTGTGGCGCTTATAAGCGCAACTGGTAAAATAGAACCGTGGAAATTGCGGGAAAGGATCCTTTTTGTTAGTGAGAACGAATTCGGGACTTGATCCCCGGTAGTGACCAGAATACGAACATTAATGAACGAAACAAGACTTTGGGTCGAAGTCTCTTTAAGGGGGGTAGGTTGAAACACCCCTAATAGTTAAAACACATGAAACCAAGAATATGTGTGGTATGTTTAATTATCCGGTCATATTAATGTATAATTGAACTACAACTTATACACTAAGATGCTATAGGACATACATATGCCCGTGAATGGGGTAGCAAGTAACACTGTGGGTTTCGATATGACTAACACAGTGGGCAAAATAAATTATTCCATGTTAGGATCTTTGTACACGAAACAAGTGTGACACATTATGCAAACTGAAATATATGGAGTGCTCATTGACACATAACAATTGTACTAGGTAACATATGATACGAGAATATATTATACGAATCAGTGTAAGTAACATTATAAAAGGAGTGCTTGTACTCACCAAATCATATTCCTTGTCTTAAATATTAAACTAACCACCTACCTACTACTTAATCATACTATAAGACAATAATAAAAACAACCCACTCTTGTGATCTAACCTTCCCCATTTTTCCTTCGCATAATCCTTGCATGCAAACCTGCCAGACGGATCTCTGGAAATCGTTGAACATAGATCTTCTCCAAGACCTCTCATGGTAAGAGTAAATAACCAGAAACTCGACTTTTAAATTCGTTCCATCTCCTCTGTTTGTTGGCTGAATGTCAAGTGTTGACGCCCTCTCACTGTCTATCTTTGCATGCGCGAACTTCGCTGTTAAAATCTCCTCAAGTTTTCTGAAAATCATCCAGAAACCCATCCTCAATCTGTCCCAAAAATCAGAGCCAAGGTGAGGCCACAAAATAGTCTTGATCCTTGTTTTATCCTCTCTGTTTTAACGCCGTGAGAGACATCTGCTTACTCGCCCTTTCTCTTTTTGTTCTGCCTGAAATTGTTATGTGGGTGCTCCCAGCAAGTCTAGGCATCCTAGAGCAACATCCGTCTCAACTGCCCTTGAAAGTTACCCCAAGGTAATTCCGTTAAACATTTGCGCATACTTAGGAAACTCAATCATCGTTGCTGTATAATATAAGCATCTAACATGGGAAGTTTTGTGTTGTTTACGGTCTGGAATGAAGGACCTTGAGGTGTGGTGAATTCGCCAGCTAGGCTCATGAGAAAAAAAACCCCAGGAGTAATTCCCTCCTAAGAAAGGTAAAACCCACCGAGAAACCTTGTGAACTAACCTAATTTATCCATTTCAAATATACAACGAAACTGATCCTAGTGGCAGTTTGTGTAGGGCCGAAAACGCCTGAAGGAAAGCTAAGAGATTACCGGAGAAACAACTTCAAAACCCCAAGGTTGTAACCCCAACTCCTACCTAAAAACTATGCTTGATATTGTGTAAAAAAAATTCTGTTCGAGGTTATGTTGATAAATCAGTAACAATGAACTGGCTAAACGGTGGTCTAAACACAGGTTTTAATAAGTTAAATACTTGCTTAAGGGTTACCGAAATCAGTGGGTAAGATCTATTGGTATTAAGCTAGAAATTACCACTAAAAAAACTGGTTATACGTTGGGTTGTTAAATCAGCAAAGTTGATGTACTAGGAGCAAATTACAGAGTTATAAGTCTTGTGTTCTGAATTGCCGAGAGAGTATGGTACTGTTCTGAAAATATTTGAGTGAGGCTGTCAAGGAAATTAATGCTAGGTGACTTAGTAAACCAGGTCACAAATGGTGAGGGAAAAATCTGGTTAAGCAACGAGATGAAGGGTGGATTTTTAAGCGTGAAAATCTATCAAATCAAAACTGAGGAATATGTGTTTTAGTTCTGGAAAGTTGGGTGTTTATGACATGTAAAAAAATGCTAAGAGAATGGTGGAAGAATGTCACTAAGTAACCAAGAGAAACTAATCTTTGGCCTCCTTGTAATCAGGACCGAAAGTGCCCAAGTATACCCAAGAGATTCAGCAAGGAAATCCCTGCTTGAATCACCCCTAAGGTTGTGTCTGAAACCCATGATTAATGTATGGTTAATAATTGACTGTAACAGTTAACCTCAAACTGGAAAATTTCCTTGTGCTGTAACGATACTGTGTTGGTAAATTGGTAGAGTAAATACCAGGTTTCAAGCATATAAGTCTTGTTAGATCAATACCGAAAATGTCTAGGGTTAATCACAGGGTTGTTTTGACTTGTCCTTGAGGTTAAAACCTAGGGAAAACACTTAGCTAACTGGATAAGAAAGTTGAGAGAGATAGGTTCTCGATCAAGCAGGAAGAAAACAAAGGAGAGCCTTGAGGTTCATATTTCAGTTTGCAGTTTTATGTTTCTCCTGAAACTAGTGCTCTCTTGGTAACAATATTACAGAGGGCTATAAGGGGATACATTGAGAGTTTAGGAGCTTAAAGTCTTACTAATTCATCTGATTAAAGGTGATAACTTTCTGGGGGAAATAACACGTCCAAATTGAGAGTAAAGAAAAGGAATAGAAGTGAGGAGTTCAGATTTGTGTTTCAGTTCTATAATGATTGATGTTATATTTGGGAGATGTTGTCTTGGTTGTGTTGGGCTAGGCTGAAGTTTAAAATCATACTAAGAAGGTAAATAACTTGGGGAGTGAGATAGCAACTAGATCTGGGAATGTAAAGCAAACCAGAAAAGGAATAAAAAATCTAGTGCACCAGTTCAGTTTCCTATGTTTTGAAGTTTCAGTTGCTGATTGGTGTTTTCAGTGTTGCAGTTTACGGTGGGGGATTCTCTCTGTATAAACGTATTTCAGAAGAGTAAGGGAGTTGTAGTGGTTTGAAAATGAATTTACAACATTGTTAGTGCATTGATCTCGGTGGGTATATCCATTGGGAAGACTAGAAAACCGTTTAACAAAACAAAAGAAGAAATGTTCAGGAACATACAGATGCTGTTTCAGACTTTCGATAACTGATAGTTTCAGTATAAGCACATTTTAGTAGAACTAACCGTGCTGTTTTGGATTGTTCTCAAGCTCAAAACCTTTCTAAAACACTTAAGTAAATGGGTAAACAATTTGGGAGAGATTTGAGGACAGAATGATAGCCTAAATCAAAGAGTGAAGAGGAAATTCATGAGCTGGGTGTAACAACTTTTACTGCAGTCTGACGTTTCAGTATAAGGGGTTTTCAGTAGGGTTATCAGGGTGATTTTGGGAATTTGTTTTGAATTCAGAAACTTGATAACACATTTAGCTAGGTGGGTAACTAGGCTAAGGGAAAATTGAAGAAAAACCAGATTTGTGAGCAAATAAAAACAAAGAGGAAACTAGAAAAAAAAAACAGACCTTTGGTATTTCAGTTTCACGTTTACCTGGGAACTTGAATCTGTATAACCTTGTTACAGAGAAGTTATAAGCAGTTGTATTGAGTTGCTAAAGAGCCTAAAACACTTCTGGTACAATTAAGTAAGTTTATGAATATTTTGGGAGGGGTAAAAGACAGATTGAGAATCTAAATCAATGACTCAAGAGGAGTACGTAGATGGAATATTTCAGTGTCGGTAAATCGTTGTTCTGTTTAACTGATTTCCAGAAGGGGTTTAAGGGTGAAATTAACTTGGAGATGAGTCTAAAACATTGCTAATACATCTACCTAAGTGAGTAAACAATTTGGGAAAAATTTGAAAGTAGTTTAATGCATTCAAAAGAGATGTTAAATGGAAGTGCTCAAGGATGTTGTTTCAGATTTCGTTAATCTGATGTTTCTGTATAACCGGGTTACATAGAGTTTATAAGGGATGTGTTGGGTGTTCAACGAACCTAAACATACCTAATACACGCAAGTGAAGTTATAAAAACTTTGGGCAAGATTTGAAGACTGAATTATACCAAAAAAAAAGAAGTTTATAAAGCTTCTGTACAAAACTAGAGGTTTCAGTTTTCTGTAGGTCACGGTTTCTGTCAAATGAATTTTTTGAGGTGTTAACAACCTTGTTTTGAGTTGTTCTTGAGTTTAAAACCTCCCTAATGCACTTAGCTAGTGGGGTGAAAGTCTTGGGTGGAATTAGAAAACATATTAAGGAACTAAAAGGAAGATTCAAGTAGTAGTACACTGATTTCTGTTTCAGTTTCTGAAACTTATGTTTTTGGTATGACTGACGTACATGGGTAGTAAAAGTGTGGTGTTGGTTTAATAATGAACCCAAAACGTTTCTAATACATCTAGCTAAATTGGTAAAACACTTGGGGGGGGGGGAGATAGACATCAGTTTGGGAACTTAAACGTGTAGTAAAATGAAGATATGTGTAGTTGGTGTTTTCAGTTTTTGTTGTGTTTACGGTTCTGTAAGTATGGGTGCCTAAGTGATTAGTGGTACAGTATTGGGAATTCGGTTATGAATATAAAACCGCGCTGAGATGTCTAGTAACAGAGGTACTGTTTAGGCAGCTGGAAACTAGATCTTTGGTGAACTAAGAATGGAAACTAGATCTTTGGTGAACTAAGAATGGGAAATAACCAAGTTAATGAGCAAAGAAGTGGAGAAGCATTCCTTAGCTGTTGAGTATCAACCCGTAGCCATTGGGTTGGTCTAAGAGGGATTAATAATTTAAGGTCTAGAATTATAACCTGATCAATAATCGAAACAATGCATACTTATAGGAATTTGAAAGCTAACTAGAAATAGTACTTGAGGATACGAGACGATTATATGGGGACAAGTTGGAGGTACCTTAGATGTTACTGCTCGACTAAAACAATAGACCCAAACCAAACGGAGTAAGTAGGTCCAACGTTGGCAACTATTACACTTAAGGCTAGGACAAACATTATGAATAGAACTACGAACAATAACGCATGATCGAACGATCTAACCCGTTCGAATAATTATTACAGGAGTGAGTCCCACGGGCAGCGGGGAACCCTTGTGCAAGTATCTATGACAACTATAATAAGGTATGGACATGTGTGGTTCGTATGTTGCCGTGTTACACGGCTTGTTTGCTGTGTGCCTTGTTTGACAATGACCACAAGACTAATACATGAAAACGGATGTGTGTTTACCGTGCTTACTTGTCTGCTGTGAGCTTGTGTAAAGCATGTGAATGGATTGCTTATTTATCTTGCTTATTCGCGTGCTATATTCTTGTTATACTTTGCTCGCGCGCACACAGTAACTTAATCAGTTCTCGGTTACGAAAGACTACGTGACGAAACTCATTGAATGTCACAATAACCAAGGAAATTACATAAATCAAGGAAACTCCTCTTAACTATAGAGGGATACTAATGACACCCACTATGGTGTCGAGCTATCAACGATAATGATAAGCCAATACCAGTTAAAAATAAATAGGGAGACGGACCCTTTGTATCCGGGGGCAGAGGCCCATGACAAAAAAAATATAAATAGGGATACGGACCCTTTGTATCCGGGGGCAGAGGCCCATAACCTTAAAGATAAATAGGGAGAGCTATCCTGGGGTCTAGAGATGACCCCTCTTTCTCGACGCATGACGCCGGGACTGGAGGAGTAGCGAGAACATCCCGGGGTCTAGAGATGACCCCTCTTTCTCGACATATAACGCCGGGAATGGAGGATTGGCTATGGAGAAGACGTTCTCCAAATTGTGGTGATAAGAGAATTCACAAATAATCCTTAAAGAAACAAGGAATGATTAGCACCCACATAATAGAGTCTCGGGATCTAATCTATATCCCCTGACTCAGTGCCTGAGAATAAATGAAAACTTGTGTAATGAGACCAAGCAGATAAGAAACATTCACAAATGTGATCCTTTGAGAAACAAGGAATGAATAGCACCTACATAATAAAGTCTTGAGATCTAACCTATATCCCCTGACTCGGTGCAAGAGAAGGAAGGTGAACTTGTGTAATAAGAACAAGCAAACAATACGCAATCTCTTGAATGATCCCATAGTGAGGATCGACGGTATGATATACCTACGCACACGTCCTATTACTTGCTTGGTTGTTGTTGCTACGTTAGCAGCTTGTTGTGCTTGGTTGCTTGATGCTAATGCTTTGCTACCTCTAAGTGTGTTTGATATCATGATGTGATGTGGTGTGTTTTACTGCTTTATTATAGCATGTAAATTGACTTAATAATATTCGACCAAGTAGTCGTGTAGCCCGGCAACATACGGGCTACACACGTTCATACTCAGCGTAGTTTGCTGAGTCCTTTACAACCTAATTTTTACAGGTTTTGTGCCGGACGATAACGGAGCGTAGGCGGGATGGCTACCATGGGGGTAGTCCATCAGGGCATTACTTTTGAGTTGTAGTAGTATGTTCAATGTAAGGGTCGTTACTAAACCCGAGATGTAATTTTCAGTTTATGATATGCTAATTTTGTAGACACTCGGCATTTGGGAGTTGTAACTTAAATTGTATATGAGTTTTGATAAAGGGCTGTTTCCAGTCATACAGACCGTAACTTGGTGTTAGTAATGTGGACTGTCAACCACGTGGGTGGTTGGCATCTATGGCACCCGGATGGAGATTTGAACTGATGCGTAGATAACTCGTGATAGCTTTTGGCGCGTCGTTTATTTGTTGGTCATTATTCGGGGGTGTTACAGAAATTCAGTGTTTAAGTTTAATGCAATTTAAGGGCCTAAGAGCCATGTTATTTAAGGGCCTAAGTGCCAAGCAATTTAAATTATGCTCTATATTGTGATGTAGTGTAGTTTAAGGTTTAGTTTCGTGTAAAGAACATTTCTTGTGTGGATGAATGTTCTTGATTGTTTAATGGTGAAAAACTATGTGTTTTGGTGTAAGGAAGTACTAGTGAAACTATGTCAAAATTTGGTGAGTAAATAAGGAATCTTAGGTGTTTAAATGAAGTTTAGTGACCTAGGTTGTACTAGGAAGTGTTAAGGGTTGATTTGGTGAAAGAAATGGGAATTAAAGTGTTTATAAGCATTAAAATGATTTAAGGTGTTCTTGAGGGTTTAAAATGACTTAGGCATTGTTTTGGATGACTTAGAGTGCAAATGAGTGATTTGTGATACACCAAAGTCATGGTGGGAGTGTGTTTAAGACTTGTGCAAATTTTGTTAAACAAAGGAGTTATAATGCCTTGTGAATGAGTGAATATGAGTTTTGGGAACGACTTAAAGGAGTTTGTGTAAGGTAGATCATGGTAATGAAAAAGGGATGTTTTAAAGTGGTTTAAAAGATTATGGGGAACACTTTGGTTAGTTGATATTTTAGGCAAAAACTATCACCTAGAAACCTAAGGGAAATGTTACAAGTGTTAGGAGATTTTACAAGATGATGAGCAAGTGTTTGAGGAGTTTAGAAGTGAGTTAGAAAATGAGTTTGGTGGATGTTTTATGAACGTTTAAGGTTGCCAATTGATGTTAGAACACATTAGGAGACTTGAGGGAAAGTTTGGAGCAAGTTGAAAACTGTTTGGGAAGTTTCTGCAGTAGACCGACCCAGGGGACCGACCCTGGCTGGGTCGTTCAGACTGTAATAAGGCAACGGGAAATGTTTCTGGAATCGACTGACCCAGGGGGTTGGGTCGGTCGGTGGGTCGGTCGGGCTAAAAACAAAGAACAAAAATGTTTCTGAAATGGACAGACCTTGGGACCGACCCTGTCAAGGTCGGTCGGAGTAGAATTTTTAAACCCGGAATTGTTAATGGAACGGACCGACCCAGGGGTTGGGTCGGTCGGAAGGTCGGTCGGCCTATACTTGTTAAAAAAACAGAAAAGAAATGAGCCTTGTGTAGTAAACCCTAGTGTGAATTATGAGGATAATTAAGTGTAAGTTTTAGTGTGAAAACTTGTTGTGTAAACATGTAAAACACTTAGTAAACTAGGAGTTAAATAAGGTAATTAACCGACGTTATTATTTATGTATAGGAACTACCTTCGGTGGAGCTCGAACACTACAAGGACCAAGGTATGGTTTTCTTGCAGTCTGTTTGCTACCGGTTTACACCGGCTTGTGTGTTGTTTGTTTTTTGTATTTTTATGACTTTGTAAGACTTAAATCATGAAACGAGTTTACAGTCATGGTTATTATTGACGTGTGTGTACCGGTACCGTTAACCTCGGATACGTGCTAACCCGTTAGTTGACCGAACTAGGATACGTAAGAGAGTGGTACTTGGTTTTAACGTTTCAACTTAGGAGCGTTCTAACTACGGCTATGTATGAGCTGGTTGTGGTTTGTGTTGTTTCAAGTGTATCCCATCTCCCTTGTGTGCCTAACTGGGCCTAAGCACTTATTTGTGATTTATTGTGTTAAGTTCCAACACTGGGACTTCTAACAAGTGGTTAACTGGGGAGTGAGGAATCCGGTCGTTCCGGTCACGTGTGTATGTACGGGAGTAGATATCTGAATCAGATTCGACTCTCTTTATGTTATGGTTGTTTTTCCTTCTTGGATTAAAATCACCCACAAGCTTAACCAAAGCTTACCTACCTGACGGTTGATCGGGCTAGGGGGAATTTATGTACGGTGTGCTTGGATCACTATATCCGACACATTTTTGGGTTAAGCTATTCGTTCGACAAACATGACGGTAATGAGTTATGTAACAAGCTTAACATGAGAGTGAGATCATTCTCTAGGCTTACCAAGTTTAACTGAATAATGTTTGGTTTGTTTCCCAAAGTGAAATACTCCTGTTATGTTGTATGTTGTTGATGTTATGCAATGCTTAATGCTATGCCCATGTATGTTGTATGTTTAATCAATGCCATGTTATCATGACAGTTAGTTGCGTGTATCCCGGTAGCCGGCGGGCTGAACGTTAATCATACCAGCCAAGGGGTGCTGAGCCCCTTTGGGGCACCATATTTATTTTACAGGATGAGGATCGAGGAAGCGGAGTGGCTTTAGGATCCTAGGATGTAAAGAAATACTTTTGTTAGTTTGGGATTAAGGACCCGGGAAGCGCCTGTGCTCCCGTGGTCGTATATTTTGGTACGTCAGAATTACAGTGGCGGTTTGTAAATATTGATACTCGGTATAGTTGGTTGTATTTATGGTTTTTAGTACTATGCTCGGGAGTCTGTGCATCAGACCGATACAAACGTATGTATTCTGCCTTGTTAGCCATGTGGGTGGCTAACGGCATGTAACACCAACTCGTTTAGTTACCGTTTAAGTTATATATTTCCGCTGCGGTTTTGGTTTAATGTTAAGTTTATAGTAGGGGTGTTACACTTAATTTGACATGACTGAGCTCAATTAGTGTCTTAATTTGACACGAGTGAGCTCAATTAGTGTCTTAATGTGTGTATGTATGTAAATGTGTGTATAAATTGCTTATTTTTAAAAGGGATGACATGCATGTACATTATTACACAGCTACTACATTCTGGTATGTCAGCCCATAAGATTTCTTATAGGACTATAGAAGGTACCCAATGACATTTCAATTTTATGGGGAATACAAGTATGTAGCTTCTTACATGGCTATTTAGCTTCATCATTACATGTAAGCACACAATTACTATTAAACATGATCACACACAACCACGATGTAAGGACTATACAAGGTACGAAATGACATTTCACAATTTTATTGGGAATACATGTAAGGACACAGTCACTAGTTGCTTCAGCATAAACTTTAAGAACAGAGTCACTATCAGACACAAGCACAATGTTTTTAGCAAAAAGCTGGAGCTTGTGCTTTCTTTATAAAAGGAGTAGAGGTGCTACTGATTCTTACAATTCATATTTCCACACCACCAACTCCTTCAAATTCACATCCCATTCACATTATCATGAGTCACTCCTCAAATTCCGAATACACTTCTAATATCATATGGGAGCATGAATCCCTTTTCGATACAGAAAAGAGTGATGTTTCAATGGCGGAGAATGAATCACTCCACAACTAGTCAAATTCCAAAAACACTTCTACTATCATATGGGAGCATGAATCCCTTTCCGATACAGAAGAGAGTGATATTTCAAGGGTGGAGAATGAATCACTCCACAACCAAGAAGAATCTACTGGAAGTAATGACTGGATGGGGGTGTATAAGAGTTCAATACCGTGGGAAGTAGAATCACTCCCATATTCCTATTAAGACAACAATGATTTTTTAATGGAGTCAGTTACAAGTAATGAAGTGTATGACAGTTCCATTTTAGGGAACTCGAATAACTCTCTAATTCATATGAAGGCGAGAGTGATGAGTCAGTTGGTAGTAATGATGATTGATAATATCAATTATGTTTTTTCCCTAAAGATGTCTTTACATCAAATGTCATCTTGTAATATATTATGTAACTTAGTTGTGATTCAAGATATTCAATGAAAGTTGTTTCAAATGTCCATTTGCATTATTCAATGAAAAAATATCACCATAATACAATCCAACGAAAAGTGTTGATAGAAAAAAAACTTTGTACTACATGTTAGTAAAAATGAAATGACTGTAAAAACTGTTACAGATATCAATTTTTACTTTCTTGAACAAAAGCGGGCGCCCCAACACATTACAATGTATTCCGGATAGTTTGGCCAAAAAAAAAATTGTGGACTGCACTTAGTAAAATCACTATTCATCAAGTATAAACTTCTTTAATTAAATCACAAGTGGATGTCAATTAATGAAAAAAAGCTGCACCCCAAACTTTGTTACATGTTTACAACGTTAAAATGATTTAAAATAATTTTGTACTGCGGTGATTAGTAATTTTGTACTACGAATAGCAACCCCCAAATAACAAATGTAACTTAATTATCTGATAAACATACTAAATAGTTAAACAAAATATAAATTAAAAATACTCTTAATTACTATAATAAAAAATAAAACAATCTTAATTAGTTATATCAAAATCATGTTATAATTCAAAAATATTTGCAACTATTTTAAATCATTATCTAATACATACACTGGTTAGTATTTATTTTTTAAAAATAATTTTAGATGCTAATATATCTTGTTTATATATTCTTGAATTTTTTGGTATTAAGTATAAAAGTTAATTCACATTTAGTTAGATAATATTTAGTTATAAATATTTTTAATTAAGTGTTTTTAAAATAAAAAGAAATAAAATTATTTTTTTATTAAATTGAAAAGTATATGAAAATGAAATAATAAATAATGGCTATACTTAATCCTTTATTTCATATTAGTATATTTTAAATATTTTTATGGTATAATTTTTTCAATCCAAAGTTTTAAAAGTTTTATTTTAAATATTTTAATATGGGCTTCTAAATATATTTAATTGTATTTTTTATATTAACACAAGTATATAGTATATAACTCAAAGAAGAATTGAATAATTATAAATATTTTATTTTAATGTATATAAGATCTTACATATTTGTTGATAATTAGACTGAACTCGTACGCTCAGTCGAGTTTTCATTTCACGTACTCGGAATTTAAAAAAAAAATACGATATTGCCCTCTCTTCAAGATCTTATATAAATACACATTCACCATCCACTATCTCTCCACCTCATTTTAAATTCTCAAAACTCTCTCTCTAGAATACTCTCTGACATCTCTCTAAAAGTGAAAGTGGAGCATTAACGGGAGTTCGAATTTCAAAAGGCGTAGTTTGGATCTACTTGTTCAGGTATTTTTCTGACTTAATTTATATTTTTTTTTCAGTAGAATTAGACTCGTACTATAACAAAAATAGCAAAATCAATCAAAATCGGGTCCCAAAAACGAGCATCGGCTCCCATATAGAAGACCAGACGCCGACGCAGACGAGCGCCGACACTAGCCATTCAGAGGGGCGTCGACGCGGGCAGCTTCAGAGGGGTGTCGACGCTGGTGGCATCTAGACAACGGTGACGCGGTGGACAAAAGGGAGGTACCGACACGAAGAGTACAGAGGCGGCGTCGACGTGGGCTGTCATTGCGTTTTTTTCCCGAATTTGTGACGTTTTGACTTGTTTTAGATGTTTTAGAGGTGTTTGACCTGTATGTGACTTGTTTTAGTTAGTTTGAATATGTTTTGATTGATTGATCTTGACAATTAAACAACATTGATATGTATTTGACGGGTATCGACTTACTTCGACTGGTCTTGACTCTTCTTAAACACATTATGACTAACATTGAACACTACACAACAGATGGGGGGTAAGGGTAAGGAGTTTTCGGTTTCATGGGTAGGTGCAGTAGCTAGCCTTGGTGAGGCATCATCACCGGCCTCGACGGCCCCTACGGCCTCAGCAGTAAAATATAAAAGGCGTGCACAGTACGTCCACGCCTTAGCTAGGAGGCGTGTAGCTAAGAAGCATCGGCGAGTACTTGAGAACCGGGTGCGTCAGAGATTGCTCGAGGAGCAACAACGGATAATGACACCACATCCAAACTTTCGTAGCCAGGTTGCTAACTCAGTGTTCAGTGTCGGCACTATTGTGGTGAGAACCAGTAGCGGGGGGCCTTCATGGCCTGCCGTGGGATCAAGCCCGATGGCTTCCTCTTCTTTCAGTTGAGGGCGGATAGCTATGACTCGAGCTCTGAAAGTGAGGGTGGATCTAGCCCGCCTGATCAGCTGCCTACGACGAAGATGCCAGAGGATTGCTTGCTCGATGGGACTCCAGTCCTTGGATTATGACCCTGATCCCTAGCTTCAAAGGTCATGTCGCGCTTGATGTGTGGCAAGGGCGGTATGTTCTTATTTTTTGTAACTCTTTTCTAACTTAAGTTTGCTTAGGAAATGTCATATAATATGACTTTTGTTAAAAATTTGAACATGATAAGAGGTCCTTAGCTTCAAGTCTAAGGTCAAGATGTTGGATCTATGGACTCCATTCACATTGAGACACTAGGAGTCAAGAGACGCAGTGGAGAGGACTTACTGGAGTGTAAGTTTCTAGATAAGAACCAGGTATATAGAGCGCTTTACGACCACTGTGGGGTAAGTACTGCTTAGCTGCCCAGGAGACGAGGAGTACTTGTGGTACCTCGTGGACAACACGATCTTGATCGACAAGGGCTACGATCGTGTCATGCCATTCTCCTACTGGCCCATCGGTGACCCTGCCCACGTTTATTCATATGCATGGAGAGCGGCGATGCTGACTTACCTCTACTGGCAGCTTAGGATCGCCACTCGGGCAAAGACGTGTCAGCTTGCTGGATATCTAATGTTGTTACAAGTCAGAACTTTTACACGAGTGACGAACTACTCTAATTTAAATTTTTTAGGGCTATGACATAATGGTTAAATATGATTACTGTAGAGCTGGATATACGAGTACATCCCTATGTTCTGACCAGATCGGCTAGAGGATTGGGATGACACCATCCTCGTAGCGGCAAAGTGGTCATGTCTGCCGAGCAATGTGACGTACGGCGAGAGATTGCTACGTTAGAGGCCGGCTAGACACGATGTCCGTGACTGAGGTACGACTGAATTATTGGTGGACTCTGACAAAGTTGTGTTGTGCCGTTCGGCTAAACTGATGTTTAAATTGTTTTTTGTTTTTAATTTTTGAATGCCACGGGTTGATTGGGTGTCGTTTGGTGTCGGCGTACTACGGTGTGCGAGGGTGATCGCGATGGTATGTCAATATTCAGTACTTGGATGTCATTGAGCCCTACATATCGGATCGATGTCTCAAACAGTTTAGACTTGTGCAGTCCATCCCTTCAAAGCCGATTAGACCCCTCAACTGCTACCGCCACCAGCATGGCCGAAACTACACGACTAGGTACGATTTTGGGAATTCACCTAGAATAACATGACAGGGGTCATCAGGCGGTGCTTTCGGGACGTGCGGGCATGCCAGCCTTGGGAGGTGGCGCCGGGCTACGTAGCATGGTTCATTGAGCGACCCACTCTCAGGTGCGCTTCATTGGTCCCAATGGTGAGGTTTTTGCGAGGTATGAGGATTTGTTGTTGGCATGTATTGCACTAATTTCACTAACAATTATCATTTACCACTCATTGTTTTACTAAATATAATTACTAACTTACAATTTTATTTGTAGTACTAGGATGAGGGTGCTATGAGGCTTATGAGTATGGCGTCGGAGAACAACTGGAGCTGGCCTGCCCCCCCCGTTATGTTGGCGTGATGAAGGAATGCTGTCAAGTCAAGATCCTTTAGTTTTGATGATAGCAAACCTGTGTTGTTTATCTAATATGTTTGTTAAGCTCTGAGACACAGTTAAACAGGCAGAGGAGTGGCTTAGCAGGCAAGGCTGCAAGCATGCTCCATTCATGACTTGTGCCCAACCAGTCGGGCACTTGTCGAGGAGAGCTCCGAAAGAACTTCTAGTACACACAAGAAATCAAGTACCACACGACCACATCTCTCATGCATCAGAAATAATACAAGGACAAAACACTACATAAGAACGACAAACTCATGTAGACTCTCACATCCACACAAGCAACTAGCTCACGACAAAAGGATGGCTCATTAATGTGCAAGATAACAAGATAAGTCAAGGATATTAATAAGCATTTATAACATAGCCATAATGAAGTCTAAAAGAGAGTACTTATGAGCATTAATGAACCAGACAAGATCAAGCAAGTGGAGAGTGCTAGTGGTGACCAACCACTTGAGTATTTACCGCCGACGTGTCCAATCACATGACGACAAGTGTTTTGACGATTCCAAGTCAAGTTGAGGCTCAGCCTACACTTGGACTTGGCTACGCTACTGAGGATGAAGAGGCAAATGACCCTTAGAATATAGGAGGTTATAGGTCGTTTATTACAAGTCTTATGTGTATAAATATAATGTATAAACTTTTGTCTTCAAGAGAGGATATAGATACATGAAAAAGAGGGAGAGATACTTAGAGTAAGGGTAAGTCAGACTAAATGTATGTAATATACTAGGAAGTTGGTGAGCTGGGTAGGATTGGACTGAAAAGTTAATACTTGGTGTATTTGATAGACTGATCAGTCGGGGAACGGTTGGGGAACTGTAGGTCAACTGTCAATAGGGGGTAGATGGCTTAGGGGATAAAAGTCCTAAACTGTCTTGGATTCCTTAGGTAGGGCAAGGGAGATTGAGTGAACTGCTGTGTATAAATTCTCAACCGAATAAGGTTTCCAGTTTGAGTTTATCTCGTCTCTTCCAAATGATCAAATAGTTCCAAACAATATAAGAGACACATCCACGACCGGTCGGGGACGTATCTGGGGGCATCTGCCTATTTTAATTGGTATAAGAGCAGGTCTCTTCTAGAAAGCTAACTACTTTTGAAGACGGTCGAAATGTCTCATTCAAACCTACTGGCGTTAGAAGAAGGTTCTGCACCAAATCAACCACCACTCTTCAATGAAGACAACTACACTCACTGGAAAAATAAAATGGAGTTTCACATCAAGTCTGATGATCCAAGGATGTGGAGGGTTATATCACGTGGTGAGTACACCTTTCAAGATACTCAAGGACAAGACATACCAGTCGACAACATGACTGATGATCAAATCAAGAAGTTGATATTCAATGACCGAGCAGTAAGAATTCTACATTATGCACTACTACTTGAGCAATACTCTAAAGTGACCTCAGCTAAAATTGCCCAAGAGATTTGGAAAACTCTTGAAGTCACATATGAAGGAATGATGAGATCGAAAAGACTCGCATTGAGTTTCTACTCACTAATTGAGAGCTATTCATGAAGAAAGAGAAGAAGAGCATCTTTGAAATGCACACAAGGCTCACCAACCTGATCAACGAAATGCTCGTGCTGGGAAGAACTATATCAAATGAGGATCAAATTTGGAAGTTCCTCAGATCACTTCCTGCCTCCTTCGACAGCAAAGTCAATGACATGCAAGAAGTTCATGATCTCTCTAAGATGTATTTAGAAGACATGTTAGGATCCTTAATGGCGTTTGAGTTAAAATTACAACAAAGAAACTCAAAAAGCTCAACGAGAGAAAGAGGAAAAGGAATAGCCCTTCAAGTAGCTGATGATAAAGAAACAGAGTTGGAAGAATGACAATGAGATGGTCCTTTATGCCAAGAGGTACTTCCGAAAATTTCTTAAAAACAACATGAGAAAAGGAAAAGAATCCAAAGAATCTGATGATTACCAAAAAAAGAGCAATGACAAGTGTCGTGGGTGTTCAAAGCGTGGACACCACATCAAGGACTGTCCTCAACGACCCCAAGAGGACAACGATAGGGGTAGGAAGCTTGCCTGGAAGTCATTCAATAAGAAACCAAAGAAAGAAGCGTTTGTCACTGCATGGGGAGACTCAGAACTAAGTGATGATGATCAAAACCTCAGATACAACCACCCAGGAGATGAGAAGGCTCATCTAGGCCTTGAGGAAGTGTGCTTGACGGCTCAAGACATGGAGACATCAGAAAAAGAAGAAGAACAAACAAAGGTAAACTATTCTCAACTCAGATGAAAAGTTCAGAAAGTTGAACTTCTGGGACTCAGAAAATTCTCTCTCATTCTGATCGATCAACTAGTAATTCTTGAAAAGGAAAATAGAGAGGTTTTTGAGGAAAATGAAAGATTAGAAGAACACTCAGATAAGGTAGTTAAACTCACAAATGCATTAAAAGAATTGCAAAATGACTATTGTGAAATCCTTGTTGTACATGAAAAATTGAAGTTAGGTAAGCAACCTGAGATTGATGAACTGATCTTTGCCCTTAACGAAAAGGAAAAGGAACTAGCATCTCTTCAAGAAAAATGTAAAATTAGAGAAAGATGCTAAACAACCCAGAAGGAAGGGTGAACGACCAGTCGGGTACCTATCGCAGACACATCGTGGAGGTGTCTGACACTTGTGTAGACAACATGGTCACCAGGAAATCAAATGCCATAAAACACTCTTTAGAAGGAAATTTCAGTTAGAGAAAAATGGATTAAGGTGGGTTGTCAAGAATAAAGCAGAATCACTTGGTGGAAATGGGTCCAAACTTCATTAGGACCCTAATCCCACACAACTAACTTGTTAAGTGCGGAATTGAGTGGGAAGGGATCCCCGCTGGTACATGAACAGTGGGTGCTCTAAACATGTGACAGGAGACAAACAAAAATTCCTCTCACTCGAATCAAGAGGCCAAGGAACTATTTTCTTTGGCGACAACAAAATGGGAGAAATCATCACTATGGGTAAGGTTGATATTACTTCAAGTTATGTCATTAATAATGTCAATTCGGTTAATGGATTAAAATTCATATAGCTTAGTGTATCTCAAATTTCAGACAACGATAACTTAGCTCACTTCTATTCTACATATTGTAGCATAGCAAGTTTAAGTAATGGAAAAAGATTTGTTAAGAGGTAAAAGATAGAAAACATGTATATGTCTGGAGGATATTGACAATACAAATCTTCCATGTCTGAATGCTTCAATAGATGACTCAACCTTATGGAACAAAAGACTAGGACATGATGATATCACTCTACTAAGAAAACTAGTCAAGAATGGGTTAATTAGTAGTCTCTCTGAGATTAAGAAGTCTGAGACGAATCTTTGTGATGTTGACGTTTGCTATCTATGATCACTCACGAGTTGTATGGACGATATTCACTACTCCCAAAGACGAAGTCTTTGAGAAATTCTAAGTCCATGCAAGATAAATCCAAGTACAACTAAACCTTCAGATCAAGGATCTAAGGTCAGATCATGGAATCTGAAGAGGAGGAGGGTTCTGGATTTGATCTAACCAAACAAAATCATAAAGATAAGTCACCAACTGAATAACTCATGCTCAAAAGGTCAGTTGCTGGTCAACAACATGTCATCAAAAGAAATGAGGATGTCAAAGATTGTTTATCACCGTCAACTCGGCATCAAGAGTGCCTTTCTCAATGTATATGTCAAAGAAGAAGTTTATGTTGAACAACCTCCATGTTTTGAGACACGAGAAGGGAAAGACATGGTGCTCAAGCTTGACAAAGCTCTTTATGGGCTCAAACAAGCTCCAAGATCATGGTATGATTGCCTGTCATCCTATCTATTGGAAAACAACTTTAAAAGAGGTAAGGTTGATAAAACCTTGTTTGTATACAATAACAAAAAAGGATTTCCTAATAATGCAAGTATATGTTGATAACATAATCTTTAGAGCTTCTAATGAGAAGTATTGCAAGAAATTCGAGGCACTAATGAAAAGAGAATTTGAGATGAGTGATCTAGGAGCATTGAAGTTCTTCTTAGGACTTCAAGTCAAACAGCATATTGAAGGGACTATCATATCCCAACAAAAGTACGTAAAGGATCTAAAGATTTGAAATAGATGGATGTAAACCTTTTGACACACCAATGACAGTTGGCACAAAGATGGGTATCACGACTGGTGACCAACAGGTCGACCAACGATCGTACAGAGAGATGATTGGTTATCTACTATATCTAACTACTAGTAGACCTAACATTATGTATAGTGGTTGCTTATGTGCTAGGTTTCAAGCAGATCCAAGAGAAAGTCATCTCATTGTTGTGAAAAGAATCCTACTTTATCTCAAAGGGTCCATGAATCTTGGTCTCTTTTATCCAAAATTTACTAACTGCAATATTGTAGGATTTTCAGGTGCAGACTATGGGGGCTCTATCGCCGATCGAAAGAGCACGTCTGGGACAAAATTCTTTGTTGGATCATGCTTGATTGCATGGGGATCGAAGAAACAACAAAGTGTAGCAATCTCAACTGCTAAATCAGAATACATAGCTGCGGCTAGTTGTGCTCAACTCTTGTGGCTCAAACAATAAATTGGTGACTATGGTGTCAAAACAAGTATGTTACCAGTTATGTGTGATAATACTAGTGCCATATCTATTTCCAAAAATCCAGTACATCATTTTCGTACTAAGCACATTGACATTAGACATCATTTTCTTAGAGATTGTTGTGAAAAGGAGTTAGTTGGTTTAAAGTACATTTCAACTGAAAATCAACTAGCAAATATCTTTACCAAACCCCTAAGTAGAGAAAGGTTCAACAAGATTGTTCATGATCTTGGAATGATATTCATTAATCACGATTAGGCTATCTTTCAACTCTTACGACCAGTCATCAATAGGTCAGTGACACTTCAAGTATTTCATTCAATGGTCATTGTAATGGTTAATGCATGTATGGTTTGTCAAAACGACTACTTGAAACAAATATGTCAGCCATTTCATAAAAGAGATAGTAGAATAGGAAGGGGGTAACAGATGGAAATAGGCAAAATCATAATGGATCAAAGACTGTCAGTCACGACCGATGCCCATTGTGAATAGTACCATTACAACTTGTCAGCAAGCGGACGGGGAACGGTCGTTGACCGTTACTCGATGTCTATAAAAGGGCGATGAGAGTTTCACTCTTGTGAGCCTCGTGCAAAAAAATTCCCACCTCATAGCCTCGCTAAGAATTCTTGATCGAAAAGTATTAAACTTCAGCAAGCTTCGCTCCTAAAGAAATGGCACCCAAGTCTGCTCTTCGCTGTAAGACCTCAAAGGCCATCCTTTCAAAATCGAATCCAAAACTGATCACCAGCAGCCCGATGACCACATATGTCACCTCTCAAAAGGGTGCAAGCATTAACAAGATGACAATCGAAGAAGAAACCAACTTTAAATGTCATGTTTCAGAAGAAGGAGAAATAAAACTCGAAGAGGTAACCTACTTAAGCTTCCACTTCCCTCGCCTATATAATCTCATCCAGGATGGACACCTAAGACCTACAATTCTTCCTACTTCAGCTCCCACAAAATTACAATCATGATCTCTTCCGCTCCATCTCCCGACACCTAAAAACCTACCACAAAACAATCCAAAGCCAAGAAACCAAAATTCTCAAAGGGAAAAAGCCTCACCCACAACCCCACCAGCCGCGCAACTCACACCTCCAAGGGTCTGCAAAGCAAACAAGAACCACCCAAGCAAACTCAATCCACCCCGGAGCCAGCAACTCGCCGGCTTCACTTCACTGACGATGAGGAAGCCACTTCAACTGACATCATCAGGCATGTCACTCACGAGGTAGAAGAAGAGGAAGTGCAGAGTGACAAAAAGTCACCAAAAGAAGGCACAATACTAGAGAAATCTCAAATGAAGGAGCTAATAGCACCAGACTCCAAGGAAAAGCAAGCATCATCTGTTCAAGTTGCACTACTAGTTGTTGAACTGTTACCAACACCTCACCAATCTAGTCAGGAAGAAAACAGTGACACTGAGTCGCTCTCACCAGTCATACCAACTCTCAAGGAGCGTGAGCATCTAAGGAAAGCAACAAATAGCTCTATCACCACACGCTCAAGAGCTCGAGGAGCTCTTTCAATCAAAGAAAGCGATTGCGAAACCTCAGCCGCAACAATCGCTCAAGAGGTTGAAGAGATTAAGGGAGCTAGAGCCAACTCTCATCAAGGCTGCAAACATTGATGACAAGTCCTGCCCCATCTTACCAAAGACGTTGGATCTTGAATGGATGGAGAAAATGGGTCTCAGGGAAATCATAGAGCTGCTTAAATTTTAGGGTTGGATTGACTTCTTCCAAAAACCTATCGCCTGCTACGCAGAGCTGCTCAAGGAACACATGAGACACTTAGGCCCTCTCCAGAGTGATAACAGTATGGATTACATCATTTCAGAAGTCCAAGGAATCCACATCAACATCACAAAGTCTTGGATAGGCTAGACCTTCAGTCAGGAGCCAGAAGGATTGGTCGTTCCCAAGGATACGACTTGGAATGATTTGGGACATAAAGGAGGCAAGATGATACATATGTTCAACAAAGGGGAAACAATGAAAAACTTCCCTGCAGTGCAGATGTCCATTCCTAACAAAGTCCTACACAGCCTTCTAACCCACAACATCACCCCAAGAAATCAACAAACTCACATCGTCAATGTCAGAGATGTGAGGATCATGTATGCCCTAAGGACGAAGGAGAAAATAGACCTTCCAATTATGATTCTACTCACTCTTGATAAGAGTAGACACGTCAACCAAGGGCTAGTACACGGGGGAGTGGTCACCGCGGCACTAGAGCAATTTGAAGTGGACACCAACCGATTCCATGAGTGCTCATGGACTGCTCAGGATAGTATTTGCTTAGAGATGCTATCCATATCCCCAAGGGGAGAAGCTCACCGTCCTTCCGAGGTCCACCAGAAGTGAAGGCTCGTGCTTAGAGTCTCGCCAAATCGTCAAGACATCTACTATAACACCCCAACTCATAAACTGACAATAACTCATATACCTCCAATTACTTTCATTTGCATTGCAGCGGAATATCCTACAACAGTTGTGTTACCGTCGTTAGTCACCCACGTGACTAACTAGGCATACTAAATTCTCCAAGATCTAGCTACGGCCTGATGGCCCAAATATACCGAACATTAGTATGCTAAAATCTTAACCAATTACATGTTCTTAATACAAGTACCTCATATCCTAATACATCATACTACATCTCATACCATTTACTAAGCGAGTGTACATGCACAACTCGTGTAACAAAAAGGAAAACAACCTGAAGTACTTCTACCCGATCCTACTCTCAGAACGGTCATCTTCTGTCATTCACCTGCAAAATAAATATGTTGCCCCCAAGGGGATCAGCACCTTTGCTGGTACGATTCTCTTATAGCCCCCAAGCTAACGGGGCTACGACGACTACTTGTCGATATCATGCGGTTGATTAATAACACAACATAAAATGGAAGTGCAATAAACACCACACCACATATGAACAATTATAGTTCAAACACAATGAACGACTTAAAAGTGTTCCTTAAGTAAGTGAGTTAATCTTTTAACTCCTTAGGTTATGATTTTTCTTATTCTCAGTCCAAGTCTTATCTCATCTCTTATCTCAAATCTCATCTCAAATAAGACAATCGTTCTTTAATTAGAATGGTTGCTCCTTAATTCATTGTTTATCTTGTCGGGTCAAAAGTAACCCTAACCAATGAGTTATTAGCTCCATTGGTTTACATAAACAATATTTCTTAGAATTAGTTGGGATTTAGGTAGATCCCACCACACCATCTCAGTAATGCCTCCCACCTCAAACAGAAATCGAGGTGACAGAGTCTTTATGTCGACTCTAGGCGATGAGTCCGAAGACAAGTCATATTTGGAAGTCAGGATCTGATAAGGATTCTGACCTCCTCTAATACACATGTGCGGGTACCATTCCGGATTCCTCACTTCCCCCAAGTTCTAGTTAGTGGAAGTCTCAAAGTCAGTGTTTGTTAGTTAACCTCTTTCGGTTACTAATAAATGAATATTAGGGAGTGTTCCTTATTCTCACACAATTATTTACTAAACATTGTTAGTAAGTTCTCAAGGTAAGTTGTGTTAGTTCAAATAACACACAACAATACAATAAACCGGTTGCATGCTTTATCTTGTTTAGCCGAAACACATAAACAAATAGCACACAAGCCGAGGGACACCTCATTAGCAAGCAGGCTACAAGAAAACCATACCGTTCATCGTCGATTGTTTCGATTCCCTATTCTTCTTCCGAGTCCCAATTCTCAAGTCCTAAAACATTCATCCAATTTGGATTGTTAATTACTTCCAATTAACCTAACTTACTTAGCTACTAATGATCCCCAACTAATAACCACTAAGTCCTTGTAATTTTTAACCTTAAACACTTAAATCATCTTACTTAACTTAACCTCTTGAGTCCTTATATGCTTATCTTTCTAATCATCATTACCCTCCTAATGGTGGATTACTAATGCCACTTTTTCTTTTCTATTTTTTTTATATGGCCGACCGACCTTGCAAGGGAGGTCCCAAGGTCGGTCCAAACCAGTGCACTTCCCCGCTTGAAAAGTCTAGCCCGACCAACCTTGCCAAGGTCGGTCCTAAGGGAGGTCGAAGTCAGAAGCTTCCTGGATGGGTAATTAAGCCCAGCAGACATTGCCAAGGTCGGTCCTAAGGTAGGTCGACTCCAGACCCTTGTTTCTAAATGCTTATTTCACTCCAAACCTTCCCACAAGTGTCCTAGTATGTTCTAACATCATTTTGGCACTTCAACACCCTCTTAAATTATCCACCAAACTCATTAATCCACCCACAATCAAAACTCCTTAATCATTTACTCAATTTCTTACTAAATCTTTAACACTTAGAACTTAATTCCTTACACTTCCAACATGTAAACTTTGCTTAAAACCTTAACCAACCAAAGTGTTTCTTCTCAACCCTTTTTTTATTACCCTCAAGCATTATCAATCACCCTCATCTCCTTAACTCAAACTTCTCAAAGTTCTCAAGGTCTTATTGCATCTCCATGCACAACTTTTTCTCCATTACACTTACTACTCATCATTCCTAAACTTGTACATACTTATGCTTTTCTAGCCATCCCCTTAACACCTTAACATTGTTCCTCACCCAACTACACAATCCCTTAGCCTTATACACACTTTTACTTCTTCAACTTAACCATTCTAAGTTCTTCTTAAACATTTCCATCTCCTTTACTCAATTTACTCAACATTAACATGGTTATACACTCCTAGTCATTCCCTTGACAAGCTATTACATTCTCTCATAGTTTTCACCTCCATCACCCAAGTCCACTCATTACCCTCAAGATTATGCACACTAGTTCATACTTAATCACCCCAAGGCATTACATATCCTTTCCTACATATTTTTACTTAGGTCTTAACATTCCTCATATCCTGGTTTTGGTGGGTTTAATACACCCACCTATCCTCTAATTCCTCCTAGACAACTCTAGGTCATACTAATCCTGAAGATCATCTTTGTTAACTCATTTCCACTTAAATTTCCTTTAATGATTCCTAGTAAATCCTTGGTCATTTTAATTCAACACATCCATTAAAAAACTTTGTTTTGTACTCAAATTTTGCCATAGCCTCTCTAGTATATCATCATGCTCAAATGCATAGTTTTTCTCATTCAATCATCTCATACTCAACAAACCTCTTTCTCATGACATTTCTCACCCAAATCAAACCATTCATAACAAACTCAATATATTGAAATAATCTTAAATTGTGTAGCACTAAGGCTCTTAAATGACATGGCTCTTAGGCCCTTAAATGACTTAAACTTAAACACGGAATTTCCCACATATAAAAGCTTTCAACCTGCAACTACACACATCAATGCTCCCATAGCAATATAAGCATTCTTATATTCCATCTTATGCTTATCTTACTAACTCATCTCCATTGGCTCCTTAGTCACAAGTTCACAAGCTTGTTTAAATTCTTTTTCCTAGGTTATATAACCCATTACATAATGTAAGCTCTTAGCTACATTTATTATTTATCTAAATCCCACCCTTAACCATTAAGCCACCTTAAGGTAAGTAATTTACCTTGTTTTTCTCAAGCTTTTTGTCACTTTCTCCTCCTTTGGTTTCCTTGATTGAAATCGACCAAGGACTTGTTCACTTGCCAATATTCTAATCAACATTAAAATAATGTAATAAGTTTTAAATATTGCACCAAAACTTAAGGATCATTTCCTAGGTTTACAAGAATTGCTTAATGCACTAAATGGATGTTTACCTTCGAATTTTGGAATGGCTTTGATAATGAAGCAAGGTAAGACCCCTCTAGTCCTTTGGAGGTTGAAACAAATCTAGAGCAATGGCAAGAAATGGTGTCTCAAATGGTGATTTTCGGACATTAAGAGAATGTGAAGGAAACTTAGGTTTTCTTACCTTGAATAAAAGAAGAAGCAAAGGAGCTCTTCAAACTGAATTTTCCCCCTTTTGTGGAGTTTCTCCATGGCATCAAACTTGAGCTTTTGAAGTTTTGAAAAGATAGAACTAAAGGGCTTGCTCCAACTAAGAATAATCTAAGCTTAGTTTTTGATTTGGAGCAATATTGTGTATTTGGTGTGCAAGTCAAGGTAGAGGAAGAATGGAGGCTGCACCCACGGTTTTGGAGCAGAAGGAAGAAGAAGAATACGGTGGGGAAAGGGAGGACTGAAGAAGAGAGGAGAGAGAAGAGGCATTAAGGAGATATTTGCTTAAAAAGGTAAATAGTCACTTTTTCCTCTTCTTTCTTTAAGTGTGCTGGCTTTGGTGATGACTCACCCTCTCAAAATCGGCCCCCCTCTTATTCCCTTAGATATTTAGGTGTTATTTGACCATTGACCACTTAATAAAGTCATTTGACTTATTTTGGGCACTATTTGGGTACTATTCATAATTAGTGCACAAATTTGTGAAATTTTTGGTTTCTCATTGATTTAGGCTTCCTAATGTGATACTAAGTAGTACAAAAGTTGATTAAGGTATAATCATGGGAATTTAGCCATTCAAAACTCACTTCCAAGACAATTTTTCAAAAACGTGCTTTAAGACTCTTTAGAGCATAATTTGTGTTTAACCTTGTTTTTGAGCTTGGTTTTCTTTTGTAATTGATTTAACATGTTCATTATCATGTTAATAAGGTCTAGGAATGTCCTTTGGGTCCTAATAAAGGTTACACCAAGTCTAGAGCAAGTTTTTCCTTAATTTGACTTTATGGTGTTTTCTTTGGTCTAAATTGTCTACCAATGTTTCTAAGGCATGCTTTAGCCTTATTACATCATAAATTGATGTTTACTTATCATGATTAGGTTTGGGGTATTTCAATCTATCCCCCTTAAATGAACTTTGTCCCCAAAGTTCCCATGCATCTTATTTTATTAGAATACATGGCTTATCTCATAGCATAGATCATATAGATTATGTTTATATATATATATATATATTATATATATATATATATATATATAAAATTTATTGACTCATTAGGTCTGTCATATACTTATACTAAAGTATCACACAACATGCTTAAGCATGTATAACACTCAAAATTCCTTTTGTTGCATCCTCCCCATGTCACCGGTCAGAAGACGAAGGCTCATAGGTCCTTGGCTTCATGAGCGAGTAATGAAAGATCTCACCCATGGGTACCGACTATTGGACGCTTACGCTCTCTGATCCACGGTCCTTTGGTGGATTAAAACAATCACACTATTTTCATCATATTTTCCCATGTCACCGGTCCGAAGACAAAGGCACATTCGTCCTCGCCTTCATGAGCAAGAATACAAAACTACTCTAAGGTCAAATGAGGAATAATTCCGCTAATTAAAATACAATTAACTCCAATTCCACTTTTATGCTAACGCCTCTATTCTTAACGTGATTTAATTGTGACCACTTGTAGGGAGTTTCAGGAATCATCTGACCTTGATGTGATCAGCATCAGTGTTGAACTATTCTTCCACCCCAATTTGTGTTTGGTTTCCCTTGATCCCTAGAAAATCAAGTTTCACCTCCCACGTCAATTTCAAAATCAAGTAATTCACTCATGTCCAATTTTCTATCTTTTAGTTCTTCTAATCATAATCAATACATCTCCAAGGTGTGTACTCAGTTCATCAAACATTCTCAGTTCAGCTCCAAGCAATTACCCGGGGAGTTTAATTCCTACTAAGTTCTATATTTGTTCCATACCAATTCTTACCTCATAATATTACCATTTCATACCTCATGCTCATACCAATTCTTATCTCATAGTATTACCTTATTCTTATCTCATATATAGTTTCATACCGACTCATATCTCATTTATTTCTTGAGTCTATCTAATCCTCTTCACTGATTCTCTTAACTTGCACTCACACCGGAGTTAACAAGATAGGTACTTAATACATATGGTATTTACAACTTCTGTGCGCAATAACCATAATTAATCTCAAAATATATACATATGTATATGTAAAACAAATTCTCAAATTCTTTTGTGCTATGCACACCGTAGTTTACGTACTCAGTACATAAACATACGCTAAGCGGTTTTTCGCTCTACACCCCTTAAAATGGATTACGCCACGTAATCAACATTATATTATCCTTGGACATAGGTTCAAGATGTCTAGGTCTTATGGAGCACTCTAGCTTCCATGTAGTCTATCTCACTTATGATTCTATCAGAGGGTCTTAACCGTGTTAATGGCTTAGTCTCTGTATCTAGGATCCTTAACAGTACTTCTACCAGTCTCTCTAATGCGTTCGGATTTAGCCTTAAAGGTTCTAAAGCATTCGGTCGATAAGTCGTATATTTATCCAACTGGAAGATGTGTGGTACATCTTTCATTTCCGGTTCATTAGGTATATCAAACATTTAGGGTACCGGTCTACTAGCTTTCGCAGAGCGACTCTGATAACCTTAGGCTTAGTTTGCCTTTCTTATCCTTTTATAGTATTATATATCCTTCCGCATCCTTATAATTTAGTAATCAAGGTCTCTCAATGGACACGTGTTATCTTTATTTATGCACGGCCTTTAATGAGTTGTAGCTTGTCTATCCAGTCTCTCTAGAGGTCTAATGCCCATATTCTTAGTGTTCTCTCAAGTGTCTTAATTATTCTTTCCAACTGACCTTTGGTCTGAGGATGATTCTTAATCTGAACTACTGTTTAGTGCTTATTGTCATTTATAGTATGATCACTAACGTCTTAAGACATGTTCTATGTCTGTACTTAATAATTCGTGCTCATCGCACTTCATAATTCTTAATTATTTCCTATCTGATATGAGTTCTCTAATTCCTTTGTGTCATTGGCTTAACTGAGTTCCTTCTTTCCAACTGTTTGTGGTAGTAGCTGCTCTTGTCTGATCTTACGTCGTTGATCGTGGTACGGAGTCGACTACTTCTCGTGTTCCTTACACTACTCGTTTACATGCATAGGGTACCTTACTGGTACATTACTACTTACCCGACCAACTCATAAATGAGCCTGCCAGGCCCGCAAGCTTTTGTGGAGTGCGGTCCTCCCACATCTCGTTTTAGTATACTCGTAGAGTCCGTCACACGTTTAGCCATTGCTAATTATGAAGTATTCTATTGCCGATCTCCTCTTTCATCGTTCGATTATAACACTTATTGTTCTTCTTGAACTTAATCAAGGGAAATCCATCTACCATGTTCTTAGATATGATACGCTCTAGCTTCTTTCTATATTTAGTACGGAGTCCATTCTTTAGCAATTGAGGTCTCTTTCCATGGAGCCTATTATCCTGTTTCTCATGTTGATCTACTAGGAACGCACTCCCAGTTTCTTAAGGAATGGACAGTGTGCTTCCTGGGAAATCTTACCTCGCATGGCCTAGACTACTGGCGTCAATGCACAGTTCATCTACCATCTTATTTCCTTAATGATATCATTCTTAGCTCATAGATCTAATTGCCTTTGTGTCGATATTTGACGGTTTATTTATGATGGTCACTTTACTGCGCACCATGACTTAATCCACTTATATAGGTATTGTCTCTACGGCCTCTACTACAACGGTAGCTTGCCTTTAATCTGTTGCCCATTGATGGTGCAACTACTCAATCATTTATTCTAATGTCTTATCTTATATTCAATCCCTTCTTGGTGTAAACACACTGGGAGTTCTCAAATTCCGGGTGTATGGCGGTTATCGTACCATGTTGTAATATTGTTATCTCTTAATGTGAAGACATTTTGCTGCAAACATCAGGTTCACGTGTAGGTTAGTCTCTCTCACGTTCTTCCATCCTTTATGATGTTATTTACCGAGTGATTTAACTGGTTACCGAAGAATTCATCCATTGAGTCACAAGATCTTCTGAGTGTTGGTCACTTGACATGCCATACCGTGCACTCACAATGTTTGTCTCTGACGATTACTGATTCTTAATATTGAGCTTTAGATATAAGATCTGCCTACACAACCTTCCTTATTACTTACGTGTAACTGGTACGTTCCAAGGAAATCTCAAGGTTTAAGGTTTCCATTTTCTAATAAACGAGTATTCTATCTCTAATAAGTGAAAGCCCTCCCCGAGGGGTTTACTCCCACTCAAGGCCTCACATCAAGGAGAGGTATCCCCACCCTAAAAGGAGTGGTTTGTTCTCCGCTCCTGCCATTAGTATTATTTCCGTAATCTCACTGGTGCCCATTTTGGCAATTCCTCCACAATTAAGTTATAGGTTTCATAACTGATTGTATCTATACATTGTAGTTCGTTCATGGCTTAAACAAGCCCTCTTATGCCTTCCAGCGCCGCGGGCTCTGATGTGGTTAACATCCTTGGCTCGTAGGCTCTTAGCGTTTATTTTTCTTAAGTGAGAGCTGGTGTTCGGTTCACTATTGTACTCTTACTCATCTGTAGGTTATCCTCATAAGCTTCTAGTTCTTTGAATTCTATCCACCGTTAGGTTACATCATTGAATGTATTACTGGGTTTCATGGTGAGATTCTGCATCCTGCTTCCCGCTATGGAAGTTCGTTCAGATAATCTGACGTTATTTAGTGTCTGCAATACTATCTTCACTCTTATAGACTTGTGTCTTTTAGCGATCAAGAAGTTACTCGCATTAGGCATCTGCCTTACGGTGTCTAAGTTGGGCAATTATCCCTGTTATCATGTGCCTCCATCTCAATGCTTCATTCAACATTTGTTGACTATGCCACCCATCGATGATTAATCATACTTGGGTGTTAATGAGTTAAGCAACAATGTTAACTGTCGTTCATCAGTTTGTCCGGCTTGACTATGCCCATTCTATGGGGTAATCCTCTGAGCTTTCCTCTGTCGGGATTGTATGTCTTTAATCCTTGGTAGGCTATAGCTTAAGTTCATTTCCTTTGATTCCGTTTCTGGGGTTTACCAACATCTTCAATGAAGAATGTTTGTTACTGGTATTCTTAGTGGTCATCCCGGGAATTCCATCCCGTTCTTGTTGGAAGACGTTGTGTCAACAGTCTCCATTGTATCTCGTAATATATTCCTTGTATGTTATTACTTACGTAGTGTTTTTCTTAGATTACTGAGCGATCTCTTAGGTTCCACTCTTCGAGGTTTGGGATTGGTGTTCTTACCCGTATTGTTGGTTGTTGTTGTAGTTAATTGAACTATTGCTAAAATTTATATCGTTTAGCATTCCGTCCAAGTTTAACTCCTTGCTGACTGGTGTGTCGACTCAGCTCGTCATGGTCAGGCCGTCAGGCCTTTCCAAGGTCTCATTCTCTAGTCCTTAAGGATTTGCAATCCAGTATAAATATATGTTATAACTGTAGCATTCCGCTATCTTGCCATGATGGCTTCCCGTATAGCTTTATCGTGGCAGTACTTGCTATGGCAAGTGCTCCATGCAAGATGGGCTATAGGTACTGTGTACGTCGGTAGTGGTACTTTCTTTTAATCTCCATGTAATTGGTAGTCCTTGGGACTCCTTCGATGTTCTCTTGTTTTGGATAACTGACCTTACAGCAGTTTCCTGGTTGTTTTGACAGTATAGTCACTTATTAGGGCGTTCCTCTTTCTGAGGGAACCCCTTGTTATTTACTTACGCCTTAATCCTTGCTCCCATTTCCACGCACTTGTCGTGGTTACTAAGTATTGACTCTCCTTAGGCGCTGCGTCGTAGTCCTATTTTAATATTCAATTTTGTACATGTTTCCTTAGTCGCCTGAGCGATGCCCGTCAAGTCCTCGTAAGTTCTCAAGTTGTATGGAGTTTGGAGCTCCCGTTTCATAATGGACTTTCTGGTAGCCTTATTCTCATGCGCGGTATTACCCGCAGGTGCTGTGCTCCTTCAGACTACTATCCAGTATTCCTTGTTGCTTCTCTTTTTCTCTCCGTTGCACTCGTAGTGCTTTTCTTATCATTGGTATGGGGGTATCTCGACTGCGTAGCATGTCAACCCATGTTGCCGGTAATTACCATTCTCTTATTGGTAGAATTCCGTTGACAGCGCCTGTTTTATCATTGCGCTCCAATTAAAACCTCCAAGTTTTCGTAAACTGTTGTATAACGATGTCTCGTATTGCTTAATGTTAACTAACTGCCAGATCGGGTTTCTCCGAGTAAGAGAAGGCTTTCTTCTCTCTGGCGTTTGTTCCCTGTTTTCAAAGTTAGGGAAGTGGATGGCGGGTTTAGGTATTATAGATATCCGGTAAACACCAGGAAGTCCTAACTAACGCACCTCTCGCTCTATCTCTCAACCCTTAACCCATATCTCAAACTCTAACTCGATATCATCCTAAGTTCGGTAATTCTAGTCATCAGAGCGTAACTACACTCTGATACCACTTTTTGTAACACCCCAACTCATAAACTGACAATAACTCATAAACCTCCAATTACTTTCATTTGCATTGTAGCAGAATTTCCTACAACAGTTGGTGTTACCGTTGTTAGTCACCCACGTGACTAACTAGGCATACTAAATTCTCCAAGATCTAGCTACGGTCTGATGGACCCGAATATACCGAACATTAGTATACTAAAATCTTAACCAATTACATGTTCTTAATACAAGTACATCATATCCTAATACATCATACTACATCTCATACCATATACTAAATGAGTGTACATGCACAACTCATGTAACAAAAAGGAAAACAACCCGAAGTACTTCTACCCGATCCTACTCTCAGAACTGTCGTCTTTTGTCATTCACCTTAAAAATAAATATGTTCCCCCCAAGGGGCGATTCTCTTATAGCCCCCAAGCTAACGGGGCTACAATGACTACTTGTCGATATCATGCGGTTGATTAATAACACAACATAAATAGGAAGTGCAATAAACACCACACCACATATGAACAATTATAGTTCAAACATAATGAACGACTTAAAAATGTTCCTTAAGTAAGTGAGTTAATCTTTTATGAAATACCCCAAACTAATTAAACATGGATTAAACATCTAATCACATTAATTAAGGCCTAAACATGCCTTAAAAGTCAATTGAGAACAACAGTGGTCAACACAAAGCAAGATATTGCACCCTTTGACTGTTTAGGGTAAATACATACCCAAATGAACTTATTAGGACCTAAAACTTTGTCCTAAGAATATTAACACATAACTAAACATACTACTAGCATTGGACAACACTCCAACACAAATAACAAGCATTTACATGCTTCAAGGTCAAGTAGGGCAAAAATGTGCTCTAAGGAAACCTTAAAGGTCTAATGACCTTTATTTTATATAAAATTGGATTACTAAGTATTATAATGAAGTAATGAACATTATAAAACCATTCTCAAAGGAAAAAAGCTCTAAAACATGTTCTAACACAAAATGTGCTTTAAAATTCCTTAAAGCACGGTTTTGAGAAAATTGACTTTCTGAGTGGGTTTTAAGTGGTGTTGGGCATTGGATTAGACCTTGATATACTAATGTACTATAATGTACCACATTAGAAGGTCTAAATCCAAGATTTCAAAAAACAAAACGAAAATATGGCATTCATTTGTGAATAGTAACCCAAATAGTGCATTTTTAAGCAAAATTGACTAAGTATAGTCAATGGTCAATTAATGACCATCCCTACCCTTATGAAGTCGGCAGCATGGAGCATGGAGGACAGCTCATTCAACTTTGATACAAAATATCTAGCTAATTTGGTGAATCATCATTTACTATTTCTAAAGTAACATTAATTAACATAAAAAGCTAATTTAGTCTTCTTTTCTCATTTGCTTCATTCCCAGCCGACACCACACATCTTCATCCTCTCTTTTGCTTCTCCAAACCATGGGGAACATTCCATATTCAGAAGAGAACAACAATTGACATAGGTAAGCTTATTAAGCCATTTTATGTTCATTCTCTTCACATTTCTTTCCTCTTTTCATGGAGCTAAGCAACAACTGTAACACCCCCAAACACTGGCCTAGGAGTTAGGGGTATTACACGCCGCGTATTATTACATAATAACGCAAGGCTCTAATAAACAGACTTAAACAGATAATCAAATAAGGCCCAAACGAAATACTTAAATAAAGTATAAAACAAGAGATGTTAAAACATCCCTAAAAGTCATTACAGAACCCACCAAACAGATGTCAAAAGCGGAAGCTTAACAAAATATGCCCAAAGGCTCAAATTCAATACAAAGGTCTCAAAAGAAGCTAAATACAAAGCAGCTAAACTCCAGAAGCTGAGGGGAGACGATCCTCGCTAATCAATCTGCAAAAGCGTTAGAAGTAGGGGAATGAGCACACAACTATGCCCAGTAGATGACCAACTTCATCAACCAGCATGCTCAAAACATTTTACAGAATATTGACAAATCAGAAGGAGTCAAGAAATCCATAATTATGTCAGAAATCAGAAATAGAAGTCCATTCATTAAGGGACTAAACAAAGAAACAGACAGAACAGAAACAGAGTGGGACACTAGCGATCACAGCATACAGACAGAACGAGCAACCAGCTCGTGAACAGAACGAGGAAACCTCACTCGTAACAGAACAGGTGTAAACACCGTGAACAGAACGGGGAACATCACCCGTGAACAGAAGGATCCTACAAGCGCGCTACGAGACAGCGAAACCAGCCATCCAAAGGCTCAGACACAGAGATAACTAGGTCCCAAACAGAGGCTTAAATACGGATAAGCAATTTGCACCAAAGGCACCAGAAAGCACATAGATGGCTTGGAAATCAGAAGGGGGAAACCAACCCCGCAAACGGAAGTCAAAACGGAGCTCAACGAGCAAGTTATGGCCAAAACATTAGCCTGTCCGAACTTGTGTCCGGACATC
Organism: Limonium bicolor; assembly: GCA_023374045.1. NCBI lineage: Eukaryota > Viridiplantae > Streptophyta > Magnoliopsida > Caryophyllales > Plumbaginaceae > Limonium > Limonium bicolor. The sequence goes on from CM041778.1 coordinate 199,620,686, forward strand.
GATGTTCGGACACAAGTCGAGACTCAAAACAGAAGCAGAGACAGAGATGTCCGAACATCCATGTTCGGACGGATGTTCGGACGTTTTACGGAAACAGGTACGCGGAGTGTCCGAGCTTGTGTGTCCGGACATCAATGTTCGGACACAAGTCGAGCAAAATCAGAGGAATGGAAAGGGGGGTGTCCGAACTTATGTCCGGACTTACAAGTTCGGACACCATTCGAAAACTCGTAAGCCGACTCGTCCTCGCAACCCCGTCCGAACTTAGAAGCTCAGACGAAGTTCGGACCAACCAAACAGTTCAGAAATCCAGAGCGCAGAAGGGCATGTCCGAACTTCAATGGTCGACAGAAGTTCGGACACGCCGAGAATTTCAGAAAACAGAGCGAATTTAACACAACAGAGGCACAAAAACCATTCTAGATCAACACCACATATTTACAAAACAACCTTGGGGGTTTAAACCATTGAAATGGCATTAAACAGACATGAACCACACACACACATAAGATCAAAGCATTGAGTAATTTGCAGAACCCAAACTCCCCAAGGCTGAACACACGGATCAAATCCGAAAGCCACCTACCTCAGTATACAGCGAGACGAAAACCTCACAGCACCAATCCAAACGTAGTCAGCAACGCAGATCCCCAAACTCTGATTCGACAGCAACCAAAGAACAGATCGAAGAACAACCGTAGTCAGGACTCACTCTCAAATCAGGAAACTGTCAACGCAGACAAACCCAAATTCATACCTGAATTCGACCACGAACGCGAGAAGACCAACACGGAGGAAATCGACGGGGAAGACGGAACACAATCGGATTCCTAATCAGATTGTAGAGGAAGGATTCAGACAAGGAGAGCATTCCAACCTCAGAATCGAAGAATGAACAATGTAGATTACCTTACTTAGAACCGGACTTCGCAACGGTGCGCAATCCACAGCAGAATCCGAGGAAGAACCACAATCAGTCAAACTTGAAAGGATTGGACAGAACGAGATTTTGAGAGAGAGAGAGAGAAGGGTGAGGGTTTCCAACTGAGAGAAGAGCGTAAAAGAGATCGTGAGAACGTGATTAGAAGTGAGGGTAATTAAGAAAGGAAAGAAATAAAATAATAAGAGGGTTTTAGGTTAATCTCACAGAATTTAAATGGAAAAGGAAGAAAGACCCTTCCACCCATGTCTTTATTCAGAAGGACGTCCATGTCCTAAATCCAAAATACAATAGTGTAACCACTTGTGACGAAATAAATATAACCAAATCTTGGGTTATAACATCACCTCCACCCTTAAAGAATTTCGTCCTCGAAATTAAAACATACCTACTGCTCGAAAAGGGCGGGGAACTTGGAATGACTTCGCTTTCGACCTCCCAGGTCGCCTCTTCCTCGGACTGACCCGACCACTGCACTTTCACCAAGGGCATGGTCTTGCTCCTAAGCTTACGAACATCTCGGCTAGATTCCTCGAAGGAACTGCCTCGAACGTGAAGTCCTCCCTCAACTGAAGCGGACTGAAGTCGATCACATGAGATGGGTCCGGAATATACGTCCTCAGCATAGAAACTGGAAACACACTGTGCACTGCTGCTAAAGACGGAGGCAAAGCCAGACGATAGGCAACCGGTCCCGATCCCTCTAGGATCTCAAAAGGACCCACAAAACGAGGCTAAGCTTGCCTCTCTTCCCAAAACGAACGACTCCTCGAACAGGGAAACCTTCAAATACACATGGTCGCCCACCTCAAACTCTGAGGTCGTCTCCTCTGATCGGCGTAGCTCTTCTGACGACTCCTGAGCCACAAGCAAGCGCTCTCTAATCGACTGGATCTTGCCACAGCATCCTGAACATGTCTGGACCAATCACACGCTCTCTCCTTCAGATCATCCCAACAGATGGTGATCTGCACCTCCGCCATACAAGGCCTCGAACGTGCCATCCTCCAAATACTGGTCTGAAAGCTATTATTGTACGCGAACTCTATCAGTGCCACGTGCTGATCCCAGCTGCCCCCAAAATCCACGCACATGCTCTGAGCATGTCCTCAAGGACCTGATTCGTCCTCTCTGTCTGCCCGTCTACTGAGGATGATAAGCTGAACTGAAAGACAACTTCGTCCCCATAGCCTGATGCAAACTCTGCCAGAATCTGGACACAAACCTCGGATCTCTTCAGACCAATCGAAGCAGGAACCCCATGTAGACGCACAATCTCATCCATGTTACAACTGGGCTAAACGGTGCAAACTGAAGGTCTTCCTGACTGGTAGGAAGGAGCGCTCTTCGTGAGCCGGTCCACAATGACACCAAACTGCATCAAAACCCTCGGAGTCTTCGGCAGTCCCATAACAAAGTCCATACCGACGCTCTCCCACTTCCACTCCGGAACGGGAAGAGGCTGAAGCAAACCAGCCGGTCTCTGATGCTCTGCCTTGACCTGCTGACAGGTCCTACATCTGGATACAAAGTTGGAGATGTCCCTCTTCATGTTGCCCACCAAAATGTCTCACGTCAGTCCCGGTACATCTTCACACCCCCGGGCACCGAGTAAGGACTCCATGAGCCTCCTGCATGATCTCACGTCTCAAAGCATCGTCAGCAGGCACACAGACGCGGTCCCGGAACCTCAGACAGCCATCCTCTGAAACCCTGAACTCAGACTCCTGACCCGCAGCTAACTCATCTCTGATCTTACGCAACCCGACATCCAGCTCCTGACTGGCCTTGATCCTGTCGATCAAGGTAGGCTGAATCTGTAATGCTGCTAACATCCCAGACCTCTCTGGACGGACGACCCAGATACCCATGCGCTGCAACTCCTGAGCAGACCTCTCCACACCAGATAAAGCACAAATGGTCCCGGACGGACCCCTCCTACTGAGCGCATCAGCAACCACATTCGCCCTACCCGGATGGTAGAGGATCTCTAAGTCGTAGTCGTGTAGCAACTCCAGCCACCTCCTCTGCCTCAAGTTCAACTCCTTCTGAGTGAACAGATACTTGAGGCTCTTATGGTCCGTAAAAACTTTGCACGCTGCTCCATACAGATAGTGCCTCCAAATCTTCAGAGCAAACACCACAGCAGCTAGCTCCAGATCGTGGGTCGGATAGTTTTTCTCATATGGCTTAAGCTGGCGAGAGCCATATGCAACCACCTTCCCCTGCTGCATCAGAACACACCCAAGTCCCCTATGGGACGCATCACAGAAAACCTCCAGGCCCTCGGTCCCCTCTGGAAGAGTCAAGATCGGCGCAGTAGTCAACCTCTTCTTCAGCTCCAGAAAACACTGCTCACAGGTATCGCTCCACTCGAACTTCACATCCTTCTGAAGCAGACGAGTCAACGGAATCACCAACTTGGAGAAGCCCTCCACAAACTTGCGGTAATAGCCTGCCAATCCAAGGAAACTACGAATATCCCCAACATTAGTAGGCCTGGCCCACTCAGTAATAGCTCGAATCTTCTCCGGATCCACGGAGATACCATCCTTAGAGACCACATGTCCCAAGAATACCACCTGGTCCAACCAGAACTCACACTTCTTCAGCTTCGCATACAACTCGTTCTCCCTCAGAGTCTGGAGAACGGTCCTCAAATGCTCCTCGTGCTCCTCAGCACTCTTGGAATACACCAAGATGTCATCAATAAAGACTACCACGAACTGGTCCAAAAACGGCTTGAACACCCGGTTCATCATGTCCATAAATACAGAAGGCGCATTCGTCAGACCGAATGGCATCACAAGGAACTCGTAGTGTCCATAACGAGTCCTGAAAGCGGACTTAGGCACATCGTCTGCCTTAATCCTCAGCTGATGATAACCGGACCTCAGATCGATCTTCGAAAACACCTTAGCTCCTGCTAACTGGTCGAACAAGTCGTCTATGCGCGGGAGAGGATACCTATTCTTAATGGTAACCTTGTTGAGCTCCCTGTAGTCAATGCACAACCGCATACTACCGTCCTTCTTCTTAACGAACAACACTGGCGCTCCCCAAGGCGACACACTAGGGCGAATGAAGCCCTTATCCAGTAGCTCCTGTAACTGGACCTTCAACTCCTTAAGCTCAGCAGGCGCCATCCGGTATGGGGCCTTCGAAATAGGCTGAGTCTCAGGTGCGAGCTCGATCGAGAACTCCACCTCTCTAACAGGGGGAAGCCCAGGTACGTCGTCCTGGAACACGTCGGGGAAGTCTCTGACCACTGGAATCTCCTCCAACTTCGCATCCTTGCGAACCTCAGGGATGTAGCACAGATATCCCTGGCATCCTTTCCTCAGAAAACGGAACGCCTGCATAGCTGATATGACTGGCGGCGAGCACGGGAGTCCATTCCCTGCTACAACTAGACGGGGCTGACCCGGCTCCTCAAAAGTGACTCTCGAAGCAGCATAATCAATATGGGCATGGTGCGCAGTAAGCCAATCCATGTCCAGAATCACATCAAAAGAAGTCATCTCCATCGGGATGAGGTTAGCACACAGTCCTATCTCTGACTAACACAGGACTCTTTGCTAACAGAATTCAACAACATAGAAGAGTCCCTAACTAATGGACTATGCACACACAACTCAACACCCAGAGGCACCACAGGCAAACCGAGCTCACCCACTAACTCAGCAGAAATAAAAGAGTGGGTGGCTCCAGAGTCAAACAAACAGAAAACAGAATGAGATGACAGCTGGAGAATACCTGTGAACTCGGTCAGTCGATCGGTCTCTCTCTCCAGCCATCGCGTACACTCTGGCTGGCCTGGGGCTTCTTCTGCTCAGCCCGGTCTCGATCTCGGGACCTGAAGCAGACTCAACGGCTCTACCTCCAGAACTACTCTGATCCTCTCAGCCTGAGGGCAATCAGCAATCCTATGCTCCAAGGACCCACACTTGAAGCAGGCAGACTTCCTGTAGCAGTCCTGGCCTCTATGAAACTTGCCGCAGACCCGGCACTTCGGAGCGGGAGCTGACGAAGACGAACCACCTCTATCTCGTGCGCGGTCTCCAGAGCGGTCTCCAGCTCGGTCTCCAGTAGACTGCTTCTTCTGAGAAGCAGACTGATCCCTCCTATCACTGTCATCGGACCTCTGCTTCCTCTTCTGGTCCTTCCCTCCAGACTGACGACCTCTCAAGTCAGCCTCTACCAACAGGGCGACATCAGCTACGTCCCTGAAGGTCTTGTGACGCAGCGGCGTCACAGCAGAACGGATGTCTGGCCTCAAGCCACTCTCAAACTTCCTGGCCTTCCTATGCTCGTCAGGCTCAGGTGCAAACTTAGATAGGCTGATAAACTTCCGGACGTACTCCTCCACACTCATATCCCGACCCTGGCGTAGTCGGTTATACTCCAGGATGCGCTGATCCTTGTAGACGTCGGGGTAGAACTGCTTGTTGAACTCCCCAATGAACTGCTCCCACGTCCATGGCTGTGGGAACTTCCCCATCACTGACCTCCACCACTCCTTGGCTTCGGCCTTGAACAGAAAGGTGGCGAAGTCGACCTTCTGCTCCTCCTCAGAGCCCATCACCCGCAGCAAATCCTCCACCTCTGACAGCCAGTGGCTGGCCCTGGGGATCTCCTGCCCCATCAAACGACGGCGGCTTCAGCTTCATGAACTCCTGAAGCGCCTTCACGTTCCTCCCTCCAGCATCCGCCCCAGCTGGGCCTGCTCCGCCAGCTGGTCCTCCTCCAGCTGGACCCCCCCTGCAGCCATGGTCTGCATGAGCTGCGTCATAAACTGCTGAACAGCATCAGCCACATTCCCTGGAGGGTTATTAGCTCTTCTTGGCGGCATTCTGAAAGTCCAACAGCAAGCAGTTAAACTCAGACTAATACTGACATTTCTGACTGACTGGCTAACTTAAAATCCCAGCAGATTAGAACCCAGAGCTCTGATACCACTAAATGTAACACCCCCAAACACTGGCCTAGGAGTTAGGGGTATTACGCCGCGTATTATTACATAATAACGCAAGGCTCTAATAAACAGACTTAAACAGATAATCAAATAAGGCCCAAACGAAATACTTCAATAAAGTATAAAGAGATGTTAAAACATCCCCAAAAGTCATTACAGAACCCACCAAACAGATGTCAAAAGCGGAAGCTTAACAAAATATGCCCAAAGGCTCAAATTCAATACAAAGGTCTCAAAAGAAGCTAAATACAAAGCAGCTAAACTCCAGAAGCTGAGGGGAGACGATCCTCGCTAATCAATCTGCAAAAGCGTTAGAAGTAAGGGAATGAGCACACAACTATGCCCAGTAGATGACCAACTTCATCAACCAGCATGCTCAAAACATTTACAGATATTGACAAATCAGAAGGAGTCAGAAACAAATATGTCAGAAATCAGAAATAGAAGTCCATTCATTAAGGGACTAAACAGAGCAGAAACAGACAGAAGCAGAAAACAGAGTGGGACACTAGCGATCACAGCATATAGGGCTGTCCATTAGGTTAGGTTAATTTGGTTAAACCCGAAAACCGAAATTTATTTGGTTATTATTAACCGAAAATTTTAACCGATTTTGTAATTCGGTTTTTCGGTTATAACCGAAATTTTTTCGGTTCGGTTTTCGGTTATATGTGTTAAAATTTCGGTTAACCGAAAACCGAAATATAAAACACATATATATTAACTTCACTCGGTCCGACTCCTTAGTCCTCAACCCTTCCCTCTCGACTCTAACTCTCGCGCAGACACACAAGACACAACCCACTCCCAGTAACCCTAAAACTCTCTCGACGCAGGTGCAGCGACTCTCTCTCCCAATTCCCAGTCTCTCTCTCCCAATTCCAATTTCCCATTTCCCTGACTTGATTGAACTCTCGACTCTCTCTCGCTGTAACAAGCAACACCACCACCAGTAGCCAGTCTCCTCTTTGTGTCTGCGGCGCTGCGCCTCTGTAAAAAGGAATTCCAGAGCCGGTAATACTCGAACTTATTCTATCTTCTGTTCTATTTGATTTCTTCTGTTGCACCATGTGAAGCACTGCACCTCTCTTCATTTTTGTCTTTGTGTCTGCGCATCTGGCTCTCTGCAGAAATCACTGGAGTGGAACCGCTCATCTCTAGCTAGCGCAGCAGATTAACGACGGGACTAGAATTCCAGAGCCGGTAAAACTCGAACTTATCTTCTCTTCTGTTCTATTTGATTTCTTTTGTTGCACCGGTAATTTGATTTGTTATCTGCTGGATTCAAAACCATTCATCTATATGACCTTTCACATTTGGGTATAAACTGTGTCCCTTCCTTGGTTTACAACTAATGAACAAAATCCAAGTCGCTGATAGGGAATGAGTGATTTTTCTGTAACCTGTATCCTTAGCTAAAAGGTACATTAGCAAGATTAGAACTAGGTTCTGTAACCTGATAGGGAATGAGTGATTTTTCTTGTTCCAGTTAAGGTATTAGCTTAAACTGAGCTCCTCAAAAATGAGAGACAAAATTCGTAAACCAAACTGCTTGGTATCTGCATAAAGGTTATCAGTGAATGCACACATTTTCTTCTATTAGATTGCTTCTGCTCTGCTAGTTTTTATATGGTGTGTGGTTATAAATTCCAAACATCAGTAGATTTCATTTTTCTTTTAGATTGATGTTGTTATGGTGTGTGGTTAAAACAGCTTTTATTTTGTTAAAATTGATTAACTCACTATATAAGTACAGTAGTAGTATCTGGTTTGGCTTCCAGATTTCTTTTTGTAGCAGGATGATATATACAATTCTGATGCTATATACAAATTCTGCAGTCTTACCGCATTTGGTTGGGGATTGTCCAGTTACTCCAGTATTTCATGTTTCTTTCTCTCTTAGTCTCTTATGCCATTGTCGGTTAAAGTGCTAAACAATCTGAATTTTTATCTTTGATTTTTCATGTAGGGTTTGCTGGAATATCAGATTGCTACTCTCATTCTTTTGATTTACTAAGAAGCTTTTGTTGGGTTAATCAGTAATCACTATTCAAAGGTAAATTAATTCTGACTTTCTTAGCCATTTAGTCAATTAATTACTCTATTTCTTGTGTTGCTATTGGCTTTAAGTTCATGCCGGTTGATTGCTGTACATAACTACATATTTTTTTTTCATTTTGATTTGTTACAATTGCATATTTTTTCTTTTTGATTCTGTTACGAGTGCATATTTTTTCAATTTGATGGCGCTTTTAGTATTATTGGTAATTTGGTATTCAGAAAAGATTTGACTTTTTATTTTTACACGGCCAACAGTTGCTGTTCTTTGGCAACCATTTTGGTCAACCACAATTACTTTTTTAAGCAGTTTATGGTCTGTTAATTGAGCACTTTATTTAGTAACATTTTCCAGTATGATTTTAATTTTAATTACTTATATTTTAATAATTCATCTACTGCAGATGGCTTCTAGTGGGAGTCAACCTATGCATGAATCTGTGGCATCCAGAAGCAAGCCGAGTTGTGATCTCCAAGTCCAAGCAAATAGTTCACAACCAACTACAGACGGGTCTGCTCCTTCTGAAGTAGGAGTAGCAGCACCAACAACAACACAAATGTCGTCAAAAGGTGTTGGCATACATGTGGGGAAGAAGAGAAAAGCAATGGCGCCTAGGTCAAGTGTGTGGGAGCACTTCGAAAAGGTAACAGATAAAGATGGAAATGGTAAGGCTATGTGCTTGTATTGTAAAAAGCTATTTGCATATGAAAGTAAACATGGAACTAGTTCATTGAGAGCTCATACCAATTCATGTCCGAGTCGTAAAGCAGTAGATTCACTTCAATCTGAGCTTATATTTAATGCTGATTCTGATTTGGAAAAGTTGGTTTTCTTCATGGAAATTCGATGAAGCTGCTATTAGGAGAGCATTGGCATTTATGATTGTGGTAGATGAGCTCTCTTTTAGGTCTGTTGAGAAAGAAGGGTTTAGATACTTTCTTTCAGTTGTTTGTCCTAGATTTAAGATTCCATCTAGACAAACAATTGCTAGAGACATATTTCAAACATTTGAGGATCAGAAGTTGGCTTTGAAAGATTGGTTTAGAATCAGTGAGCAAAGGGTTTGTCTTACCACCGATACTTGGACATCCGTGCAGAATTTAAGTTACATGTCATTAACTGCTCACTATATAGATAGAGAGTGGAAATTGCACAAGAAAATACTTAACTTTTGTCCAATCACAAGCCACACAGGAGAGGCCATTGGAAAGGCTGTTGAGGGTTGTCTTCTAGAATGGGATATAGATCGGATTTTTACAGTTACAGTTGATAATGCTTCTGCAAATGACAAGGCCATTGAGTACCTGAAGAAAAAAATGAAAAATTGGAGATATGGTATACTTGAAGGCAAGTACATGCACATGAGATGTATTGCACATATAGTTAACCTTGTTGTCTTTGATGGTTTGAAGCATGTTGAGGGGTCTGTACAGAAAGTTAGAGTGGCTGTTAGATATGTAAGAAAATCTCCGTTGAGGTTAAAAAGGTTCAAAGAATGTGTTGAGAGGGCAAAGATAGAGAGCAAGGCTCTCTTGACCCTAGATGTGACCACTAGATGGAATTCGACTTTTCTGATGTTAAATGCGGCCCAAAAGTTTGAAAAGGCATTTGAGATATATGCAGAGGATGATCCTTGTTTCATCAAAGAGTTGAATGAACAAGCTAGTGGTACTCTTGATGACGAGGATTGGGTGACTATTAGAAGTTTGAGCAAGGCTCTTCAAAATTTCTATGACTTGACTAATAGAATATCCGGTTCTTTGTATGTCACGTCTAATACTTTTTTTGATGAAATCACTTTGATTGCTGATTGGTTAAAAGAATGGTAAGAGTAGTGATTCTATGTTTGTTTCAATGGCTGAGAAGATGAAGGCTAAGTATGAGAAGTATTGGGGTGATTTTGAGAAGCTGAATGTGTTGATGTACATTGCTTGCATTTTAGACCCAAGGTATAAGTTAAGGTATGTACAGTTTACGGTTAGAGATACACGGCAAGGGGCTGCCATTTGTAAGCATATAGAGGATGCTTTGAAGGAGTTGTTTCGGTGGTATGAAACTAACCATAAAGGGGCTGATAAATCAAGTGCAAGTGGTGAAATTACTTCTGTAGCAGCAGATGCTACTGTTTCTTCTGAATCTGAAACACTTTCAGAGAGATTAATGAGAGAGCGACATATGAAATTTGCTTCAGAGCAAGGAAATTGTGAATCTATGTCCGATTTAGCAAGGTACTTGAGTGAGGGATGTGAGCCAATCGAGAAAACCTTTGATATATTAAAATGGTGGAGAGCTAATAGTGTTCGATTCCCAATCCTTAGTGATATGGCACGTGATGTATTAGCTATACCTGTTTCAACGGTGGCTTCAGAATCTGCATTTAGCACAGGTGGACGGGTTCTTGATGAATTCAGAAGTTCTTTAAGCCCACATACAGTTCAATCCCTCATATGTTCCCAAAATTGGTTAAGGAAGCAAACATCTATGACTTAGGATGAAGAAGGAGAAGAGGATATTGAAGAATATGAGAAAGGTGTATACTTTATAATGTTTTACAATCTGTATTATATTTATTTTATACATTCTTTTGACATAATTGTGTCTTTTTTTCTAGAATTGGCCAAGTATTCTATGGGGTTAACAATCTTGGGTGAAGGATGCACGATGAACGGATGAAGTAACATTTAGAAAGGTATATACACTGCTGCTCACTGCTGTAAATCCATTCTTGTACTCATAAGTGGTCAGCCTTTGATATTAGTGATTGGAGTATGGAGTTAATATCATTCTGAGGACTTTCTCTATACACTTATTTGTTTTTTTTGTGTTTTCTTTTATGCAGGGGATTGATATCATTGTTTTTTGTTGATTCTGAAGAGCTGAACTAAAGGGAGAAGACATTAACTCCAACTTCCCCTTTGGCTGGATTACAAAATCTGTTTGATGTAGTTTTTGGTTAGAATTTAGCATCCCTGCTGATGTAGTTGCTTTTTGAACTTCAACTTGACAACTTCCCCTTTGGCTGGACCGCTGGAGCCTGGATTTTGTGCCTGCAGCCCGTCTGATTTGTAGACTGCAGTTTCAAACATTAAATAGACATTAGACAGTAGTAGTAGTATGTCCATGGGTTGACTTTTCTTTTTTTTTTCTTTTTCGAAAACAGTCATGGATTGAATTGGAAAATGATAGTTGCATTATTTTATCGCCGGTTTGCTTCAGACTTAATTATTCGGTTAATTCAGGTAGTTAATAATTCAGTTATTTTGGATAACCGAAAACCGAAGTATGACAAATTCGGTTTTCGGTTCGGTTTTCGGTTAGAACATGTCAAAAATTTCGGTTAACGGGTAATTCGGTTATTTTTAATTCGGTTTTGTAACATTATTTTGGTTAATTCGGTTATGACCGAATTAACCGAAAACCTATTTTTATTTCACAATTCGGTTATCGGTTAACCGAAATAACCGAATGGACACCCCTAACAGCATACAGACAGAACGAGCAACCAGCTCGTGAACAGAACGAGGAAACCTCACTCGTAAACAGAACAGGTGTAAACACCCGTGAACAGAACGGGGAACATCACCCGTGAACAGAAGGATCCTACATAGCGCGCTACAAGACAGCGAAACCAGCCATCCAAAGGCTCAGACACAGAGATAACTAGGTCCCAAAACAGAGGCTTAAATACGGATAAGCATATGTGCACCAAAGGCACCAGAAAGCACATAGATGGCTTGGAAATCAGAAGGGGAAACCAACCCCGCAAACGGAAGTCAAAACGGAGCTCAAACGAGCAAGTTATGGCCAAAACATTAGCCTGTCCGAACTTGTGTCTGGACATCGATGTTCGGACACAAGTCGAGACTCAAAACAGAAGCAGAGACAGAGATGTCCGAACATCCATGTTCGGACGGATGTTCGGACGTTTTACGGAAACAGGTACGCGGAGTGTCCGAGCTTGTGTCCGGACATCAATGTTCGGACACAAGTCGAGCAAAATCAGAGGAATGAGAAAGGGGGGTGTCCGAACTTATGTCCGGACTTACAAGTTCGGACACCATTCGAAACTCGTAAGCCGGACTCGTCCTTGCACCCCGTCCGAACTTAGAAGCTCGGACGGAAGTTCGGACACACCAAACAGTTCAGAAATCCAGAGCGCAGAAGGGCATGTCCGAACTTCAATGGTCGGACAGAAGTTCGGACACGCCGAGAATTTCAGAAAACGAGGCGAATTTAACACGAACAGAGGCACAAAAACCATTCTAGATCAACACACATATTTACAAAACAACCTTGGGGGTTTAAACCATTGAAATGGCATTAAACAGACATGAACCACACACAAACACAAGATCAAAGCATTGAGTTAATTTGCAGAACCCAAACTCCCCAAGGCTGAACACACGGATCAAATCCGAAAGCCACCTACCTCAGTATACAACGGAGACGAAAACCTCACAGCACCAATCCAAACGTAGTCAAGCAACGCAGATCCCAAACTCTGAATTCGACAGCAACCAAAGAACAGATCGAAGAACAAACCGTAGTCAGGACTCACTCTCAAATCAGAAACTGTCAACGTAGACAAACCCACAATTCATACCTGAATTCGACCACGAACGCAGAGAAGACCAACAGCGGAGGAAATCGACGGGGAAGACGGAACACAATCGGATTCCTAATCAGATTGTAGAGGAAGGATTCAGACAAGGAGAGCATTCCAACCTCAGAATCGAAGAATGAACAATGTAGATTACCTTACTTAGAACCGGACTTCGCAACGGTGCGCAATCCACAGCAGAATCGAGGAAGAACCACAATCAGTCAAACTTGAAAGGATTGGACAGAACGAGATTTTGAGAGAGAGAAGAGAGAAGGGTTGAGGGTTTCCAACTGAGAGAAGAGGAGCGTAAAAGAGATCGTGAGAACGTGATTAGAAGTGAGGGTAATTAAGAAGGAAAGAAATAAATAATAAGAGGTTATTAGGTTAATCTCACCAGAATTTAAATGGAAAGGAAGAAAGACCCTTCCACCCATGTCTTTATTCAGAAGGACGTCCATGTCCTAAATCCAAAATACAATAGTGTAAGGCCACTTGTGACGAAATAAAATATAACCAAATCTTGGGTTATAACATCACCTCCCCCTTAAAAGAATTTCGTCCTCGAAATTAAAACATACCTACTGCTCGAAAAGGGGGGGAACTTAGAATGACTTCGCTTTCGACCTCCCAGGTCGCCTCTCCTCGGACTGACCCGACCACTGCACTTCACCAAGGGCATGGTCTTACTCCTGAGCTTACGAACATCGGGCTAGAATCCTCGAAGGAACTGCCTCGAACGTGAAGTCCTCCCTCAACTGAAGCGGACTGAAGTCGATCACATGAGATGGGTCCGGAATATACTTCCTCAGCATAGAAACGTGGAACACACTGTGCACTGCTGCTAAAGACGGAGGCAAGCCAACGATAGGCAACCGGTCCGATCCTCTCTAGGATCTCAAAAGGACCCACAAAACGAGGGCTAAGCTTGCCTCTCTTCCCAAACGAACGACTCCTCGAACTGGGGAAACCTTCAATACACATGGTCGCCCACCTCAAACTCTAGAGGTCGTCTCCTCTGATCGGCGTAGCTCTTCTGACGACTCTGAGCCACAAGCAAGCGCTCTCTAATCGACTGATCTTGCCCACAGCATCCTGAACCATGTCTGGACCAATCACAGCTCTCTCCTTCAGATCATCCCAACAGATGGGTGATCTGCACCTCCTGCCATACAAGGCCTCGAACGGTGCCATCCCAATACTGGTCTGAAAGCTATTATTGTACGCGAACTCTATCAGTGCCACGTGCTGATCCCAGCTGCCCCCAAAATCCAACGCACATGCTCTGAGCATGTCCTCAAGGACCTGATTCGTCCTCTCTGTCTGCCCGTCTGACTGAGGATGATAAGCTGAACTGAAAGACAACTTCGTCCCCATAGCCTGATGCAAACTCTGCCAGAATCTGGACACAAACCTCGGATCTCTGTCAGACACAATCGAAGCAGGAACCCCATGTAGACGCACAATCTCATCCATGTACAACTGGGCTAAACGGTGCAAACTGAAGGTCTTCCTGACTGGTAGGAAGTGAGCGCTCTTCGTGAGCCGGTCCACAATGACCCAAACTGCATCAAAACCCCTCGGAGTCTTCGGCAGTCCCATAACAAAGTCCATACCGACGCTCTCCCACTTCCACTCCGGAACGGGAAGAGGCTGAAGCAAACCAGCCGGTCTCTGATGCTCTGCCTTGACCTGCTGACAGGTCCGACATCTGGATACAAAGTCAGATGTCCCTCTTCATGTTGCTCCACCAAAATGTCTCACGTAAGTCCCGGTACATCTTCACACCCCTGGGTGCACCGAGTAAGGAGCTCCATGAGCCTCCTGCATGATCTCACGTCTCAAGCATCGTCAGCAGGCACACAGACTCGGTCTCGGAACCTCAGACAGCCATCCTCTGAAACCTGAACTCAGACTCCTGACCGCAGCTAACTCATCTCTGATCTTACGCAACCCGACATCCAGCTCCTGACTGGCCTTGATCCTGTCGATCAAGGTAGGCTGAATCTGTATGCTGCTAAATCCCAGACCTCTCTGGACGGACGACCCAGATACCCATGCGCTGCAACTCCTGAGCAGACCTCTCCACACCAGATAAAGCACAAACGGTCCCGGACGGACCCCTCCTACTGAGCGCATCAGCAACCACATTCGCCCTACCCGGATGGTAGAGGATCTCTAAGTCGTAGTCGTGTAGCAACTCCAGCCACCTCCTCTGCCTCAAGTTCAACTCCTTCTGAGTGAACAGATACTTGAGGCTCTTATGGTCCGTAAAAACTTTGCACGCTGCTCCATACAGATAGTGCCTCCAAATCTTCAGAGCAAACACCACAGCAGCTAGCTCCAGATCGTGGGTCGGATAGTTTTCTCATATGGCTTAAGCTGACGAGAGCCATATGCAACCACCTTCCCCTGCTGCATCAGAACACACCCAAGTCCCCTATGGGACGCATCACAGAAAACCTCCAGGCCCTCGGTCCCCTCTGGAAGAGTCAAGATCGGCGCAGTAGTCAACCTCTTCTTCAGCTCCAGAAAACACTGCTCACAGGCATCGCTCCACTCGAACTTCACATCCTTCTGAAGCAGACGAGTCAACGGAATCACCAACTTGGAGAAGCCCTCCACAAACTTGCGGTAATAGCCCGCCAATCCAAGGAAACTACGAATATCCCCAACATTAGTAGGCCTGGCCCACTCAGTAATAGCTCGAATCTTCTCCGGATCCACGGAGATACCATCCTTAGAGACCACATGTCCCAAGAATACCACCTGGTCCAACCAGAACTCACACTTCTTCAGCTTCGCATACAACTCGTTCTCCCTCAGAGTCTGGAGAACGGTCCTCAAATGCTCCTCGTGCTCCTCAGCACTCTTGGAATACACCAAGATGTCATCAATAAAGACTACCACGAACTGGTCCAAAAACGGCTTGAACACCCGGTTCATCATGTCCATAAATACAGAAGGCGCATTCGTCAGACCGAATGGCATCACAAGGAACTCGTAGTGTCCATAACGAGTCCTGAAAGCGGACTTAGGCACATCGTCTGCCTTAATCCTCAGCTGATGATAACCGGACCTCAGATCGATCTTCGAAAACACCTTAGCTCCTGCTAACTGGTCGAACAAGTCGTCTATGCGCGGGAGAGGATACCTATTCTTAATGGTAACCTTGTTGAGCTCCCTGTAGTCAATGCACAACCGCATACTACCGTCCTTCTTCTTAACGAACAACACTGGCGCTCCCCAAGGCGACACACTAGGGCGAATGAAGCCCTTATCCAGCAGCTCCTGTAACTGGACCTTCAACTCCTTAAGCTCAGCAGGCGCCATCCGGTATGGGGCCTTCGAAATAGGCTGAGTCTCAGGTGCGAGCTCGATCGAGAACTCCACCTCTCTAACAGGGGGAAGCCCAGGTACGTCGTCCTGGAACACGTCGGGAAGTCTCTGACCACTGGAATCTCCTCCAACTTCGCATCCTTGCGAACCTCAGGGATGTAGCACAGATATCCCTGGCATCCTTTCCTCAGAAAACGGAACGCCTGCATAGCTGATATGACTGGCGGCGAGCACGGGAGTCCATTCCCTGCTACAACTAGACGGGGCTGACCCGGCTCCTCAAAAGTGACTCTCGAAGCAGCAATCAATATGGGCATGGTGCGCAGCAAGCCAATCCATGCCCAGAATCACATCAAAAGAAGTCATCTCCATCGGGATGAGGTTAGCACACAGAGTCCTATCTCTGACTAACACAGGACTATCTTTGCAAACAGAATTCAACAACATAGAAGAGTCCCTAACTAATGGACTATGCACACACAACTCAACACCCAGAGGCACCACAGGCAAACCGAGCTCACCCACTAACTCAGCAGAAATAAAAGAGTGGGTGGCTCCAGAGTCAAACAAACAGAAAACAGAACGAGATGACAGCTGGAGAATACCTGTGACAACTCTGTCAGTCGATCGGTCTCTCTCTCCAGCCATCGCGTACACTCTGGCCTGGCCCTGGGGCTTCTTCTGCTCAGCCCGGTCTCGATCTCTGGACCCTGAAGCAGACTCAACGGCTCTACCTCCAGAACTACCTCTGCTCCTCTCAGCCTGAGGGCAATCAGCAATCCTATGCTCCAAGGACCCACACTTGAAGCAGGCTCCAGACTTCCTGTAGCAGTCCTGGCCTCTATGAAACTTGCCGCAGACCCGGCACTTCGGAGCGGGAGCTGACGAAGACGAACCACCTCTATCTCGTGCGGTCTCCAGAGCGGTCTCCAGCTCGGTCTCCAGTAGACTGCTTCTTCTGAGAAGCAGACTGATCCCTCCTATCACTGTCATCGGACCTCTGCTTCCTCTTCTGGTCCTTCCCTCCAGACTGACGACCTCTCAAGTCAGCCTCTACCAACAGGGCGACATCAGCTACGTCCCTGAAGGTCTTGTGACGCAGCGGCGTCACAGCAGAACGGATGTCTGGCCTCAAGCCACTCTCAAACTTCCTGGCCTTCCTATGCTCGTCAGGCTCAGGTGCAAACTTAGATAGGCTGATAAACTTCCGGACGTACTCCTCCACACTCATATCCCGACCCTGGCGTAGTCGGTTATACTCCAGGATGCGCTGATCCTTGTAGACGTCGGGTAGGTAGAACTGCTTGTTGAACTCCCCAATGAACTGCTCCCACGTCCATGGCTGTGGGAACTTCCCCATCACTGACCTCCACCACTCCTTGGCTTCGGCCTTGAACAGAAAGGTGGCGAAGTCGACCTTCTGCTCCTCCTCAGAGCCCATCACCCGCAGCAAATCCTCCACCTCTGACAGCCAGTGGCTGGCCCTGGGGATCTCCTGCCCCATCAAACGACGGCGGCTTCAGCTTCATGAACTCCTGAAGCGCCTTCACGTTCCTCCCTCCAGCATCCGCCCCAGCTGGGCCTGCTCCGCCAGCTGGTCCTCCTCCAGCTGGACACCCCCTGCAGCCATGGTCTGCATGAGCTGCGTCATAAACTGCTGAACAGCATCAGCCACATTCCCTGGAGGGTTATTAGCTCTTCTTGGCGGCATTCTGAAAGTCCAACAGCAAGCAGTTAAACTCAGACACTAATACTGACATTTCTGACTGACTGGCTAACTTAAAATCCCAGCAGATTAGAACCCAGAGCTCTGATACCACTAAATGTAACACCCCCAAACACTGGCCTAGGAGTTAGGGGTATTACACGCCGCGTATTATTACATAATAACGCAAGGCTCTAATAAACAGACTTAAACAGATAATCAAATAAGGCCCAAACGAAATACTTAAATAAGTAACAAGAGATGTTAAAACATCCCAAAAGTCATTACAGAACCCACCAAACAGATGTCAAAAGCGGAAGCTTAAAAATATGCCCAAAGGCTCAAATTCAATACAAAGGTCTCAAAAGAAGCTAAATACAAGCAGCTAAACTCCAGAAGCTGAGGGGAGACGATCCTCGCTAATCAATCTGCAAAAGCGTTAGAAGTAGGGGAATGAGCACACAACTATGCCCAGTAGATGACCAACTTCATCAACCAGCATGCTCAAAACATTTACAGAATATTGACAAATCAGGAGTCAGAAGAATCCATAATATGTCAGAAATCAGAAAAGAAGTCCATTCATTAAGGGACTAAACAGAGCAGAAGAAACAGACAAAGCAGAAAGAGAAAACAGAGTGGGACACTAGCGATCACAGCATATAGGGCTGTCCATTAGGTTAGGTTAATTTGGTTAAACCCGAAAACCGAAATTTATTTGGTTATTTTAACCGAAAATTTTAACCGATTTTGTAATTCGGTTTTTCGGTTATAACCGAAATTTTTTCGGTTCGGTTTTCGGTTATATGTGTTAAAATTTCGGTTAACCGAAAACCGAAATATAAAACACATATATATTAACTTCACTCGGTCCGACTCCTTAGTCCTCAACCCTTCCCTCTCGATCTAACTCTCGCAGACACACAAGACACAACCCACTCCCAGTAACCCTAAAACTCTCTCGACGCAGGCGCAGCGACTTCTCTCCCAATTCCCAGTCTCTCTCTCCCAATTCCAATTCCCATTTCCCTGACTTGATTGAACTCTCGACTCTCTTCGCTGTAACAAGCAACACCACCACCAGTAGCCAGTCTCCTCTTTGTGTCTGCGGCGCTGCGCCTCTGTAAAAGGAATTCCAGAGCCGGTAATACTCGAACTTATTCTATCTTCTGTTCTATTGATTTCTTCTGTTGCACCATGTGAAGCACTGCACCTCTCTTCATTTTTGTCTTTGTGTCGGCGCATCTGGCTCTCTGCAGAAACAGGAGTGGAACCGCTCATCTCTAGCTAGCGCAGCAGATTAACGACGGGACTAGAATTCCGAGCCGGTTAAAACTCGAACTTATCTTCTCTTCTGTTCTATTTGATTTCTTTTGTTGCACCGGTAATTTGATTGTTATCTGCTGGATTCAAAACCATTCATCTATATGACTTTCACATTGGGTATAAAACTGTGTCCCCTTCCTTGGTTTACAACTAATGAACAAATCCAAGTCGCTGGATAGGGAATGAGTGATTTTTCTGTAACCTGTATCCTTAGCTAAAAGGTACATTAGCAAGATTAGAACTAGGTTCTGTAACCTGATAGGGAATGAGTGATTTTTCTTGTTCCAGTTAAGGTATTAGCTTAAACTGAGCTCCTCAAAAATGAGAGACAAAATTCGTAAACCAAACTGCTTGGTATCTGCATAAAGGTTATCAGTGAATGCACACATTTTCTTCTATTAGATTGCTTCTGCTCTGCTAGTTTTTATATGGTGTGTGGTTATAAATTCCAAACATCAGTAGATTTCATTTTTCTTTTAGATTGATGTTGTTATGGTGTGTGGTTAAAACAGCTTTTATTTTGTTAAAATTGATTAACTCACTATATAAGTACAGTAGTAGTATCTGGTTTGGCTTCCAGATTTCTTTTTGTAGCAGGATGATATATACAATTCTGATGCTATATACAAATTCTGCAGTCTTACCGCATTTGGTTGGGGATTGTCCAGTTACTCCAGTATTTCATGTTTCTTTCTCTCTTAGTCTCTTATGCCATTGTCGGTTAAAGTGCTAAACAATCTGAATTTTTATCTTTGATTTTTCATGTAGGGTTTGCTGGAATATCAGATTGCTACTCTCATTCTTTTGATTTACTAAGAAGCTTTTGTTGGGTTAATCAGTAATCACTATTCAAAGGTAAATTAATTCTGACTTTCTTAGCCATTTAGTCAATTAATTACTCTATTTCTTGTGTTGCTATTGGCTTTAAGTTCATGCCGGTTGATTGCTGTACATAACTACATATTTTTTTTTCATTTTGATTTGTTACAATTGCATATTTTTTCTTTTTGATTCTGTTACGAGTGCATATTTTTTCAATTTGATGGCGCTTTTAGTATTATTGGTAATTTGGTATTCAGAAAAGATTTGACTTTTTATTTTTACACGGCCAACAGTTGCTGTTCTTTGGCAACCATTTTGGTCAACCACAATTACTTTTTTAAGCAGTTTATGGTCTGTTAATTGAGCACTTTATTTAGTAACATTTTCCAGTATGATTTTAATTTTAATTACTTATATTTTAATAATTCATCTACTGCAGATGGCTTCTAGTGGGAGTCAACCTATGCATGAATCTGTGGCATCCAGAAGCAAGCCGAGTTGTGATCTCCAAGTCCAAGCAAATAGTTCACAACCAACTACAGACGGGTCTGCTCCTTCTGAAGTAGGAGTAGCAGCACCAACAACAACACAAATGTCGTCAAAAGGTGTTGGCATACATGTGGGGAAGAAGAGAAAAGCAATGGCGCCTAGGTCAAGTGTGTGGGAGCACTTCGAAAAGGTAACAGATAAAGATGGAAATGGTAAGGCTATGTGCTTGTATTGTAAAAAGCTATTTGCATATGAAAGTAAACATGGAACTAGTTCATTGAGAGCTCATACCAATTCATGTCCGAGTCGTAAAGCAGTAGATTCACTTCAATCTGAGCTTATATTTAATGCTGATTCTGATTTGGGAAAAGTTGGTTTATCTTCATGGAAATTCGATGAAGCTGCTATTAGGAGAGCATTGGCATTTATGATTGTGGTAGATGAGCTCTCTTTTAGGTCTGTTGAGAAAGAAGGGTTTAGATACTTTCTTTCAGTTGTTTGTCCTAGATTTAAGATTCCATCTAGACAAACAATTGCTAGAGACATATTTCAAACATTTGAGGATCAGAAGTTGGCTTTGAAAGATTGGTTTAGAATCAGTGAGCAAAGGGTTTGTCTTACCACCGATACTTGGACATCCGTGCAGAATTTAAGTTACATGTCATTAACTGCTCACTATATAGATAGAGAGTGGAAATTGCACAAGAAAATACTTAACTTTTGTCCAATCACAAGCCACACAGGAGAGGCCATTGGAAAGGCTGTTGAGGGTTGTCTTCTAGAATGGGATATAGATCGGATTTTTACAGTTACAGTTGATAATGCTTCTGCAAATGACAAGGCCATTGAGTACCTGAAGAAAAAAATGAAAAATTGGAGATATGGTATACTTGAAGGCAAGTACATGCACATGAGATGTATTGCACATATAGTTAACCTTGTTGTCTTTGATGGTTTGAAGCATGTTGAGGGGTCTGTACAGAAAGTTAGAGTGGCTGTTAGATATGTAAGAAAATCTCCGTTGAGGTTAAAAAGGTTCAAAGAATGTGTTGAGAGGGCAAAGATAGAGAGCAAGGCTCTCTTGACCCTAGATGTGACCACTAGATGGAATTCGACTTTTCTGATGTTAAATGCGGCCCAAAAGTTTGAAAAGGCATTTGAGATATATGCAGAGGATGATCCTTGTTTCATCAAAGAGTTGAATGAACAAGCTAGTGGTACTCTTGATGACGAGGATTGGGTGACTATTAGAAGTTTGAGCAAGGCTCTTCAAAATTTCTATGACTTGACTAATAGAATATCCGGTTCTTTGTATGTCACGTCTAATACTTTTTTTGATGAAATCACTTTGATTGCTGATTGGTTAAAAGAATGGTGTAAGAGTAGTGATTCTATGTTTGTTTCAATGGCTGAGAAGATGAAGGCTAAGTATGAGAAGTATTGGGGTGATTTTGAGAAGCTGAATGTGTTGATGTACATTGCTTGCATTTTAGACCCAAGGTATAAGTTAAGGTATGTACAGTTTACGGTTAGAGATACACGGCAAGGGGCTGCCATTTGTAAGCATATAGAGGATGCTTTGAAGGAGTTGTTTCGGTGGTATGAAACTAACCATAAAGGGGCTGATAAATCAAGTGCAAGTGGTGAAATTACTTCTGTAGCAGCAGATGCTACTGTTTCTTCTGAATCTGAAACACTTTCAGAGAGATTAATGAGAGAGCGACATATGAAATTTGCTTCAGAGCAAGGAAATTGTGAATCTATGTCCGATTTAGCAAGGTACTTGAGTGAGGGATGTGAGCCAATCGAGAAAACCTTTGATATATTAAAATGGTGGAGAGCTAATAGTGTTCGATTCCCAATCCTTAGTGATATGGCACGTGATGTATTAGCTATACCTGTTTCAACGGTGGCTTCAGAATCTGCATTTAGCACAGGTGGACGGGTTCTTGATGAATTCAGAAGTTCTTTAAGCCCACATACAGTTCAATCCCTCATATGTTCCCAAAATTGGTTAAGGAAGCAAACATCTATGACTTAGGATGAAGAAGGAGAAGAGGATATTGAAGAATATGAGAAAGGTGTATACTTTTATAATGTTTTACAATCTGTATTATATTTATTTTATACATTCTTTTGACATAATTGTGTCTTTTTTTCTAGAATTGGCCAAGTATTCTATGGGGTTAACAATCTTGGGTGAAGGATGCACGATGAACGGATGAAGTAACATTTAGAAAGGTATATACACTGCTGCTCACTGCTGTAAATCCATTCTTGTACTCATAAGTGGTCAGCCTTTGATATTAGTGATTGGAGTATGGAGTTAATATCATTCTGAGGACTTTCTCTATACACTTATTTGTTTTTTTTGTGTGTTTCTTTTCTGCAGGGGATTGATATCATTGTTTTTTGTTGATTCTGAAGAGCTGAACTAAAGGGAGAAGACATTAACTCCAACTTCCCCTTTGGCTGGATTACAAAATCTGTTTGATGTAGTTTTTGGTTAGAATTTAGCATCCCTGCTGATGTAGTTGCTTTTTGAACTTCAACTTGACAACTTCCCCTTTGGCTGGACCGCTGGAGCCTGGATTTTGTGCCTGCAGCCCGTCTGATTTGTAGACTGCAGTTTCAAACATTAAATAGACATTAGACAAGTCAGTAGTATGTCCATGGGTTGACTTTTCTTTTTTTTTTCTTTTTCGAAAACAGTCATGGATTGAATTGGAAAATGATAGTTGCATTATTTTATCGCCGGTTTGCTTCAGACTTAATTATTCGGTTAATTCAGGTAGTTAATAATTCAGTTATTTTGGATAACCGAAAACCGAAGTATGACAAATTCGGTTTTCGGTTCGGTTTTCGGTTAGAACATGTCAAAAATTTCGGTTAACTGGTAATTCGGTTATTTTTAATTCGGTTTTGTAACATTATTTTGGTTAATTCGGTTATGACCGAATTAACCGAAAACCTATTTTTATTTCACAATTCGGTTATCGGTTAACCGAAATAACCGAATGGACACCCCTAACAGCATACAGACAGAACGAGCAACCAGCTCGTGAACAGAACGAGGAAACCTCACTCGTAAACAGAACAGGTGTAAACACCCGTGAACAGAACGGGGAACATCACCCGTGAACAGAAGGATCCTACATAGCGCGCTACAAGACAGCGAAACCAGCCATCCAAAGGCTCAGACACAGAGATAACTAGGTCCCAAAACAGAGGCTTAAATACGGATAAGCATATGTGCACCAAAGGCACCAGAAAGCACATAGATGGCTTGGAAATCAGAAGGGGAAACCAACCCCGCAAACGGAAGTCAAAACGGAGCTCAAACGAGCAAGTTATGGCCAAAACATTAGCCTGTCCGAACTTGTGTCTGGACATCGATGTTCGGACACAAGTCGAGACTCAAAACAGAAGCAGAGACAGAGATGTCCGAACATCCATGTTCGGACGGATGTTCGGACGTTTTACGGAAACAGGTACGCGGAGTGTCCGAGCTTGTGTCCGGACATCAATGTTCGGACACAAGTCGAGCAAAATCAGAGGAATGAGAAAGGGGGGTGTCCGAACTTATGTCCGGACTTACAAGTTCGGACACCATTCGAAACTCGTAAGCCGGACTCGTCCTCGCACCCCGTCCGAACTTAGAAGCTCGGACGGAAGTTCGGACACACCAAACAGTTCAGAAATCCAGAGCGCAGAAGGGCATGTCCGAACTTCAATGGTCGGACAGAAGTTCGGACACGCCGAGAATTTCAGAAAACAGAGGCGAATTTAACACGAACAGAGGCACAAAAACCATTCTAGATCAACACACATATTTACAAAACAACCTTGGGGGTTTAAACCATTGAAATGGCATTAAACAGACATGAACCACACACAAACACAAGATCAAAGCATTGAGTTAATTTGCAGAACCCAAACTCCCCAAGGCTGAACACACGGATCAAATCCGAAAGCCACCTACCTCAGTATACAGCGGAGACGAAAACCTCACAGCACCAATCCAAACGTAGTCAAGCAACGCAGATCCCAAACTCTGAATTCGACAGCAACCAAAGAACAGATCGAAGAACAAACCGTAGTCAGGACTCACTCTCAAATCAGAAACTGTCAACGCAGACAAACCCACAATTCATACCTGAATTCGACCACGAACGCAGAGAAGACCAACGGCGGAGGAAATCGACGGGGAAGACGGAACACAATCGGATTCCTATCAGATTGTAGAGGAAGGATTCAGACAAGGAGAGCATTCCAACCTCAGAATCGAAGAATGAACAATGTAGATTACCTTACTTAGAACCAGACTTCGCAACGGTGCGCAATCCACAGCAGAATCCGAGGAAGAACCACAATCAGTCAAACTTGAAAGGATTGGACAGAACGAGATTTGAGAGAGAGAAGAGAGAAGGGTTGAGGGTTTCCAACTGAGAGAAGAGGAGCGTAAAAGAGATCGTGAGAACGTGATTAGAAGTGAGGGTATTTAAGAAGGAAAAAAAATAATAAGAGGTTATTAGGTTAATCTCACCAGAATTTAAATGGAACGGAAGAAAGACCCTTCCACCCATGTCTTTATTCAGAAGGACGTCCATGTCCTAAATCCAAAATACAATAGTGTAAGGCCACTTGTGACGAAATAAAATATAACCAAATCTTGGGTTATAACAACAACCATTCCCATCCATGTTTCTAGGTTGTTTTGGAGGTTAAAAGAAGGGTGATTCTCGGCTGTAACAAGGGAAGGAGGTGGAGAATTCTAATCTTGTTCTTAAGGTATAAAAATGTGATTTAAGCACTTATCTTTTGATTCCCTTCAATTCCGGTTGGAAAGTTTTGTTTCCTAGCCTTATAATCTTTATCTTAACATACTTATTCAGTTGATATATCAAGAGCTTCAAGGAATAGCCAAATCCAAGCCAAAAACACCATTTTGGCATTTTAATCAAGGTAAAAATTAGCCACCTTCTAATCTGAGTTATACCAGTTTTAAAGCTTGGTTTAGTAGCTCTTTTGATGCTCTTTTTTGATCTGTATAAATAGGCCGAAGACAACCCTTGGTTAACTTGGTATTCTAAGGTAAATTTTACCTTGAAAATTTACATTAAACACTTATTATGGTTAGATCTTGCTTGGAGACTAATCATGCCTTAATTGCTGTTTGAAAACATGTAAATAATGTTGTGGAAAACTTATCTCCAAACAGCCGTGGCCAAACAAGGCCTTAACTTGGCAAAAATAAGGTATAAATCACTTAAACCTTCACTTGGTATATTAATATGTGCTTATACATATGTGTATAATATGTGCCGTGAGTGAACAAGGTTTATAGGTCTTATTTTGACCTTAGGTGATTAAGGAATGGTTTAGTAAATTTTATAACTAATTAATTAACATAATTGTCAAATTTAAGACATTATGTGGAAAATTGGTAAATATGGAAAAGATGGTGGTAAGGCCGAGAGTTTAAAGTACTTTTGGGTATTTATGTGTAATTTATTTTATAAGCTAATGTTTGTAATAAGGCCATGTACTTTAGGCCATTTTATTTATGTATTTATAAGGTTTTAATTAAGTTTAGGTAATATATATGTATTACCGCAAGGAATAGGGGTATAAAGTGTAATTAAATTAAATTTTGGGGCTATATAAAAATAAAGCCAAAAATTAGAGGTTTATATGAGTTTAAATAAAACTTATAAGATTTTATAAAGTTTTGGGGTTAAATGGTAATTTCTGAAAAATATGGGCATAAAACCGTAATATATGGAGATTAATGGTCAAGGCAATATTAAGGAGGTCAACCTTGACCATATGGTAGGTTTTGACCAAATTAGATAAGTTAAATAACTTATTTAAGGTTTTATAATAAGATAAGTATTTAATTGTAACAATTTTATAACATATGTGGTAAATATGTTATTACCGAAAGTTAAGGATGTAAAATGGTATTCTAAACACCCATGGGCTATTAGGAATTTTTAGGAATTTATTGGGTTGATTTTGGAATTAAAATAAACTATATATGTATAATATATAGTTATTATGTCATTGTGACACTTAGGATAAATATATGGGGAGGAATAGTAAAAACCGAGAATATATGGGTTAGTAATGTTAATTATAACCCTTGGGTGATATTTGGTGATTTTTAGAATTATATAAGGGTATTTAATAAGATATGTGTATAATATATAGTTTTAATGATATTATAAAACTATATGTTATAAATTGAGCCAAATGGCATAGGAAGTTGGTGGGTTGAAAA
Organism: Limonium bicolor; assembly: GCA_023374045.1. NCBI lineage: Eukaryota > Viridiplantae > Streptophyta > Magnoliopsida > Caryophyllales > Plumbaginaceae > Limonium > Limonium bicolor. Next base: position 199,647,224 of record CM041778.1, read on the forward strand.
ATAATATGGAACAGTTTTGGGTCTGTTCGCAATTTTAAATATTATATAACCATAGGTTATATTTATATTAAGGTTTTAAATGTTATATTATATGATATAAATAACATGGTATAAATAATGGGGGGATTTTGTAAATAAAGGAAACTATGGAATATGGAAAGAATAAGGTATAAATGTATATGCCTATGCAGCAATATAATATAGTTTTGTATAAAAACTATAGGTTATAAACTAAAGGAAACAAATATCATATTATATGATATTAGTATATGGTATAACATTATAAAATGTTATGTGGTCAAAATAAAATTAAAATAAAGAAAAGGGCTGTACCGATTTATAAAAGATTGGAATATGAATTTTAGACTAAGGTCTACAATGTTATAAATGTTATAACAATTATATGGTTTAGATGGAATTAATATAAGTAAGGATATTCACATTAAATGGTGTGACAAACTATAAATAAATAAGATTTATAAACTAAGGTATTTATTGAATAAACCTTAGGAGTTGAAATTATACAACATAAAATGTTACATAATATTAGGATAATGATCTTAATATAAGTTGTATAATATAATGCAACTAATGGGAATAATCATCTAATATAAGATGATAAAATGTATCATATAATATAAGAGTTTTATAACTCATGAAACTTACCTATATGGTAAATATATACATATACAAGAATAATGTATATAAGGATGGATATATATTATGGTTGGAAACCATATAATATAATGGCGGAGGTTATTACATAAAAAATAGTTACGAACTATAAGTTATGAGTTTTTGTATACAAATATAATTTGCTAAGATAATGGATTATATAATACAATGTATTATAATGGATGGTGGAAAATAATACAATATAATAAGTCATGCATGCATACATGCAACTATAGGTTATATACCTAAATTAAATGGTGGATAAGATTAAAGAAATATAATGAATTAAACTTAACAGTCGAAATATTTTGACATACGAGTTTTAGTAACAAGCCGACCGGTTTATAGAAACCCGTAACAAATAACTGTAGAAAGCCGGGAATGAACTGCCGGGGTTACTTGTTATTCGGAAATACCGGATATAGATAGTCATGGAGACTGACTTATAGTTTTATTACCGTTTAGATCATACTTCAGACGAAGGCGCTTGACGAGCTAGTGGTCTACACTGCGCATCCTTGGTCTAAGGTGTACGGTATGTAAAGGGGTTTGATCCGAGTTGTCCTAAGGAATTCCTTGGGCTCAGATTTGGTTGATATCACTTGTGTGTTAAGTGTTTTGGATACGTGTATGTGATTATGTGTTACTGCATTAATTATTTATGCACGAGCGTCCTACGAGACTAACACTACGTCGACTATAGATCGACTTATATAAACATACATATGCGTTTATTGTGACGACATGACGGTTACTTGATATAATACCATAGTATTAATATTAAGTATATGGCAACCTAAGTAAAACACTTAGGAACGAGTCACGACATTGTCGGTCTCTTGAGCATGGATCTCGAACATGAATATAACCTAGATTACTTCTAGGTATGCGTGAGACCCATTGGGCTGCTAATTAATAAATTATATTCTCCATAAGACTAAGAGCATATCTTAAACATTGTGAGAGAGAGATGGTGCGAGTTGAGGTGAGGAATCCAGTGTAGTTTACGAACTACCTGGTTGCGCATTTGTGATCACTGAGGAGTTCCCGATCGGGTTCCGCTCCAGGTTTATACCCAACGAGCCCTATTTGGATTGTGGGTCAGGTGGCTACGGCCTTTATATGGAAGTCTTACGAGACAAAAGAGAATAGTCAGGGGCCTCCAGACCTCTGGCGAAATGAGCACCTTTGTGTGTACGGGAGACTACTGTCCATGGTGAGGTTACGGGTTGTCCTACATGACGCCTAACTGGTATTAATTAAACATGTTTGGATGGATGGGGCCTTAAAGGCCAAATTAAATTAACAAGGATGGTTTGCTACAACGGTTTATTCAGATATTATTCGATACGTTCGATATACAAATGTTGTTTGTGATATTTTATGACTGTTTGAATTGGATGGATGGTTGAGTGTTATGAATGTTTGGATGGAGGATTATGTATATTATACATGTATATTATAGTATTGATTATAACTGTAAAATGGTAAAGCATGAAACCAATCTAATAATAAGATGGTTAAAATGACTAAGTGACCATTAGGGTCCAAGCCCGGCATACTCAGCGTTTATCGCTCATACTACACCATTATGCAGGTTGTTGATTATTGTCGAAGCCGAAGTGCGGGAACAGGGTAGTTGGAGTTTATTTTGATTACCGCACATGGAGTTCGTTTGTTTAACGATGTCAGACTGGGAATTGTATTGTGGTACGGTTATGTATATTCAGGATTGGGTAGACGCTCACCTGTCGACGTTTATGGTGTATGGACTTAGTATGATGTATAGGAGTTTATCTCGTTATCACAGCGGTTAGCAGTTTGTTTATGTTGGTTGTTGGATATAGTTTGGCTTTGTTGCTCGCATGGGCGTGTAATGGCCGGTGACACCCGAGTGAGTATTGTTATTGTTATTAATTCTTCCGCTGTAAGACGTTTTATTTATTGCTACGAGAGAGATTATTACGTGTTTAAGGAGAGGGATGTTACATTTTAACTCCTTAGGTTATGATTTTTCTTATTCTCAGTCCAAGTCATATCTCATCTCAAGTCTTATCTCAAATCTTATCTCAAATAAGACAACCGTTCTTTAATTAGAATGGTTGCTCCTTAATTCATTGTTTATCTTGTCGGGTCAAAAGTAACCCTAACCAATGAGTTATCAGCTCCATTGGTTTACATAAACAATATTTCTTAGAATTAGTTGGGATTTAGGTAGATCCCACCACACCATCTCAGTAATGCCTCCCACCTCGAACAGAAATCGAGGTGACCGAGTCCTTATGTCGACTCTAGGCGACGAGTCTGAAGACAAGTCATATTTGGAAGTCGGGATCTGATAAGGATACCAACCTCCTCCAATACACATGTGTCGATATCATTCCGGATTCCTCACTCCCCCTAAGCTCCAGTTAGTGGAAGTCTCAAAGTCAATGTTTGTTAGTTAACCTCTTTCAGTTACTAATAAACCGATATTAGGGAGTTTTCCTTATTCTCACACAATTCTTTACTAAAAATTGTTAGTAAGTTCTCAAGGTAAGTTGTGTTAGTTCAAACAACACACAACAATACAATAAACCGGTTGTATGCTTTATCTTGTTTAGCCGGAACACATAAACAAATAGCACACAAGCCGAGGGACACCTCGTTGGCAAGCAGGCTACAAGAAAACTATACCGTTCACCGTCGATTGTTTCGGTTGCCTATTCTTCTTCCGAGTCCCAATTCTCAAGTCCTAAAACATTCATCCAATTTGGATTGTTAATTACTTCCAATTAAGCTAACTTACATAGCTACTAATGATCCCCAACTAATAACCACTAAGTCATTGTCATTTTTAACCTTAAACACTTAAATCATCTTACTTAACTTAACCCTATATGCTTATCTTTCTATTCATCATTACCCTCTTAATGGTGGACTACTAATGTCACTCTTTCTTTTCTGTTTTTTTATATGGCCGACCGACCTTGCAAGGGAGGTCCCAAGGTCGGTCCAAACCAGTGCACTTCCCCGCTTGAAAATTCTAGCCCGACCGACCTTGCCAAGGTCGGTCTTAAGGGAGGTCGAAGTCAGAAAGCTTCCTGGATGGGTAATTTAAGCCCGACCGACCTTGCCAAGGTCGGTCCTAAGGTAGGTTGACTCCAGACCCTTGTTTCTAAATGCTTATTTCACTCCAAACCTTCCCACAAGTGTCCTAGTATGTTCTAACATCATTTTGGCACTTCAACACCCTCTTAAATCATCCACCAAACTCATTAATCCACCCACAATCAAAACTCCTTAATCATTTACTCAATTTCTTACTAAATCCTTAACACTTAGAACTTAATTCCTTACACTTCCAACATGTAAACTTTGCTTAAAACCTTAACCAACCAAAGTGTTTCTTCTCAACCCTTTTTTTATTATCCTCAAGCATTATCAATCACCCTCATCTCCTTAACTCAAACTTCTCAAAGTTCTCAAGGTCTTATTGCATCTCCATGCACAACTTTTTCTCCATTACACTTACTACTCTTCATTCCTAAACTTGTACATACTTATGCTTTTCTAGCCATCCCCTTAACACCTTAACATTTTTCCTCACCCAACTATACAATCCCTTAGCCTTATACACACTTTTACTCCTTCAACTTAACCATTCTAAGTTCCTCTTAAAAATTTCCATCTCCTTTACTCAGTTTACTCAACATTAACATGGTTATACACTCTTATCCATTCCTAGTCATTCCCTTGACAAGCTACTACATTCTCTCATAGTTTTCACCTCCATCACCCAAGTCCACTCATTACCCTCAAGATTATGCAGACTAGTTCATACTCAATCACCACAAGGCATTACACATCATTTCCTACATATTTTTGCTCAAGTCTTAACATTCCTCATATCATGATTTTGGTGTGTTTAATACACCCACCTATCCTCTAATTCCTCCTAGACAACTCTAGGTCATACTAATCCTCAAGATCACTTTGTTAACTCATTTCCACTTAAATTTCCTTTAATGATTCCTAGTAAATCCTTGGTCATTTTAATTCAACACATCCACTAAAACACTTTGTTTTCTACTCAAATTTTGCCATAGCCTCTCTAGTATATCATCATGCCCAAATGCATAGTTTTTCTCATTCAATCATCTCATACTCAACAAACCCCTTTCTCATGATATTTCTCACCCAAATCAAACCATTCATAACAAACTCAATATAGTGCAATAATCTTAAATTGCATAGCACTAAGGCTCTTAAATGACATGGCTCTTAGGCCCTTAAATGACTTAAACTTAAACACTGAATTTCCCATATATAAAAGCTTTCAACCTGCAACTACACACATCAATGCTCCCATAGCAATATAAGTATTATTATATTCCATCTTATGCTTATCTTACTAACTCATCTCCATTGGCTCCTTAGTCACAAGTTCACAAGCTTGTTTAAATTCTTTTTCCTAGGTTATATAACCCATTACATAATGGAAGCTCTTAGCTAAATTTAGTATTTATCTAAATCCCACCCTTAACCATTAAACCACCTTAAAGTAAGTAATTTACCTTATTTTTCTCAAGCTTTTTCTCACTTTCTCTTCCTTTGGTTTCCTTCATTGAAATCGGCCAATGACTTGTTCACTTGCCAATATTCTAATCAACATTCAAATAATGTAATATGTGCTAAATATTGCACCAAAACTTAAGGTCATTTCCTAGGTTTACAAGAATTGCTTAATGCACTAAATGGATGTTTACCTTTGAATTTTGGAATGGCTTTGATAATGAAGCAAGGTAAGACCCCTCTAGTCCTTTGGAGGTTGAAACAAAGCTAGAACAATGGCAAGACATGGTGTCTCAAATGGTGATTTTCAGACATTAAGAGAACGTGAAGGAAACTTAGGTTTTCTTTAAGTTTTCTTACCTTGAGTAAAAGAAGAAGCAAAGGATCTCTTCAAACTGAATTTCCCCCTTCAGTGGAGTTTATCCATGGCATCAAACTTGAGCTTTTAAGTTTTGAAAAGATAGAACTAAAGGGCTTGCTCCAACTAAGAATAATCTAAGCTTAGTTTTTGATTTGGAGCACTATTGTGTATTTGGTGTGCAAGTCAAGGTGGAGGAAGAATGGAGGCTGCACCCATGGTTTTGGAGCAGAAAGAAGAAGAAGAATACGGTGGGGAAAAGGAGGACTGAAGAAGAGAGGAGAGAGAAGAGACATTAAGGAGATATTTGCTTAAAAAGGTAAATAGTCACTTTTTCACTTTTCCTTCTTCTTTCTTTAAGTGTGATGGCTTTGGTGATGACTCACCCTCTCAAAACCGGCCCCCCTCTTATTCCCTTAGATATTTAGGTGTTATTTGACCATTGACCACTTAAGAAAGTCATTTGACTTATTTTGGGTACTATTCATAATTAGTGCACATATTTGTGAAATTTTTGGTTTCTCATTGATTTAGGCTTCCTAATGTGATACAAAGTAGTACACAAGTTGATTAAGGTATAATCATGGGCATTTAGCCACTCAAAACTCACTTCCAAGACAATTTTTCAAAAACGTGCTTTTAGACTCCTTAGAGCACAATTTGTGTTTAAACTTGTTTTTGAGCTTGGTTTTCTTTGGTAATTGCTTTAAAATGTTCATTAGCATGTTAATAAGGTCTAGGGATGACCTTTGGGTCCTAATCAAGGTTACACCAAGTCTAGAGCAAGTTTTTGCTTAATTTGACTTTATGGTGTTTTCTTTGGTTTAAATTGTCTACCAATGTTTCTAAGGCATGCTTTAGCCTTATTACATCATAAATTGATGTTTACTTATCATACTTAGGTTTGGGGTATTTCATCTACTCATAAGAGAAAGCGAAGTCTCTCACCGGTTCAAAACAGGTCGGGCACCAGTCTGGATACTTCAACTCGAGACATTCTTCATCGTCTAAAAATCACTCTTACAGTTGTGCAGGTTGTCTCCATATAACCAAGTGTTCATCACATGGTTCAAGGAGCAATAGACTTTCTAGACCAACATCTATAGGTTGAGAGTTCTAAGTCTCCTAGAGACCCGAGTGAAGCTTGTGAGAACTTGTAGCTTTTAGTTATATTTTTGTTTTTTTATGTCACCATTAACTATCTATTTCATAATGGTCAAAACTTTTGATACCACTTAAAGCAGACCTCTACATTCCCTCTTGAATGACAATCTTGAATGCGAATGAATTTATTGCATTGATTATGTCTTTCTTGATTATAACACTACTACCTGATCAAAGACATAGCTATCTGTGCCATTCATGAATGCCTAGAAAATGTCATAGAAATCCATTCCCTAGAACATAACAAACCACTCCGATCATTCAATGCATCTCTCACGACCAAACGGTGAACTGTCGCTCACCTATCTATAAAAGTTATACAATCAGTTGTTCATTCTCCTTCATTCAGCAATAATCCTTTCTTCAATCATGAATCCAAACAATTACAGCTCATCAAGTACGAATGAACAAAACATTTTCTCATACATCAGAAAACTCATGAAACCAAGAAAACCGGTCCCTTCATCACCACTCCAAACCCATACAGACATATCATCCGCCTGGTCCACTAATGTTAGTACTAGCCAATCAATCACAAGTAACTCTACGACTTCACTCATGTCCATAGACTAAACCTTTCACAGCTACTCTGAAGGATACAGCCGCGGCACGGAAAGTTCCTCATCCTCATCCGTCACATCCAAGCGCAAATCGTCCTAGCTTGTCTCTTTCGATTTTATAGTTTATAATCTATGAAATGTTATGGTCTTTTCAATACTTTCAATTGTGTAGTTGCTCCATATTTTTGCTGTATGGCAAAGGGGGAAAGAAAGCGAAAGATATGTACTTGTGACAAATGTCTACCATATCCCTTGTATCACACATGATCTTAATGAAAATCTCTTTACTTTAGAATATGGTACAAGTTTATTATTATACTTATTTCCATTTCTTAACAAACTCAGGGGGAATCCTTCTTAGGGGGAATATCTCTCAATTTCAAGTTGTCAAGTACATATGATTTTGTATTGGTTGCCATCATCAAAAAGGGGAAAATTGCTAAGTCAAGATCCTTTAGTTTTAATAATAGCAAACATGTGTTGTTTATCTAATATGTTTGTTAAGCTTTGAGACATAGATAAACATGTAGAGGAGTGGCTTAGTACGCAAGGTTGCAAGCACGCTCCATTCATGACCTGTGCCCAACCAGTCAGGCACCTGTCGAGGAGGGCCCCGTTGGAACTTCTAGTACACACAAGAAGTCAAGTACCACACGACCACATCTCTCATGCATCAGAAATAATTCAAGGACAAAACACTTCAATAAGAACGAAAAACTCATGCAGACTCTCACATCCACACAAGAAACTAGCTCACGACAAAAGGATGGCTCATTAATGTGCAAGATAACAATATAAGTCAAGGGCTATTATTAAGCATTTATTACATAGCCATAATGAAGTCTAAAAGAGAGCACTTATGAAATACCCCGAACTTAAATATAGGGAAAAAATCTAATACGTATTTAAGGGCCAAATAACGCCTAAGTAATATTGGTGAGGAAAAATAAATCCAAAAGAAATAAAGGAACACTTTAAAAGTGAAAAACGCTAAATAAGCGTTAAATAACCATAGGAGGTACGAGACCTCGGTTAGAGTATTATATGGATTCTAGAGGCTTATTCAAGGCCTAAATAATATATGGGAACAACTCCCAAAGAAAACGGATCCAAATAATGTATAAAAACGCTAATAGAGCTTTAGCGCACGTTTTACGAGGAAACCCAAAAACATGATTTTAAGTGGTCAAACGAACCCGTAAAAATTATAAACCATTAAATAACAATAATTAAGCATTAATGGAAGCTTAATAACCAATAAAATTAAAGAAACGAGAAAATTCCGGAAAACGGGCCCGGTTAGTGAATAGTACCAAAACCGGGTAAAATAACGAGCGTTTTCTGCAAAAGACAAAAAACGCTCCAGCTAGTAGTAATATAGGGGGCCAGTTTTTAGGAGCTAAATAACCCTCTCACACACTCACATACTAGCTAACTAATTAAAGAGTCAAAAAGAAAAAGTGAAAAGGTAAAAAGTACCTCACATGCTCTCTCTCCTCTCATTTCTCTCTTCTCTCTCCCATTTCTTTCTTCCCCACCGTACTCTCTCTCTTCCTCCTCCCTTGTGCTGGCGATTTTGAGCTCCCCAGAACAACAATGGCAGCCCTCTCTTCTTCTCCATGCTCTACCTCCATGTGAGCTCCAAATGTAAAAATAATTACATATTCTTACTCCCCTCATCATCCTCTACACTCCTCTCTTTTCAAAATCCAAAAATGAGGAAGTTCATCTCCATGGGTTTTCCCCATTCAAAGAGAAAATATCATCAATGGGTAGCTTGGAGTCTCCTCTCTCCATTAAGGTAAAAATCTTCATGAAAAACTCATGTTTTCTCCACCTTCCTTTGTAACCGATTTTACCCCTCTTGTAATGCCCTATTTTTCTCTCTCTTTTGAGCACCAATTCAACCTTGCAGTGGTGGTGGAATCACCTTCTTGAACCAAGGGCTAAAACCCCTCCTAAAACACAACAAAGGTAAACCCTAGAAATCTTGTTTTAAACATTTACATGAATTAGCATTAAACTAAGGGTTAGTATGTTAATTATATCCTTTTTGTGTTAATTAGGTGATGGGAATGGAGTTTGGCAACTCCATTCCCCATATGGCCGATTTGTGCAAGAAAGAGAGAAGGAGGAGAATTGGAAAAGAAAGAAGGAAATTAAGAGCTTAAGGTAAGAGCTCTTTCTTGAATGCTAAATTTAATGCATTAGAGTAATGGGAATGGGTAAACCAATTTGAAGAACCCAAAATATTGTATTAGTATTGTAGTTGTGGAAGTTTGAGTATTTAAGAGCAAGTATTTGAATTGTAGGCTTTGGAGCCAAATGTAATGTGTATGTGTATTGGAATTGTGGATTGAGGAAGTATTGATGAATTTATATTTGCTTGAGTGCTGGTAGGACCCTTGTAAGGGTGTGGCTAGATTAGGAAAGAATTTGATGAGAATGGATATGTGGGGCTAAGTAAGAAAAGTAGGTGAACTATGGAAAAATTTTGGTAGAAAATGAATATTTATTGGATGACTTGGTGAATGGGAGAACCAAGGTATGTATTGGAGTTAGTAGAGATGCTTAGTAACTGTGGAGTAGTAGTTGTGGTAAGAGAATGAGAGGATATAAAATCTGTAGCAAGAAGTGTTGAAAATGCAATGGAGAAACTAGGAGAACTTGTGTGCAAGACCTAGTAAAATGAGTGTTGAACTTGAGGAGGTGAGGTAATGCATTGTAGGCCTTGGAAATGGCATAAGGAGAGGAAATTATGTATGGAGGAAGTAGGAACCAAAATCTGTAGCAAAACAAAACTAGGGAGAATTTGTAAGTGTTGGAATAAAAATGTAGAAAATATGTGTGTGTGAATTGGTATGAAAAGGAATAATGAGTTAGTAATGGATTTGAGCATGTTTAGAAGCTTAATTAGGTGCCTAAACATGTGGGATTAAGTGTAGGAACATTTGGGAATTGATTGGGCAAAGAAAGGAATTGAACAGAGGAAGGAAATTTTAAAAACTGTAACAGACCTACTGTGGTCCGGGACTTAGGTCTAGGACGAAGACCCGGACCACCCTCTGAAAACACACCGAGAGTAGAACCTTATGCCAGGTCCGGGACTTGAGATGGGGACAAGGTCCCGGACCATAATAAAAATGAAGCCGATAGTTAAGTAAACAACCGGCCCAGGACTAAAGACATGGACAAGGTCCCGGACCATAATAGAAAATGCACCCGAGAGTACAGACCAGTGTTGGTCCGGGACTAAGGACCCGGACAAGGTCCCGGACCAACCAAAATTTGTAAAAATAAGTTTATTAAATGGGGTTTAAGGAAAGGTAATGAATGGTAATGTTAGTATAAGATAATTGGTACTTAATTAATGATGTTTAAGGGTCATTAAAGGTATAAACAAATTGGAGAAGTAATTAAGAAAGTTGTAAGTTTAAGAACATTAAGTTAAACCGAAACAACGGGATAACGGGGTAAGTATGAGAGTAGTAGTTATGTATGTATTGTAATACCTAGTATTAATGGAACCATTTGGCATGTAGCCGGAGGTTCGAGAATGAGACTCGAGGAACGAGAGTGAACCAAAGGAACAAGGGAACACCCGGAAAAGTAAATTCCGGTAAAAGGTATGATTTCTTCATGCTCTGTATCCTAACCTGGTTACCCCGACTTGTGTGCTTATATGATCACCTAAATAAGATAAATGCTTGAACCGGACTATATTGCACTTACGTGTGCTTGTTTTATGTCGTTCTCGATTTATATTGTCTTGAACACTAGTTTGTATAATTCATGAAATATATGAATGATGATGAAGTGTGTATGTACCTTGTAGTGTATTTGCGTAACGTATTATACCTTGTATGCATGCGTATGGGAGTAATGTATTATTATGTGGCTTGGATGTGAATGACTTCTACTAATTCCTAACTACCTAACTCCTAACGTAAGTATTGAGTAAATTGGAATGAGTAGAAGTCCGATATAGTTTCGGCCACGCGTGAGGATGAGGAGACACAAGCGGTTGGATCCGATTCCTTGTTCTTGAACTTGTCCACGGCCCAAACCCCTTAAATGGTTAGCATCCTGGATTAGTGAACCAAGTAAATCCCGGTGGTGGGACAGAGTAGTCCCCGGCCGGAGGTCCCGACGACTTGACTTGAGTATGTAGTAAGTAAAGTAAAGTATTGTATGAGTAATGGTCTTGGCTGGTGTAAGTCATTGACCCCGAGTAAAAGATTAATCTCCACCCGATTAACCCGGGTGGACAAATGGAGCTAACAAGTATTGTGTATTGAGTATGTATTGTGTATGTGTATTTCGGAAGAAGGTAAGTAAGTATTGGTTGACTTGTATTGTCTTCACTGTATGTAATGCACTGTGTGTATGTATGTAGACCTTGTGAAGTATTGTATTAGCATGAATGAAAGCATGTATGTATGTATGTATTTGTAAATTGAACTGCATGTATTCGACCAAGTGGTCGGCATACCCTCGCTAGTACGCGGGGTATGCGGAAGTCATATGCAGCAAAAGTTGAGCCCCTATGGGCAACGTTTTTAGTGTGCAGGTACCCGAAGCAGACATGATCACAGTAAGAGGCCGACAGCTAAGTTTGGATAGCCAGGAGTGAAGTGTAGATAGTAGGGAATTGTATAAGGCTTGTAGCCTTGATGTAGAAGTGTACCAAGGGGTATACCTTGTACTTAGAAAGTGAGTAGTTTGTGAGGAATGGGTAGATGTTAGTCTCTTAATGAGTATGTATGAAATTGAAAGAGGTATTGTATTTGTATAAGGATCTTAGTAAACTCGGTGTATTATATTGTATTGAACTTATGGAGTATTGTATTGAATGGGAAGTTGTAGTACTTGAAAGGTAATTGGAGAATGTATGTAATTGTGTAGTACTCGGATATTCCGGTCCATCAGACCGATGCTGTATGTAGTAGTAGTAGTAGCCTTGTTAGTCACGTGGGTGGCTAACGGCATTGTATCACCCACCGTTGTGTATGTAAGTATCCGCTGCGAAGTTAAGTAAGTACGTTGTCATTGGACGGTAATGATTGTATTAGCGGTAGGGGTGTTACAAAAAGTGGTATCAGAGCGAAGTATCGCTTTGATGACTGGAAATACCGAGCTTAGGAAATACCGAGTTAGGAATTAGAAGCTTAGGGCTAAGGGCTGAGTGTTAGCATTAGAGATATGCTAGTTAGGAACCACCGGTGTGTACCGGATACCTACAATATCAGACCCGCCCTCCACAAACCCATTGTATAACTTAGGGAAGAACGCCAGAGAGAAGGAAAGTCCTCTCATACTCGGGAAAACCCGATTTGGCAGTTGTGAAATCATGGTACGTTAAACAAGAACCGACATATAGAAGATTCCAGGAATTGGAAGTCCCGGAGATGGATCCCGGTTGGACAACAATACCCGCACATAATAGCGGTAGAATGAGCACTTCAGTCATAAAGAGGCTACAACTTACAACAGCATGGGGCGACATGCTTAACAGTCGCAAACCTGGCTAATCAACCAGCAGTAGGAAAAGAAGCACTAAACGTGCAATAGAATGGGAAAAGGAACAATAACAAAACCCGAGACACAAGTCTACGGGACAGTAATGGCAAAATAGCACCCTCAATGGTATGCTAGCCGACTAAGGACATAGTCGGGAGTGGTTAACTCCAAAACTATAATGCCATAAAGGTTACAATACCAGGCCGACATAGCTCAGACAGCTACAAGAACATCCACGGGGTATAACCCGACGCAACTACAGGAGTAGTGCCTAACAAGTTAAGGCTCAATAACCACGGTAAACTACTGGGAACGAGCACAAGGAAAAATAAAAGACAAATAAATAGGAATCTCTAAGGATTGGAGAAGCATCCCGATCAACGACAACCGGGACCAAGATCATTGAGAAGTTGCTTAAAGGAGCGATAAGATCAAGGGAAGAGTCAACAAGACTATCAAATACAAGTGAAAACCATACCAAGACCGGTATAGGATTATCCAAAAACCACTAGTACCACACACTTGCCACGGCAAGTGCAGTAAGAACAGGAACACGTAGAGGAACCCTAACACACCACAAGTACTTGGTTAAGTACCGTGACCGCAATGAAGCAACTATAGGATTAAACATCCTAAACTGGAAGAATGAAACCTTGGAAAGGCCTAACGGCCCGACCACTGTATTAAGAACATACCAGTCAGCAAGAAGCTGGAATTAGTGAAGACCTTAAACATGGCTGCGCCATGAAGAATCTTTCTTTTGGCACCGAAACTACAATTTTAAAACCAAGATTTTCTTTCAAAACCACAACCCTTCTTTTAAACCTTGAATTTTAAAACCAAGCCAACAGAATTACGGTGAGTATCATAGGATGATACAAGAGGAGTTGACAATAGAATACTTCACCTGGGCATGTGACGAACACTACGAGTGTACCCAAATATGGGATGTGGGACAACCGCACTCCGAAGGAGCTTGCGGGCCTGACAGATAGTCGGGTAAGTGGTAACGTATCAACAAGGCACCCCACGTATGTATACATGTAGTGTACGAACCACGGGAAGTAGTCAGCTCCGTTCTACGGACCATGAGTAAGTTCAACCCTGAAAAGCTGGACACCTCAGACGATCAAGTATAAATGAACTCAAAGAATCCATCTGAAGGTAAGGAATAAGAACTAGAAAGTGCAAAGAGCACATACTAGCAAGTATAGGCATCGGATATGTCTCAAAGACATCAAGCAAATACATGACAGCTGGAAGGTATACCCAGCCTGAACACAGTAAGGCAAATGCCTAATGTGAACACAATGATGTTCAACAAGCAGGAAGGAGTTTCCAAGAACAATTATCAAGATTACCACGAAGTATAACTCATCGTTGGAGAGGAATGTAAACCTAGTCAAGAATATTAGGAGGAACTATAAACGGTCTACCCAAGGATGGGAGACGCTATAACCCTAAAAATGAATAGCTCAAATACAATACCACAAGCTGGTATAGTGGACCCAACATATCATAAACATTAACCGGATGTAACGGCGTAACCAACAACACCTAGGAGCAATCCTTAAAGGGTGTCTGAGTTAACAACAAGCGAACAAAGCGTCACGAGAAGAGCACGGTAACTAGAACGAACGCTCGGTTAGGACACCGAAGGGATTTCACCTAACAGGAAATGCCCTAAATTACTAAAAGGCACTGATTAGCACCAGATAGCCTAAAGGGCCTCCTTTGAACAGAAGTGTGATGTCACGACCTACCATGGAGCCCAGCAATACCTCCTACCCATGGGGTATACAAGGAATACAAACATGTATAAGCAGCTTGCAAAGAGCATAGCTTGCAGCAATAAGGCTTAAAAGCCACGAACCAACTACGTTATGTAAACTTAAACGGTTGCAAAACCCACACCATTTAATAACAAGACTTGCCAAAGTTATTGCTTTATACGACCAACAGAGCGTCAAGTGAACAACCCAATTAAAGCTCAACATAATGAGCGGCTTGGAGGAATGACTACCTCAATGTCACTGTCACTAAAACATCACTCTATATGCAGTTGATGAAGCTTTTTATTCCCCTTTATGCCTTCTGTAGCAATGGTAGCACAGAGGCACAAGAATCGTGATAATGCCAACAATGGCCTAGCCCACACTTGGACACTACGGGAAACCCAAGGGAAGATACCCCTCATTAACCAAAGACCACCAATGTGGTGAAGATGTGAACCCTTAGATAATGCTTCCATCTACTATCACAATAAAGCCTACGCATATAGATATTGCCAAGGGGTGATGGAATAAGGAAATGAGATTTCCAAACCATTACGACTTAAAGGAGTAAGTATACTCCATATGCACCCAAGCATGTGGTGAACCATCGTGTAAACACTAACATAGTAACCTTGTCATGAGACCTATGAGTGGAAACAAGCCTCTCAACAAGAACTTCATTTATCAATGATAGAACGGGACCAGAAAACCCTTGAAGTTTCTTGGGGTGTCCCGGTGATGTACATACAAAAGGAATACTGCACAGCTAGAGCCTATAACCAATGCTCAGCTCTGGGAAGACAGTAATTGTCAAAAACAATCAATGTGAGTGCACATTGGACACCACGAATGACCAACGCTCAAGAGAGCTTATAACCCGGTAAATTACTTCATCCATCGTCAACCAAGATACTTGGTAAATTATATCATAAATGATGAAGGAATGTGAGGTAAGCTAACCTACACATGAAATCTAAATTGAATAAAACATCTCCACAACGGGAAGACAATAACATTGCGGTATGCTATGACAACCGTCATACACACGAACATAGGAAACCCTCGGTGTATTCACACCATAAGGAAATGGTGCCAATGACAATGGCAATGAGTAAAGATAAGCTACCATAGTAATGGAATCAGTAAAAACAATGTTGTACAACGAGTAAGAATATGGTGCGCAACAAGCGACCGCTATGAGGAAGTAGTTAGTCAACGACGCGGAGTATAAGTATGAGAAGACAGGCAGAAATATTCATTCCTATCACATAAGTGACTTACTGCCAAGCGTTTACGCCTCTACACTCTGTATGACTGAGTGTTTTGGTATTGCCCTTGTGCAGCTAATGATCTAATGGGATAGCTTGGAATATGGAAAATGTAAACTGTAGTAAACCATTCTTTCCACCAACAAACACGGCATAAGCCAGTTAAGAAAGCTTAGCAGCGAACCGTGTGGCCTAAGGCCAAAGAAGCATGAAGAGTGTAAAGCACACTAACAATCACAAGATGTGAATTCCATTGGAATAAAAGGTGAAAGAAGACTGAGGAAAGTCACTAGGACCGACGCATAGAAATGCAAGGTCACACAAGTAAAGAACACTTGTACTGAACCAGAGAAACTGGTATAATTCATAAGCTATTGACAACAGCGGAAGCACTACAGTTAAGTGGTGACTTAACCTCGCCCGACAATAAGTCGGAGGAACTTAGCGAATAATTGTGGAAGTACGAATAGTATGTATAATAGATTACCAGAGTGCTGGTTACAATAAAAAACTCATCAAGTTCAAGCACGGTAAAAGAATACCACATTGTTTAATAACCTTATTCCCACAATAGAGGGATAAAAAGGTGATGTGTAGCACATTAAGGATAACAAGAAAGGTGAATAACCCAAGTTATCAGGGTCGCACAGCAGAAGCTAGTGGGCCCTAGCTAAGAGGTTAGTGTACCTAGCAAGTATAATAGAATATCTATTAATGCCTTGAAGCCTGATAGGCTAGAACCGAATTAAGTATGAGTTAAATAAACTCATAGGAATTCTTGGTGCAAAGACTAAACGATTAGTATGGTTAAGACCCTTTGACTAGCATACATTGAGTAATAAACCATAGAGAAGCTAAAACGCTTCAGATTGCCCAAATTGAGTAAACCAATGTTCAATAATAATAACATATGGTAGATTACGTGGGTGTAATCCCTTTTAAGGGGGTAGAGCGAAAACCGCTTAATGTAAGTTTCATGAATAAAACACTTAAACTATAATGTGCATAGCACAAATGGGAATCGAATTGATGATTGGTACTATGTTAAATAAACATACGTATTCATTCATATTGTAATTGTGGTAATTAGGCATGAGAGATGCAAATACCATAAGACGAATATACCATCTTGTAACCCTAGAGTAAGAGTATTGGTAAAGAAGAGTAATGAGTAGTGGACGGAGTTTCACAAGTATTGTAGCCCTTAACGAAGTAGTACAAATTGATTGAGAGTAGTAGTTGAACGAAGTCTAGGAGTAGTGTATTCCTAGGTATATTATTGGAAGTAAATTGAGGACGGCCGGATACAGTAGGTATTTTATTCTTTAGTTAGAATATTTGAGATAATGGAGAGTAACGGATGAAAGTAGCGAAGGTTGATGAAATGAGCACTTAGGCATTGAATTGCGAGGTAAGTATTTGGGAAGTAGATTGAAGATGATTGATGGACTGAATTCCATCCTTTGGAGATGTATGAATTTATAATTATGACTAGGACGAGTAAAAAGATAGAAAATGGAAATAATTGAACTATTTGATTGTTTGAAACTGATGTGGGAAGTCAAACTTGATCCTGATCAGATCAAGGGAAACCGAACACAAATTGGGGTGGAAAGATAGTTCAACATTGGTGCTGATCACATCAGGGTTGAATGATTCTTGAAGCTCCCCTCAAGTGGTCACAAGAATCACACATAGGATAGAAGTAATGAATATAAATTGAAATTTGGAGTTGTGTGTTTTAGACAAATTTCTAATTAGTAGTGGTGAAAGAATTTCCCTTAGACTGGAGATTGAGGATTGTTGGAAGCTGATACCGGAGAACGGTGGTAGTATATTAGATCGTATTATTCCAACGGCAGCGGGACATAGAGGAGTCCTGTGTCTAGATGACCTGAGTTCCTGCGGGATTGTGTTGTGTATGGCATTGCTTTGGGGATAGCTTTGCACTGTATGTATGTATAAACCTTGTAATGTGGAACCAGAGGGTTGGATGTAATGCGGATTGAAGTAATGAGGTTACATTTGTATGGTATGGAATGTAGAAACCTTGAGCAACGAAATTGGGAATTGTAAGGAGGAGGAATGTATGGCTTTAGTATTAGACAGGTATAAATGAGTAAGTATCGTAATCCTATAACCTCGAACAACTTTGCGGACAAAGTTCTTAAGGGGGGTAGATTGAAATACCCCGAACTTAAATATAGGGAAAAAAATCTAATACGTATTTAAGGGCCAAATGACGCCTAAGTAATATTGGTGAGGAAAAATAAATCCAAAAGAAATAAAGGAACACTTTAAAAGCGAAAAACGCTAAATAAGCGTTAAATAACCATAGGAGGTACGAGACCTCGGTTAGAGTATTATATGGATTCTATAGGCTTATTCAAGGCCTAAATAATATATGGGAACAACTCCCGAAGAAAACGGATCCAAATAATGTATTAAAACCCTAATAGAGCTTTAGCGCACGTTTTTCAAGGAAACTCGAAAACATGATTTTAAGTGCTCAAACAAACCCATAAAAATTATAAACCATTATATAAAAATAATTAAGCATTAATGGAAGCTTAATAACCAATAAATTTAAAGAAACGAGAAAATTCCAGAAAATAGGCCCGGTTAGTGAATAGTACCGAAACCGGGTAAAATAACGAGCGTTTTCTGCAAAAGACAAAAAACGCTCCAGCTAGTAGTAATATAGGGGGCCGGTTTTTAGGAGCTAAATAACCCCCTCACATACTCACATACTAGCTAACTAATTAAAGAGTCAAAAAGCAAAAAAGTGAAAAAGGTAAAAAGTACCTCACGTGCTCTCTCTCCTCTCATTTCTCTCTTCTCTCTCCCATTTCTTTCTTCTCCACCGTACTCTCTCTCTTGCTCCTCCCTTATGCTGGCGATTTTGAGCTCCCCAAAACAACAATGGCAGCCCTCTCTTCTTCTCCATGCTCTACCTCCATGTGAGCTCCAAATGTAAAAATAATTACATATTCTTACTCCCCTCATCATCCTCTACACTCCTCTCTTTTCAAATCCAAAAATGAGGAAGTTCATCTCCATGGGTTTTCCCCATTCAAAGAGAAAATAGCATCAATGGGTAGCTTGGAGTATCCTCTCTCCATTAAGGTAAAAATCTTCATGAAAAACTCATGTTTTCTCCACCTTCCTTTGTAACCGATTTTACCCCTCTTGTAATGCCCTATTTTTCTCTCTCTTTTGAGCACCAATTCAACCTTGCAATGGTGGTGGAATCACCTTCTTGAACCAAGGGCTAAAACCCCTCCTAAAACACTCTAAAGGTAAACCCTAGAAATCTTGTTTTAAACATTTACATGAATTAGCATTAAGCTAAGGGTTAGTATGTTAATTATATCCTTTTTGTGTTAATTGGGTGATGGGAATGGAGTTTGGCAACTCCATTCCCCATAGGGCCGATTTGTGCAAGAAAGAGAGAAGGAGGAGAATTGGAAAAGAAAGAAGGAAATTAAGAGCTTAAGGTAAGAGCTCTTTCTTGAATGCTAAATTTAATGCATTAGAGTAATGGAAATGGGTAAACCAATTTGAAAAACCTAAAATATTGTATTAGTATTGTAGTTGTGGAAGTTTGAGTATTTAAGAGCAAGTATTTGAATTGTAGGCTTTGGAGCCAAATGTAATGTGTATGTGTATTGGAATTGTGGATTGAGGAAGTATTGATGAATTTATATTTACTTGAGTGCTGGTAGGACCCTTGTAAGGGTATGGCTAGATTAGGAAGGAATTTGATGAGAATGGATATGTGGGGCTAAGTAATAAAAGTAGGTGAACTATGGCAAAATTTTGGTAGAAAATGTATATTTATTGGATAACTTGGTGAATGGGAGAACCAAGGTATGTATTGGACTTAGTAGAGATGTTTAGTAACTGTGGAGTAGTAGTTGTGGTAAGAGAATGAGAGGATATAAAATATGTAGCAAGAAGTGATGAAAATGCAATGGAGAAACTAGGAGAACTTGTGTGCAAGACCTAGTAAAATGAGTGTTGAACTTGAGGAGGTGAGGTAATGTATTGTAGGCCTTGGAAATGGCATTAGGAGAGGAAATTATGTATTAAGGAAGTAGGAACCAAAATCTGTAGCAAAACAAAACTAGGGAGAATTTGTAAGTGTTGGAATGAAAATGTAGAAAATATGTGTGTGAATTGGTATGAAAAGGAATAATGAGTTAGTAATGGATTTGAGCATGTTTAGAAGCTTAATGGTGCTTAAACATGTGGTGTTAAGTGTAGGAACATTTGGGAATTGATTGGGCAAAGAAAGGAATAGAACAGAGGAAGAAAATTTCAAAAACTGTAACATACCTGCTGTGGTCCGGGACATAGGTCCAGGACCAAGACCTGGACCACCCTCTGAAAACACACCGAGAGTAGAACCTTATGCCAAGTCCGGGACTTGAGATGGGGACAAGGTCCCGGACCATAATAAAAATGAAGCCGAGAGTTAAGTAAACAACAGGTCCGGGACTAAAGACATGGACAAGGTCCCTGACCATAATCGAAAATGCACCCGAGAGTACAGACTAGTGTTGGTCTGGGACTAAGGACCCGGACAAGGTCCCGGACCAACCAAAATTTGTAAAAATAAGTTTATTAAATGGGGTTTAAGGAAAGGTAATTAATGGTAATGTTAGTATAAGATAATTGGTACTTAATTAATGATGTTTAAGGGTCATTAAAGGTATAAACAAGTTGGAGAAGTAATTAAGAAAGTTGTAAGTTTAAGAACATCAAGTTAAACCGAAACAACGGGATAACGGGGTAAGTATGGGAGTAGTAGTTATGTATGTATTGTAATACCTAGTATAAATGGAACCATTTGGCATGTAGTCAGAGGTTCGAGAATGAGACTCGAGGAACGAGAGTGAACCAAAGGAACAAGGGAACACCTGGAAAAGTAAATTCCGGTAAAAGGTATGATTTCTTCATGCTCTGTATCCTAACCTGGTTACCCCGACTTGTGTACTTATTTGATCACCTAAATAAGATAAATGCATGAACCGGACTATATTGCACTTACTTGTGCTTGTTTTATGTTGTTCTCGATGTATATTGTTTTGAACACTAGTTTGTATAATTCATGAAATATATGAATGATGATGAAGTGTGTATGTACCTTGTAGTGTATTTGCGTAATGTATTATACCTTGTATGCATGTGTATGGGAGTAATGTATTATTGTGTGGCTTGGATGTGAATGACTTCTACTAATTCCTAATTACCTAACTCCTAACATAAGTATTGAGTAAATTGGAATGAGTAGAAGTCCAATATAGTTTCGGCCACGCGTGAGGATGAGGAGACACAAGAGGTTGGATCCGATTCCTGGTTCTTAAACTTGTCCACGGCCCAAACCCCTTAAATGGGTAGCATCCTGGATTAGTGATGTAACACCCCTACTCTATTCGGCTCCTAATCAACTTAATTAATAATAAAATCGCAGCGGTAATCTCAACAATTGTTCTACTGGTGTCACCGTTCTTACTCGCCCATACGAGTAATAACGTGCTTACTGATACATTCTTAAATACGAAACATCTTCCCACAGTGACAACAAGAGATAGATCTAAACTTCCCAAACCAACATAAAATACATTCACAGTGAGCATTCTAAGTATCCAAATCCTATACACGTTTCTAGGTTCGTATCAAAATGCAACAGTGCATGTTTAAATAACTGTAATCAAACTACCCAGCACGTCACTCTCTTTGTCGACACCGGAAGCTGCATACCTGCAAAATGTTTGTTTGTGGTATGGAATCAGCCCCTGCTGAGTATGTTACTACATGACCGTCATGCCCCCTCAGACCCTCAGTTATTTGGTCGAGAACATGCAATTCATTTTCATGCAGATAGTTTTATATAATAACTGTAAAGCAACAATATATATTGCAGTGAACTCAAATATTAAACAAGCCCCCGGCTTGACACATCGCATCTTAATATTCCACTGAAAGCGTTACAACGCTTATATGAGTACATAGACTCCAATCCAACAAACACTAATAATTCATAGTTGAGTACGTCGACTCGCTCGACCAACAATCCTCCATAAACCACACACGAGCACAGCGACTCGACTCATCCAGTCACAACATAGATATAAGTACAGCGACTCATTTAATCAACATCACCAAACACACCACACATAACCACAAAGCATAACCAATGAACAACAAGGCGAATCAACGAGAACTATAAACAAGTATGAACTCCCGTCGTTGGCATGCAAGCCCAAATAGTGTTCGCCTAATGTACGAACTAATATAGTCGTCCGTAATTTCAGTCACGCCTGATGACAACGTCTCATTAGAACGACGTGTCTCTAAGTTACCTATCGCCTATGGCGGGTCACACACGGCAGTAGCCACTCCAGCGGTAGAGTCTCCGACCTACGAACCATCTGTAGTCCATTGGAAATTTATCCAGATACTTACGGTTACCACACGGTATCCTAGTATCGTTAATGGATCACAGTTCATAACAAGAGCCACATCCTCTTGATAAACTAATCTATACCATCGCATTTGTTCCACTATTTTTCCTAACACAGTAGACTAAGGTCGTTAGTCCAATCCAGAGTATGTCAACTCGGGATCCAGTGTTAGATTCAAGAGCGGCGTTTAAAAGAGGCCAATGCTCCGTATATAAGTCTCAGATAATATATATATATCTTATTATCTTAATGCTACAACGTTTTACTTACGTTCCTTATATTACACATATAAGATAGCATCATTGCCGCGCTAGTTCGTTTTATAATATGTTCATATATACGAACTGTACTGTTATCATTCAACAGTAAGAATAATAAGCAGCATAATATATAACTCAAGTATATTAGTTCACACAAGCAGACATTCAATCTTATCACAGATTTTCACACAATGTTTGAACTGAGGAAATCCTCAGAGACAATCAAGCCACATAAATAACATACCGTTCACCCGGATTGTATTACGGTGGAGTATGAATCAGCTAATTCTCTGGAGATCCTCGAGACGCCTCTAACAATCTATTAATATGCATCACACTATGCATCAGCATCTCATATTAACAATACACTACGACACCCCGTACCGCTATCAACCACCCTGGTTTATTCCCCGCTGTTAACTAATAACGTTTGTCGGGTTTTTGGTTTAACTCGGGATTTAGGAAAAACGCTATATCACATGCGTGGTTACGTCGAGTATATTAAATACCTAACTTTAAACGTTTATTATCGCATGTAGTTTTATATACCTTGTATATGATATAGTTTATCCTTATATTGCATGTATAATCTTAATCATGAATTATACATCTCACCTTAGTATTTGTTTTTCTAAGGTTTGTTTTTCCAAGTTTAATGTTGTATAATTCATATGTACAAATACTTTGAATTATATAAATCCTTATTATTTCATGTACACTCTTAACATTAGAATTCCATATCCAATGTTTAATAATTCTTTTCCCTTATCTCTTATCATTTTAATAGTGGTAATATATAGTTATTGAACTATATTATATTTCCACAAATAGCATATATTTATTTATATATATGCATTATAGGACTATTTATTATATGGTAAGTCATTATAACATATATTATGACATTTAAGTCATAAAAACAATTATAACCTATAGTTATATTTTGTTATAAATACCAAAACAGCCCCTAATACTCTCGGTATTACTATTCTCCACTATATTTCCATAATTTACAAATCAACCCCATTTTATAACATATAGTTTCTAATATCACCAAAACTATATATTATACATATATCTCCATATAAC
Organism: Limonium bicolor; assembly: GCA_023374045.1. Classification (NCBI taxonomy): domain Eukaryota; kingdom Viridiplantae; phylum Streptophyta; class Magnoliopsida; order Caryophyllales; family Plumbaginaceae; genus Limonium; species Limonium bicolor. Next base: position 199,670,917 of record CM041778.1, read on the forward strand.
CTTATATATAATTCCAAAAATTACCAAACTATACCAAAAGGTTATAAATATTATTATTAACCTTATACTTTCTCTAAATCTCGGTTTTACCACATTAGTTACCCATTTGTAACAATGTTATGAAATATCTTATAATATACCTAGATAATTCATATAAACTCCAAATTTACCCAAATCAACTTCTAAAAATTCCTAATAATCTAAGGTTTGTACTAATCTCCATTTAGTACCCTAGTTTTCGGAAATTACAATATCTCCCCAAATATCATAAATTTTACAATTTAATACTATCTTATTATAAGGTAGTATTTTAATTCCTTAAATTCACCAAACTTGTCAAAGTCTCCTATATAGTCATTTTGACAACTAATACCCAAATTGGACCCAACCTTTCGGTAATTACAATACTTAACTATAGTTTTCTATTTTTACAAATTGACACAAAACTTTATAAATGTTATAATTTTTATTAAATTCATTAAAAACCCCCAGTTCCTCTAAATTAAGCCCACGGCTTATTATTTAGCTAGTAATTACCGTTTGGCCCAAACTTAAATATAAGCATAAAATTAAACTAAATAAGCTTGTAAACTAAATTAAAATGGCCTAATGACATGGCCTTATTACAACCTTGCTTAATAACATAAAATACACATAAATGTCTCAAATAATACAATTAACTCACGGCCTCACCATGGTTAATTTATTTTTCCACATAATGTCATAATTTGACCATTATGTTAATTAAATCTCTTAAATGACTAGCTTAATTTATCTTAGTCATTTTTTTCCATTTAGGTTATAAATAACCCATATATTATATAACACTCTCGGCACATATTTATATATGCTAAGAATTACATAAAATCATAAGTTTAAGGTGTTTATACCTTGATTTATCCTTGTATGTACTCGGAAGCTTGAAGGAAATTCACCACATCATTTAGACATGTTTAATACACCAAAACAAGATATGGTTATACTCCAAGCTTGAGCTTAACCACAAAGAACAATTAATGTAAGATTTAAGGCAAAAATCACCTTAAAATGCTTGGAAGGTTCCTTATGAATTCGGCCTGGTTAGACACACCACAAGGTGTTAAATTCACTATATAAACATAAGGAACACTTGGACAACAACAAGCTGCTGTGGTAATAGGTTTTACCTTGGCAAAATGCGCCAAAGAAGAGTATTTCTTTGGATTTCGGTCACCCTTGCTCCAAATGGTTAACCAACTGATTGAACATGTAAATATGAAGATTATGAGTGTATAAACTCACAAAAATCAGAATAAGAAAAACCGGATGCAAGGTGTAGAAGCTTAAGGTATGTTTTTACCTTAAAATGTAGATTTGGACTTCCTTGGTCCCTAAACTGAGTTCATTCGAGTTTAGCTCTTGTTCTAACCTTATAACACTGAGAATAAGCCATAGGAAAAGATAAGCCACGAATTCCAAGTGTTGGTAGTGAAAGAATGAAGAAAAAGAGCTAAAAATGACCTTAAATCATTACCTTAGGAGCTTAATGGATTAGATTGCCTTCTAACTCAAGAACACAGCTTGGGAGAGTCTTAGAACCTCATGGCTCGTTTTAAAGGAGCAAGAGGCAAGAGAGAGTGATATTTAGTGTTAAAGGTTAAAATCATTATAATAAGAATAGTACTTGGTGATTCATCACATTAGCTGTCCAAACTGAAATTGCTGTTGTGTGCTGTCCTCCCTTCCTCCTTGCCTGCCGAAACCATCCATATAGGCTGGCCAATTCGTTGACCAAAGGTCAAACTGATAAATGTGCTTAAAAATGGCACTATTTGGGTACTATTCACAATAAACTGTCAGTTTTGGATTTTTATTTTCAAACTTGGATTTAGACTTTAAAATATAGTCTATCATGTCCAATAAATTATTTAAATGATATACCCATGTCTTTAAAATGACAAAAGTCATTATCTTAGAGCCCATACACAAAAACGTGCTTTAAGGTGATTTCAGGGCACGTTTTGTGTCAACGTATGTTTCTGAGCTTAGTTTTCTTGAGAATAGTTTTGTTGTGTTCCTTACTTCATTATAATGTTTGGGAATCCACTTTGGATCCTTTTTGAGGTCATACAATCTTTATGGCACTTTAAAGCTCATCTTTGGCCTTACCGATCTTAAGGCGTGTTTTGCCTTGTTGAGATCTTTTAGATTGTTCCCCAATAGTGTTAAGATGTTTAATAATCATCTTTAATCATTTGTATATCATTTAATTGAGTTTTTAAGGTTAGGGGTATTTCAGTCTACCCCCTTAAAAAGGCTTCGTCCCGAAGTCCATACTCACATCAGTTCACCTAGGGAATCCAGTTCCACTAAGTAATCATAGACAGATCATCACTAGGGAATACACCCCACTACGTTCAGACCTAGTCTATATGTATCCCATTTGATACAATATTGATCTCCTTCCAAAGAGTCAATAATCATGACACATTCATTCATAAACAGCACTAAACAAGGTGCAAAGCTCATTTATACACAGCACTAGACAAGGTGCAAAACTCATTTATACACAGCACTAGACAAGGTGCAAAACCAACAAGAAGTACTCAAAGGTGTCTCCAAGGGGTACTCAACGCACCCGGATCCATATGCTAGTATCTCGCGCGAATACCCATACACCACTTAACGTGCCAGTGTATGCATATGTTTAACAATGGCAAATCACAGGGAAGCAGTCAAAGACCAGGACTTGACGATCCCCAAACCCATGCTAACCAACGTCCACTACCCGCGGACACACCGGTTTGATAACGAAGGACACTGCGGTCCACGGCTCCTCGGACAGTATCACCTAATTTCCTTTATCACCCGCGGACACGCCGGTCTAATGACAAAGGGCTCTACGGTCCACGGCTCTTTGGGTGATGCCACTCGCAGACACACCGGTCTAATAACAAAGGACTTCCACGGTCCACGGCTCTTCGAGTGACGTCCTAAGTTCCAATTTCTATTCATATCTGTGTCCACTTGTAGGAAGTTTCGAGAATCATTCAACCCGACGTGGTCGGCGTCAGTGTCGAACTATCCCTCACCTCAATTTGTGTTTAGTTTCGCTTGATCGGACCAGGATCAAGTTCAACTTCCCACGTCAATTTCAATCACTCAATTGTTTATTATTTCTCATCTTGTTTCCTCATGTTACTTGCCACCTTGTGTTCAATAGGTACACAAGTCAACTAGTGTAATTAATCTAGTCATTGGCATATAGGGTCATGTATCCTAACCATGTACCAAGTTCATTCGTCTTATTATTATTCATCCAACTACTAGAGTATTCTCTCCTACCAAGTTACACTTCGGTCTCATGCCGAATCACTCATTGCATTTCAAACAATCGGTTTCATACCGAGCCACAAATCACATAATACGGAGCTTTCTACTCCTTCTATCCAAAATCTCTCATCAGAGCTACAGATAGTCCTACTTGAATTCTCACATCAGAGCTAACAAGTTAGGCGTTATGTGACTATTGTTCGCAATGTTTGCGTAAATAATAGAAAATAGGGTAAGAACAATCTATCTGTACTCCCTTTCCTATTCGCCATAACTAATGCGAACTAACATATATTTATGTTCATACACATAATACATCAGAAAATTACCTCAAGTAATGTAACACAACCATAACACTTGTACTCTACGTACAATAATAGTGTTTGCAGCATGTGTACCATGCGCTACGTACTCCAACGTACGGTATATTTAAGGCGTTCTACCCCCTTAAAGGATTACGCCCACGTAATCTACGAATATATATCATCTTGAAGTAATAAGTTCAAGATGTTCCATTCCTGTGGATTTATTCGTGCACTAATGTGCTACATATCTCATTACTCCCCTCTTTTTCTAGGGTTGGGCTTTAGCCCCTCTAGCTATACAGCCTATCTCGGTTAGGTGTATGTATATTTATATACGGTTTGATCGGGAGATGTAAACACATCATTTGTTTTCCCCAAACTGTTAGGTATGTCAACCTATGCAATATGGGCCCACTCGCTCCGCAAGCAGTATGCCCAACTACTTATGGTTAGTTTCCCTCTTTTAGGTAGTAGTTTCAACTCCACGTGACGGTGTTTTCTACACGGTCTTCCATAAATTATGGGAATGGAGTAAATTATTCACTGGTGGTATGTTTGTCCCACACGCTTATTATTTCAATTAGTTATTTAATTATTCTCCCTGTATTCCATACATGTTCATGGTTTATTTCCAAGGTTCATGTCACCTACCGAACTAACCTTCGGTATTAGGGTTATCGAGCTATGCTCTAGCACCTAGTGCTTGTAATAATTTCCATTAAATGTCAAAACGAGTCTGATATGCGCAACTAACCGGGCTCATGACTCAAGGTTATTCCCTCTGGAATGAGTTCATTTCGTAGGTACCTTATAGGTCCTTTTTGCTGGTGTGAACTCGAATCCCTAGTGTGTTGGTATTTTATTACCAACACGTACGGTTCATCCCTTTTTTTTTTGGGGAAATCCATTGGTTTATCTGATGTTTCATGTCTGATTCATACTATATATGGGTTAATAATTTATTGTAATGGTGCTTGTTGCGCACCATGTACCAGTCGAATTAGACGTTATCCGATATTGTGGTTTGCATGGAGTATTTAGTCTCCAGCTTAGAGTATCTCCTGTAATGTCGCTTTTACCCGTCGTCTATTTTAAATATAAAATCAGAATGTGGGGTTTTAGCTCGGCATTCGTTTTCTGTCAGCCTAATTGGTACTAAAAAACATACTAAACATTTTTATAGATTGACATGTGGTTATTTTTGTTTAATGTAACATCATTGCAGCGCCCTAGCTGTAATACCCCAACCCGAAATCCAATAAACTGAACGGCGATCACTCCCAATAAAATACAACTGCAGCGGAAATAAATATACAACCGGGGGTATTACAATGCCGTTGGCCACCCTTGTGACCAACAAGGCTAAGTCCAAATACAATCCTCAAATGTCACGGTCTGGAATACAGATACAACCCGAGATACTAGGAATCAAACTCAAAGTAAAATACTGAAATAAAATAATTAACTAATAGTAGACTCCCAAAGTTTGGTCTACCCCACCTACACTCAGTGTGGTGATCTTCTTAAACTTCAGGTACCTGAAAAATGGGGGTGCCCCCAAAGGGGCTCAGCAAACAATGCTGGTATGGAAAACGTGCAGCCCATCGTCTACCGGGCCACACCAACTACTTTGTCGAACACATGCAGTTCATTTTTATAAAGCTGTAAACAAGCATATCTGATGATAACAAGTATCCAAACAAGGACAATAATGTCACATAGAACAAGACACAGAAGGTCAAGTTAGCTGAACTGAAATGTCTGATAGCTGTCGGGTCCACACAGTGGGACTGACAGATGTATAAAAGTATATCAATATAGTGGAGGTATAGTGACCTCGTTATAGAGAAAGGTTGGGTATAAAAACCCAGGAGATAACGTAGTTAAACCCTGAACTGAGAGGCGTGGGAAATAGAATCCCACTAGAGGAATAAAGTCTTCCTCAAACTGAACTGATGGGCATTTGAATCCCGGAAGGAATAGAGTCTTCCTCCCAACTGAAGTTCCGTCGCGACGTAGTAGGAGACGACCTGAGACAGGTACAACTCCTGTAGCATGCATGGCCAGATCCAACTGGGCTCCTCATTCTCGAAGTATATATTGTTAAGTGTCATATAAAGACGTTAAACAAGAACACAATGTGTATTGTCAATTATCACGTTTAGGATAATGACGTTGTTATAAAGTGAAGTTAGTGAGAGACTTGAGTACAAGTCCTCGGTATACTGAAACGCAGGTATTTAATCCACTGGTATAGTAGTGTTTGTATGCGTGGGACATACACGTTGTAGTCAGCAACATTCACGCACATAAAATAATACAACAGTGTGCAAGAGTAAAACAACAGTTTACATTATTATCTTGGTCGTTATTTCAAACAACAGATAGCACACAAGCCGGTGTAATCCGGTAGAAAACAGGTTGCAAGAATCCCATACCGTTCACCGTAGACTGTACTCGTTTAATTCCCGGTCAACGTCTGGTCAAACAGAGTCCTAGAATAGGATTGACTGAGAGGGTTAATTTATGTTACCCTTATATAATAATTCTATTGGATCATTTAACAAATCTCGTATTTGTTATTTCATGTGAGGTTTATTTCTTTTAATTACCTCATGATTTAATGTATATTATTTGTTATTCCTTTTGATTTATTTATACATCCTTTAATGCACATATATGTGTTCATTGCATTTGTTGTTTATTTTATTTGTCTAGGTGACATAACAACTTATAATTTCTTAACTATATTTATATGTCATACATAGACATAAAATTCTTATAGTTTTATTATTCTCCTTTTAACCATAAATAATATTTATTGTTTATCTTTTAATTCCTTATAACCATGTAAGCCATAGTTTCAATTCCATAATTCCTTTAATCAAAATTCTTTCTTCTAAATCCTCCAAATATCCATATAGGACCTATATTTATTTAAATCTAAATTCTTAAACTTGTATTTCGGTTATTTACAAAACAACCACATTAATTCATAAACTTTACACTTAAATTCTAATCTCTTTATATAACATAGTTTTAATTCCTCATCTAATTAAATTACAAAACCACCACTAATCTTTTGGACATAACTTATAAATATTATAACTTTCAAGAATTACATCTTAGCCCCTCAAAATCTCGGCATATATTTATATACTTTCTATAATTGCAATTAGCCACAAAATCTTATAATCTTTACATAATGTCTTATAAACTATAGTTTTAATTTTAATTCTCCATAAATGCCGAATATATATATATATATAAATTCTTAAATTACCAAACTAACCCCAAATAATTCGGCTAGGTCTTGAACTTCCATTAATTACATTTTCACCCCAAAACTTTATAATAACTTCTTAATAACTTATAACTAAAGTCTAAATATTTAATTCTTCAAAATTTCGAAAGTGAGCCTAATAATTCTCTTAATTATGAATTCGCCCACTAATAAGTTCTAAACTTTCATAACAACTTTTATAAATTACATAATAGCCCAAAACTTATAAAATGTTATTTAAACACTTGTTTAAATTATCTAAAATTCATAAACTTAATTCCTAACCTTATATTATATTTAATAATACCAAACCCCTTAACTCTCGGTTTTCTAAATAAACCAAAATTTTGTAAAAATTACATTTAAGCCACTTAACTTAATTAATTAGCCATTTAAGCACTAATGAAATATTTTTAGCTCACCAAACTTTGTGATATAAGTTTATATACCTAAGTAGGTCATTAATACCTATTTATCAATTAAAGCATTCGGCCATATTTATTGGTGACCATATAGTATATAAAAGTGGATTTATATGTCATAATAATTATACATAAATTCATAGGAGTTATATAACTCATGTAAAAATATTGTAATGTCTTATATAAATTCTTAGCTCAAAAATAAGCATTTTTGCCCTTGGTAATTCGGCTTGAATTAATTGTAACATAAATAAATTTTTGTGACACACAAATGTGTCTTAAGGTAAATATTTTCTATATAAGTTATAGATTTATTTTGGCATATAATACCATATGTTTCGGTTTTAATAAACCTAGGAGGGTACATAATTTTGTATAATTTTTAGAAGCTTAACAAAGCTTATAACATAAAGATTTACTTAGTAAACTTACTTCTTAACAAAGGTGGTTAAGTGCTTGAACTTCTTCTTGAATCTCCAAGCTTTCTCCTAGGTAACTTGATGCTCCTCTTCGGTTTTATGCAAGAGGTGAAGGTGTTTAGGAGTTAGATCTTGAATAAAGATCTTAAGTAGATTTGGAAGTAGTTTTACAAGACTTTACCTTAGGCTTTTCTCCTTATAATTCGGCACTCTAAGGTAGGTGAAGAACAAGTTTTCCTTCATCAAAATGAAGAAGAAAAGAGACTTAGAAGAAGTAGAACTTGGTTACACATAAAAATGTGCTTTAAGGATTTTCAAGCTTTGAAACCTACCTTAAGATAACCTTGAGATGCTCCTTGGATTAATGTTGTTTTGGACAACCCCCTTGGAACTAATTGATGCCGAACACACCTTGTTATGCTAGGAAGAGTTTTGCTTCAAGACTTGCCAAGAAATGCTAGGAAATTACCTTAAAGATGAAGATAGAAGTTAAAACTCCATTAATGGACTTAAGAGCTTCAAAGGAAGAAGATGAAGCTAGAAGAGAGAGGAGGGAGCCTTACCAAACCGTGGAGGAAATGTGCAAGGATGGAAATGAGACCTAGCTCACGTAAATGAAAGAGGGCAATTGGAATTTGATTTTGTTTTGTCAATTTTTAATGTCAAATGACTTTACTTTTCCTTAGTTTATTCTTGGTTGATTGGCTCAATAAATGTCCTCCTTTCCAGCATGAAAACCGGCCATGTGGTGTGACTAAGCAAGAGTTGGAAAACAAATAATGTGGCTAGAAGACAAGGTAAGAAAAGGTAAGGTATTCCTTTGATTTTTCAATGCTAATTGGCTTGTCTTCTCTTCATGTAGAGTCACGAATTGGAGGCCTGAATGGAGCTCAAAACCGGCATGAATAGCCAAGGAAGAACATGGAAGATTACTTAGTTGTAGAAAGCAAAAGAAAGGAATCTTAGATCTACTTTTTACCTTTTGCATTTTGTTTTTGTCTAGCCAACTTGGCCATGTTCTCTAGCATAATTTCGACAGCTCTCTGGTCAAATGAGTCACACATTTACTTGCCATTAAGTATATAGCACATGGGATGATGAGTCATATGTTTTAACCTTTTTAAAACTTTAAAGGCAAATTTTATACTAGTTTTTGCTCTCAAAATCGGCCCCTATAGAGAGCCTTGTTGACTAGTCACACCAACTTTTAGAAGGTCATTTTAACCCTATTTAAGATTACCAATTCGTGGCATGTCAAAAACTACAAGGTAATTGCGTAAAACGCATTTTCGTGACACCCGAAGGTGTGTTTTTGTGCTCTAAGGAAATTTTGGGAAACCAATTGTTTTTATGAGTTCCAAGTGTTTGTAAACACTTATTATAGTAAAAAACATATACTAAGATGTTACATTGAGTTATATGGGGTTATATCAACCCGTGACATAATTTACGGGCCATCGGGACACTCCCGGGCCAAAAAGGAGCGCTAAGAAATCCTCCCGAGGTTTTTGTTGAATTTTGAGAAACCACTTCGTGGGTCTCTTTAGAATGATAAATAATGATGTTAGGAACTCTAGGAATTAATTTTATAGGAGTTCGTGCCACCTCGGCACTCCTCCGGACTTTTCGTGCTTTAAGGAGCGGGTGTGAGCACTCCCGAGCATTTTGCGTATTTGACTGAATATAGCTTAGGAATATATTTATATATTCATATAATGAGTGTATGACCATTTGGTTTGAGTTTAGAAGGTCATACAAGGTCATGCTTGACACATGTTTCTAAGGCGTTTTAGCGTTTATGGAGAAACGACTATTTTTACGTAACGTTTCATGCATGGGTTTGCATGCGTACGTGAAATGATTATATTTGGATTATATTCCAATAAATAATGATCTAATAATATTATTTAGATTTGGGGTATTTCAATCTACCCCCCTTAAAAAAGGACTTCGCCCCGAAGTCTCATATCTAAATTATAAGGTTGTGGGGAATCAAGTTCCACTAAGTATCCACAACTCAATCTAGTAGGGATCAAGTCCCAAGTCTCTATATTCCTAAGTTCACAGTGTACATCAAACACAACAGGAACACTTTGGAACAATATGGGTAATGTAATAACACAGTCACTTTTCATGTCTAATAGTGCAGAGTAGTGCACATAAACTTTCATTGTAGTGTAACAAGGTACACACCATCTAGTAGAAGTACAAGGTACATTCAAATACAGTGTCACAAAAGAACACATACAAGACAAACAGTCACTGAAATATGCTGAATAGTGTTACACAAGAACACATACAAGATGAACGTCACTGAAATGCACAAAAGTGCAACAAAAGCACACTAAACTCAAAAATGAAAAAGGCTCTACCCCCCCCCCCCCCAAAAAAAGAGGGGTACGCCCCCGTACCCTAGACTAAAGTGTCTAGTCGGTAAATAATGAGGGAAATTTCGCTCGCATATCTGCTTCTAATTCCCATGTGGCCTCTTCCACATCGTGGTTCGACCAAAGAACCTTCACGAGGCTCACAGATTGTTTCGAGTCTCGTGTCTTTCTGTCTAAGATTCTTTGCGGTGTTTCCACATACCGCATTGTTGGTTCTAATGAGAGTGTCTCAGGTTGTAGAACATGAGAAGGATGAGGCATGTATTTCTTAAGCTGAGACACATGAAAAACATTGTGTACTTTGCCCAACTCAGCTGGCAAATCAAGTCGATATGCCACAAGGCCCACCCGCTCTATGATAGCGTAGGGTCCTACAAATTTCGGGCTTAGCTTGCCCTTTTGCCCAAATCTGAATACACCCTTCATGGGTGATACTCGTAGAAATACCTGGTCGCCAACTGCGAACTCAAGGTCTCGTCGCCTCTCATCAGCATATGATTTCTGTCTGTCTTGTGCTGCTTTCATGTTACTTCTGATTTGTTGTACTTCTGCCTGGACTTGCTCTAAGTACTCAGGCCCAATGATGACGGTCTCACTAGACTCGTCCCAGCACAATGGTGTGCGACATGGTCTGCCATATAAGGCTTGAAAGGTGACATCTGTATAGAGGCGTGATAGCTGTTATTGTATGCAAACTCGATGAGATGTAATATCTATCCAGCTGCCCTGGAAATCCAAGGCACATGCTCGTAGCATGTCCTCTAAGGTCTGAATAGTCCTCTCTGACTGACCATCTGTCTGAGGATGAAATGCTGTGCTAAGCTTCAATTCAGTGCCAAGTGCCTCGCGAGTAGTTCGCCAGTATCGTGAGAGAAATCTAGTGTCTCGATCTGAAACAATAGTCTTAGGTACTCCATGATGTCTGATAATCTCCTGCTCAAATAATTCTGCTAACTTTGGCACTTTCCAAGTGTCTTTCATCGGAATAAACCTAGCAACCTTAGTCAGTCGATCAACAACAACCCAAATCATATTAAGGCCTCCTCTCGTAGGTGGTAGTCCCACCACGAAGTCCATAGAAATATCATAAAACTTCCATTCTGGAACTGGCATAGACTGTACCATACCTCCTGGTCGTCTATGTTCGAATTTCACTTTCTGACAAGTGAGACATCGAATCACATACTCTGTCACGTCGCCCTTCATACCACTCCACCAGAAATACCTCTTTAGATCTTTGTACATCTTAGAAGCTCCTGGATGGACAGATGTGGAAGAAGTGTGGGACTCTCGAAGAATATGCTCCTTTATATCTGTGCTGTCTCTGGGAATACACAATCTTCCCTTCAATCTGATGAGTCCATCATCATGTAACTGAACTCATATTTCCACCCTCAAATGTACCGTCAGACAACTTCTGACTGATCTCCATCATTCGCTGATCACTCTGCTGTGCTCTACGTATGTCGTCCATAAGACTCGAGCTAGCCACAATGGCATTTAGAGAATGTGCTCGTCGACTCAGTGCGTCTGCTACAAACATTAGCTTTCCCTTCCTTGTACTGCAAATCAATGTCATAATCCTTAAGAAATTCAACCCATCTCATGTCGGAACTCATACTCCTTCGGGTGAATACATACTTCAAACTCTTGTGATCCGAATATACGGTCATCTGGACACCATACAGGTAGTGGCGCCAGATCTTCAATGCAAAAACAATAGCTCCAAGCTCCAAGTCATGTGGGATAGTTTTCCTCATGTTTCTTCAACTGTCGGGAAGCGTAGGCGACTACCTTCCCATTCTGCATGAGTACACACCCTAATCCTCTGCCTGATGCATCACAGTAAACTTCATAACCCTCTGTGCCTTCAGGTATAGTCAAAACTGGTGCTGATGTCAAAGCATTCTTCAAAAGCTCGAATGAGGTCTCACATTCAGTAGTCCATGTGAAGGGTGCGTCCTTCTTCATTAAGCTGGTCATAGGTTTGGCTATTTTGGAGAAGTCTCTGACAAACCTTCTGTAGTATCCTGCTAAACCAAGGAAACTCCTGATGTCCGTAACGGTCTTTGGCCTAGGCCAAGTGCGAACTGCTTCTATCTTTGCTGGATCCACGCGATCCCAGCATCTGAGATGACATGTCCTAGAAAGGAAACTCTGTCTAACCAAAACTCACATTTGGAGAACTTAGCATAAAGCTGGTTCTCCCTTAGGATCTCAAGTACATGTCGGAGGTGACTCTCGTGCTCTTCTTAGACTTTGAATAGATGAGGATGTCATCGATGAATACAACCACGGTCTTATCCAACTGCTCTCTGAATAATCTGTTCATCAAATCCATGAAGACTGCAGGTGCATTTGACAAGCCAAAAGGCATAACCGTAAACTCATAGTGGCCATACCGTGTTCTGAAGGCTGTCTTTTCTATGTCTTGCTCCCTGATGGGTATCTGATGGTAGCCTGATCTCAAATCGATCTTCGAAAACACTTTTGCTCCTTCAACTGATCAAACAAATCATCAATCCGTGGTAGTGGATATTTATTTTTCACTGATACTGCATTAAGCTCTCTGTAATCAATACATAAACGAAGGCTTCCATCCTTCTTCTTCACAAATAGGACTGGTGCTCCCCAAGGAGATACGCTAGGTCGTATGTATCCCTTGTCCAATAAATCCTGTCTTTCAACTGCTCCTTCAGCTCAGCATCTCTGCTGGTGCCATACGGTACGGTGCCTTAGCTATGGGACCGGTACCTGGTAGTAATTCGATGGAGAACTCTACTCTCTGGATGGCGGTAAGCCTGGAAGTTCCTTTGGAAAAATATCTGGAAAATCCGACACCACTGGCATAGCTGGATCAAAATCAGGGTCATGCTCTACATCCTGAACATAACATAGATATACCTCCTTCTGCTTCCTGACGTGCTTGTACATGGACATAGCAGATATAACTTTTATCGATGGTGCCCTAGGGCTCTGACGGTAAGATACTGTCACTCCTGATGGGCTCTTAAGCAACAGTCTGCGCTCTGCACAAAGAATGCGGCCTCTGTGCCGCCCCAGCCAGTCCATCCCGACTATAACGTCGAATCCTAGACCTCTGAACTCAATAAGGTCAATAGGAAAATCCTCCTCCTTAATACTGATAGTGGCTCCTCTATAAAGACGAGTGCAACTGATCTTCTCCTTAGACGGGAGTGCCACCTTAAAATCAGGTAACTCTACAGCGTCTAGCCCCAACTTCCCCGCAAGCGTAGGCGAAACGAAAGTATGTGAGGCTCCGGAGTCGAACAGTACTAATGCATCCACTCCATTAAACGGAAAGGTACCAGTGAGAATCGAGCCGCCCTTGCGGGCCTCCTCCTCAGTAAGTATACTTAAGGCACCTTCCGTCTCCTTAGCACAACCTAATAACAGAATCTGAGTAAGTACTTTGATACATGATGGGGTCTAAAGACATTCACTTTCACAAACAATAATGCTTCATTGATGAGATGATCTCCTTTCTGAAGTCCAAAAACAATTACAACACTAGTACTTTCTAAAGGTTAAACTTAATCTTCCTGGTCTCATGTGAGTGGTGTTTATCACTGTCGAAGGTGCTGTGTTTAGCTTAATCCTTTTAATTCCATGGTATAGCAACCTTGACTTTCCACCCATTATAAAACATCTCCTGAACTCAATATTATTTTCTTTGCAAGGTCCACACGCTTCTGCTCGCCATAAAGGAACTCTGCGTCATCTCCAATTGACAAAGATAATACTGGTATTCCTGTTCAAGGGACCCTTTTGTTTCATCATTGTCCTGGTGTAGTCCTAAACGGCCTCCTTCTTCATAGAAGTTGATGATACATAGATCAGCCCTTAGATTGGGAACTGGATCTTCTTCTAGCTGTTGAGCTGTATTAACTGCTTGTTCCACAATTGGTAAAAATTCTTCTGGGATTTTTGGTACTTGTGCTCCATCTCCATTTCTTGTATCTTGGTAGGTTTTTGTGTAAGGATTCCAATCTTTCCTAAGCACATCATTTTCAGCTTCATTTTGATCCTCCTGGAAATTCTGGAGTGTAGAACCCTCCTGGTCCTGCTCCCAATTCTTGACATTTTCTGATGATTGCTATTGTGTCTCCGGTGTTAGGTATCCTTTGAGTAATATCAAACCTGGTTGGATAACCTTACATTGTTCGTTCCCTGGTTCTTGTACTTTGATAATGTTTTCCTCCAGGGAGGGCGGTGAGGGGATAGGAAAGCATATCTTATAGCTTCCTACGTGGTTTAAATTTTTACTAGTGAGTCTTACTAATTCTTCCTATCAATTAGGCAATCAAGGCATGCAAGCACTCATTCACATCATCATTGCTCAATAACAGGTTCACATGGTTTAGAAATAACCTGGGTTGGTAGAAGACAGCCCTCATCCGAGCGGTCCATGACATTAGGGCGGGTCCCGATGCTGGGCTTTGCCTTATACCCCTGAGCCTGGTTTGTGGTGGGCGGGCGTGTGTCGCTAGCTCCATTCCTTTGGCCTGTGTTTGGCTTTGCTCCCGGGCGGTAGTTCCTGCTCTCCGGGTTTCGGATACACACGAAGGCACGATGCCCGAGTATCTGACAGTAGCGGCACATGACTTTCTCCCCTTGGCAGTCTACGCCGGGGTGATCCTTTCCGCACTGTTTACAGTTGAAGCGGCGGACATACTTCTGGCCCGTGTTTGAGCCATGTCCAGAACCTAATACAATTCAGATTAATTATACAATCCAACGGTACTGAAGTAATCACAAAAGTTTCAAATCTAACTGTCTGATTAGAGTGCCTACCCTTAGATGGGTAGGTTTTCTGTGAAGTTGCTGCTCCGTGGGTTCCTGACTGGGGGTTCCCAGTAGTTTGGTACCCCTTCCCTTGATAGGACCCTTGGCCTTTCGATAGGGTTTGTTCCTCTTGTTGGAGTTCCCTGCTTGGCATCTTCGCCACCAGGTCCGTCCTTCCTCTTTTGGGAGCTCAAAGCATCCCTTCTCTTACAAGTGATCTCCACCACGGAGGCGGCATGATAGCATTCCTGAAATCTCAAGGTATAAATCTCCAATTCTCCCATGACGGGGTATAGTAGGTAATAAACTTTCAACTGGTTTATGTTTCTCCTGTTTTACCTGCAAACTGGTAGGGATGATTGGTCCCATCCCAAACTGAAGTCGAGGGCTCAGTCCCCCGTAGAACCGGTCGACCAACACCTGGTCCGAGTATCCTATACCGGGTAGTAGTCGGAGTAGTGAAGTAACTTAGCATAAACTCATCAACGGGTCATCTTCCCCGTCTGCTCCAATGCATCAAACTCCCTAGTCTTCACCATCCTGGTGTGGGCCGGGGTAGTATTTGCCCCTAAGTAGTGCAGTGTAGTGTCCCCAAGTAAAAGCTGGGTCATCCAGGTGGTCGGCTTTCACCATGTTCCACCAATCTCTAGCTGCATCCTTCAGATAAAAGGCCAAGTCTTACTTTTTTTTTTCCTAGCTGGGACTGCAAGCGTCTCGAACGCTGTCTCCATCTCCCATGATGTAGGTTTCTAAGTGAGCAGGGTCAGTCTGCCCCTTGAATGCAGTCGGCCTCAGATCAGCCAAACTCTTCACCACAGTCTCTCTCTCTCTCCTGGGTGGTGGTGGTGGAGGTAACTGCTGCTGTGGTGCAACCCCCGCCTGTGCAAATGCCTGAGCAATTAAGGTAGCATGTCTGCCAGCCTGATGGATGGCTCCTCATCGGCCTGTCCACGTCGTCCTCCTCTTCCTGACATCTGCAGGATGTCGAGGTATATTAGATACTGAGGTCACAGTCCTGGTCTTGGATAGTAGTCTAAGTAAAACTAACTTAAACTCCTTTCAATACTATCTCTCAAACCTTAATCTAAGTCTTAGAAATCCTAATCTCGGTGTATCCTTGTATCCAGAGCGTAACTACGCTCTGATACCATTTTTTTGTAATACCCCAACCCGAAATCCAATAAACTGAACACGGCGATCACTCCCAAATTAAAAACAACTGCCAGCGGAAATAAATATAACAACCGGCGGTATTACAATGCCGTTGGCCACCCTTGTGACCAACAAGGCTAAGTCCAAATACAATCCTCAAATGTCACTGTCTGGAATACAGATACAACCCGAGATACTAGGAATCAAAATCAAAGTAAAATACGAAATAAAATACTTATCTAATAGTAGACTCCCAAAGTTTGGTCTACCCACCTACACTCAGTGTGGTGATCTTCTTAAACTTAGGTACCTGAAAAATGGGGTGGCCCCCAAAGGGGCTCAGCCAAACAATGATGGGTATGGAAACGTGCAGCCCATCTAAGGCGGCCACACCAACTACTTTGGTCGAACACAATGCAGTTCATTTTATAAAGCTGTAAACAAGCATAATCTGATGATAAAAGATCCCAAACAAGGACAATAATGTCACATAGAACAAGACACAGAAGGTCAAGTTAGCTGAACTGAAATGTCTGATAGTTGTCGGGTCCACACAGTGGGACTGACAGATGTATAAAAGTATATCAAATAGTGGAGGTATAGTGACCTCGTTATAGAGAAAGTTTGGGTATAAAAACCCCAGGAGATAACGTAGTTTAAACCCTGAAATGAGAGGCGTGGGAATAGAATCCCACTAGAGGAATAAAAAGTCTTCCTCAAACTGAACTGATGGGCATTTGATCCCGGAAGAGGAATAGAGTATTCCTCCCAACTGAAAGTTCCGTCGCGACGTAGATAGAGACGACTTGAGACAGGTACAACTCCTGTAGCATGCATGGCCAGATCCAACTGGGCTCATCATTCTCGTAGTATAACAATTGTTAGTGTCATATAAAGACGTTAAAAAGACACAATGTGTATTGTCAATATCACGTTTAGGATAATGAGTATGTTATAAAGTGAAGTTAGTGAGAGACTTGAGTACAAGTCCTCGGTATACTGAAACGCAGGTATTTAATCCACTGGTATAGTAGTGTTTGTATGCGTGGGACATACACGTTGTAGTCAGCAACATTCACGCACATTAAAATAATACCACAGTGTGCAAGAGTAAAACAACAGTTTACATTAATTATCTTGGTCGTTATTTCAGACAACAGATAGCACACAAGCCGGTGTAATCCGTAGAAAACAGGTTGCAAGAATCCCATATACGTCACCGTAGACTGTACTCGTTTAATTCCCGGTCAACGTCTGGTCAAACAGAGTCCTAGAATAGGATTGACTGAGAGGGTTAATTTATGTTACCCTTATATAATAATTCTATTGGATCATTTAAACAAATCTCGTATTTGTTATTCATGTGAGGTTTATTTCTTTTAATTACCTCATGATTTAATGTATAACTTATTTGTTATTCCTTTTGATTTATTTATACATCCTTTAATGCACATATATGTGTTCATTGCATTGTTGTTTATTTTATTTGTCTAGGTGACATAACACTTATAATTTCTTAACTATATTTATATGTCATACATAGACATAAAATTCTTATAGTTTTATTATTCTCCTTTTAACCATAAATATGTTTATGTTGTTTATCTTTTAATTCCTTATAACCATGTAAGCCATAGTTTCAATTCCATAATTCCTTTAATCAAAATTCTTTCTTCTAAATCCTCCAAATATCCATATAGGACCTATATTTATTTAAATCTAAATTCTTAAACTTGTATTTCGGTTATTTACAAACAACCACATTAATTCATAAACTTTACACTTAAATTCTAATCTCTTTATATACATAGTTTTAATTCTCATCTAATTAAATTACAAACCCACCACTAATCTTTTGGACATAACTTTAAAATTATAACTTTCAAGAATTACATCTTAGCCCCTCAAAATCTCGGCATATATTTATATACTTTCTATAATTGCAATTTAGCCACAAAATCTTATAATCTTACATAATGTCTTATAAACTATAGTTTTAATTTTAATTCTCCATAAATGCCGAATATATATATATATAAAAATTCTTAAATTACCAAACTAACCCCAAATAATTCGGCTTAGGTCTTGAACTCTCCATTAATTACATTTTCACCCCAAAACTTTATAATAACTTCTTAATGACTTATAAACTAAAGTCTAAATATTAATTCTTCAAAATTCGAAGTGAGCCTAATAAATCTCTTAATTATGAATTCGCCCATTATAAGTTCTAAACTTTCATAACAACTTTTAAATTACATAATAGCCCAAAACTTTATAAAATGTTATCTAACACTTGTTTAATTTATCTAAAATTCATAAACTTAATCCTAACCTTATATTATATTATAATAATACCAAACCGCCACTTAACTCTCGGTTTTTATAATAAACCCACTAAATTTTGTAAAAGTTACATTTAAGCCACTTAATTTAATTAATTAGCCATTTAAGCACTAATGAAATATTTTTAGCTCACCAAACTTTGTGATATAGTTTATATACCTAAGTAGGTCATTAATACCTATTTATCAATTAAAGCATTCGGCCATATTTATTTGGTGACCATATAGTATATAAAAGTGGATTTATATGTCATAATAATTATACATAAATTCGTAGGATTATATAACTCATGTAAAAATTATTGTAATGTCTTATATAAATTCTTAGCTCAAAATAAGCATTTTTGCCTTGGAATTCGGCTTGAATTAAATGTAACATAACTAAATTTGTGACAACAAATGTGTCTTAAGGTAATATTTTCTATATAAGTTATAGATTGTATTTTTGGCATATAATACCATATGGTTCGGTTTTAATAAACCTAGGAGGTGTACATAATTTTTGTATAATTTTTAGAAGCTTAACAAAGCTTATAACATAAAGATTTACTTAGTAAACTTACTTCTTAACAAAGGTGGTTAAGTGCTTGAACTTCTTCTTGAATCTCCAAGCTTTCTCCTAGGTAAACTTGATGCTCCTCTTCGGTTTTATGCAAGAGGTGAAGGTGTTTAGGAGTTAGATCTTGAATAAAGATCTTAAGTAGATTTGGAAGTAGTTTTACAAGACTTTACCTTAGGCTTTTCTCCTTATAAATTCGGCACTCCTAAGGTAGGTGAAGAACAAGTTTTCCTTCATCAAAATGAAGAAGAAAAGGGACTTATAAGAAGTAGAACTTGGTTACACATAAAAATGTGCTTTAGGATTTTCAAGCTTTGAAACCTACCTTAAGATAACCTTGAGATGCTCCTTGGATTAATGTTGTTTGGAAACCCCCTTGGAGATCTAATTGATGCCGAACACACCTTGTTATGCTAGGAAGAGTTTTGCTTCAAGACTTGCCAAGAAATGCTAGGAAATTACCTTAAAGATGAAGATAGAAGTTAAAACTCCATTAATGGACTTAAGAGCTTCAAAGGAAAGAAGATGAAGCTAGAAGAGAGAGGAGGGAGCCTTACCAAACGTGGAGGAAATGTGCAAGGATGGAAATGAGACCTAGCTCACGTAAATGAAAGAGGCAATTGGAATTTGATTTTGTTTTGTCAATTAATGTCAAATGACTTTACTTTCCTTAGTTTATCTGGGTTGATTGGCTCAATAAATGTCCTCCTTTCCAGCATGAAAACCGGCCATGTGGTGTGACTAAGCAAGAGTTGGAAAAAAAATAATGTTGGCTAGATGACAAGGTAAGAAAAGGTAAGGATATTCCTTTGATTTTTCAATGCTAATTGGCTTGTCTTCTTCTTCATGTAGAGTCACGAATTGGAGGCCTGAATGGAGCTCAAAAACCGGCCATGAATAGCCAAGGAAGAACATGGAAGATTACTTAGTTTGTAAGAAAGCAAAAGAAAGGAATCTTAGATCTACTTTTTACCTTTTTGCATTTTGTTTTTGTCTAGCCAACTTGGCCATGTTCTCTAATAATTTCGACAGCTCTCTGGTCAAATGAGTCACACATTTCTTTGCCATTAAGTATTATAGCACATGGGATGATGATCATTATGTTTTAACTTTTTTTAAACTTTAAAGGCAAATTTTATACTAGTTTTTGCTCTCAAATCGGCCCCTATAGAGAGCCTTGTTGACTAGTCAACACACCAACTTATTTAGAAGGTCATTTTAAACCCTATTTAAGATTACCAATTCGTGGCAGTCAAAAAACTACAAGGTAATTGCGTAAAACGCATTTTCGTGACACCGAAGGTGTGTTTTTGTGCTCTAAGGAAATTTTGGGAAACCAATTGTTTTTATGAGTTCCAAGTGTTTGTAAACACTTATTATAGTAAATAAACATATAATAGATGTTACATTGAGTTATATGGGTTATATCAACCCGTGACATAATTTACGGGCCATCGGGACACTCCCGGGCCAAAAAGGAGCGCTAAGAAATCCTCCCGAGGATTTTGTTGAATTTTGAGAAACCCCTTTGTGGGTTCTCTTTATAATGATAAATAATGGTTAGGAACTTAGGAATTAATTTTATAGGAGTTTGTGCCACCTCGGCACTCCTCCGGACTTTTCGTGCTTTAAGGAGCGGGTGTGAGCACTCCCGAGCATTTGCGTATTTTGACTGAATATAGCTTAGGTAATATATTTATATTCATATAATGAGTGTATGACCATTTGGTTTGAGTTTAGAAGGTCATACAGGTCATGCTTGATCACATGTTTCTAAGGGTTTTAGCGTTTATGGAGAAACGACTATTTTTACGTAACGTTTTCATGCATGGTTTGCATGCGTACGTGAAATGATTTATATTTGGATTATATTCCAATAAATAATGATCTAATATTATTTTTTAGATTTGGGGTATTTCATTAGCGCAATGTATAAACTCTTTCTGTGCCCCCTTTTCTGGGTGGTATCTATTATCTTACTAAGGTTGTTCTACATAACTTCCTAAAATACCCAGTTCTTTTTTTCATTGTGGGTTCACCTCGCCTTTACCATAAAATAGGCCTTGTCTTCCTTATTTACTTAAATCTCCCAAAACTGGTGTTCTAACTTATTCATTATGGGATTGTAATATTATGTTTTTTTTGTTCTCTATCTCCTTAAACTATCCTTGATTTTGCCAACCTTGTTGGTTGTACTGAGATTTCTCTCATCAATTCATGGTTTACCTAGCCAGGATTCCATTTACTGACTTAGACACAGAGTTGATTACCTCTTGGTTCTTACACTACTCGTTTACATACATGGGGTACCATAATGATACATTACTACTTACCCAACTAATTTAATATAGGTTGTCAGGCCCACAAGCTCCTAGGAGTGTGGTCATCCCATGTCGCGTTTAGTGCACTCGTAGTGTTCGTACCCGGTGGTTATCGTACTCTTAGTCCCGGTAATTTATGTAGTAGTAATTATGCTGCCAATTCTTAACCTTTTATGTCAGAATGGCCTACAAGGTTCTTTGGGTTCCTTTATTAATGTATTTTTTGTTTACCTTCTCCAAGATGTGTATTCGCGAATTATCGCCCTAATACTGGTTTCCACGTGCTCGTCATCTGGTATCTGTGAGTGGGGATCAGTAATTACTTACTATTTCTCCCGTTCACTCCTAGGCTGTTAACGCCTTCATATATGAGTTTTAAGTTCTCAACTCCACCCAATCTATTGGGTTACACCCTTTGGTGTATTCTGGACTCCATGATTAAGGCTCAATGTTTATTCTTATAGTTAATGACTGTTAGTCCTGCTATTCAATTTAATCCTAGTTGGTTTTTTTTTATTTTCCTCTAAGGTTATAATTGGATACTCACCATTTAGTGGGTCCCGTTCATCATCGCTCTACATTGTGTAGTCCTTACTCTATTCAACTCATAGCTCCTCCATCCTTTTCGAGGTAACGGTATCATCCATCCTCAAGCAAATTCACTGTTAGTCAATATCCACTGCCCTCCGTACGGGAGTTTAGCAGCATTATGGATTTACAACACCCCCGTGTGTGGTGCGGGCATAACATCAGCCCCTTTATCACGTTTTCACCTGCCTAAATTTTTCTCACAACTTCAAAATATTTTGCCATAACGGCACTTGTCCATTATTTTTATCTACCCAGTTTGATAGGTTTTATTTAAAGTTTTTGCTTGTTTAGCTCACATCTTGCCCTCTGGCAATGTTCAACGGTGGTGATTTGACCACTAGTGTCGCGCACTTCCTAAATATGGTTATGCTGGTCCTAAGGACTCGACACTCCCCACCAGTAATATTCGACGTTAAATGTCCATACCGGCGCTGGGGTTAGGCCTGTAGGCACTAATTACCGTTATTCTCACTTACTCCCTTTTGTATTCAACCATATGGTATATTATTTTTAGGTTTAATGGTCAGACCGGCTAGGTCTTCCCGAGGTTTAATCGACCTCAAACCCAAGGGTTGTACCCCTGCCTTAAGAAGGTTGTGTCCTGCTTATTGCATACGGACTTACATAAAAGTTTAGTGTATATTGATAACTGCCTGGACCACTCGGTCCTTTAGGGATATTTACCGTAGCTGCACTTTCTGTAGCAAGTGCGCAAGGCAGGTTGAAATTTTAATACTTTGGTTAGTGTGGCACTTGCAGTGGCAAGTGCGCCATGCAGACTGAGCCACCCGTACGGTGTGTCAGTGCAGTGCTATTCCCTAATTGGGTTTCTACTCTTATAGTAGAAGTTCTTACTTAAATTACTATAGTCTCCACCCCGCACTCGTTCCTACCAATTTACCGTGGTAGTAAGGTCTTAATTTCCTCTCGAGGCATCACATGATAGCGACTCAGCGAGTTCTTGTTCCTACAGTTTCAGGATCTCTCTTCATGCACGTCAGGCCTTCATGAACCTTCAGTATTGCATGTGCAGAGTTACTCGCTTCAGGTGAGACTTCTAATAGGTTATCCATTCCATCTGTTACATATCTCATAAATCTCTCTTTTTTTTTTACTCGTCGTTTCTATCTCTCTTCCCCCAAGCGCACTAATCAGTGCTTTCCTGGATGTAAGACAGGGTTGCCTTGTTTATAGCAGCTAGCCCCATTAGTCCTATGGGAATTACCTCCTTAACCTTGGTTTAATATTCATTTGGTACTCGTATGTAGACATTATGTCCATACCAGGACCCCCGGTCCTAAACAACTCATCACAACTCAAAATCTTATTTTCCAAACTTAATATAGTTCTTATAACCACCACATCGGGTCTTCCCGATCAGGAGAGTTATCTCCGTGGTGTTCCTCATTTCATTGTCTTACTAGACAGTACTCTAGGTACGGGCTGCGGCGGGTGGGGTACCATTACAAATTTCCCGGGATGTTCTCCCATTAAGTGCGAGCGGTTCATACCGTCTTCGCGTTACTTGGGGTTGCTGGTCCTTCACCGCCTTCCACTGTCCCGTGTTCTTCCTTAGTACTATTACCCTGACCTCTTCCTGACATATGTCAAGAGGACGGGTTAGACCTTTACTCGGCCTAATACCGTAGTCTTGGTCTTTAATCATTGCAACAACCCCGCAAGGTCACATATCCTCACAACGTTTCCGTATTCCCATAACCTATGCTCACTGTATAAATCCTACTATCTCTTATCATCAGAGCGGTACTCCGCTCTGATACCACTTTTGTAACACCCCTACTCTATTCGGCTCCTAATCAACTTAATTAATAATAAATCACAGCGGTAATCTCAACAATTGTTCTACTGGTGTCACCGTTCTTACTCGCCCATAGAGTAAAACGTGCTTACTGATACATTCTTAAATACGAAACATCTTCCCACAGTGACAACAAGAGATAGATCTAAACTTCCCAAACCAACATAAATACATTCACAGTGAGCATTCTAAGTATCCAAATCCTATACACGTTTCTAGGTTCTTATCAAAATGCAACAGTGCATGTTTTAATAACTGTAATCAAACTACCCAGCGCGTCACTCTCTTTGTCGACACCGGAAGCTGCATACCTGCAAAAATGTTTGTTTGTGGTATGGAATCAGCCCCTGCTGAGTATGTTACTACATGACCGTCATGCCCCCTCAGACCCTCAGTTATTTGGTCGAGAGCATGCAATTCATTTTCATGCAGATAGTTTTATATAATAACTGTAAAGCAACAATATATATTACAGTGAACTCAAATATTAACAAGCCCCCGGCTTCACACATCGCATCTTAATATTCCACTGAAAGCGTTACAACGCTTATATGAGTACATAGACTCCAATCCACAAACACTAATAATTCATAGTTGAGTACGTCGACTCGCTCGACCAAACAATCCTCCATAAACCACACCGAGCACAGCGACTCGACTCATCCAGTTCACAACATAGATATAAGTACAGCGACTCATTTAATCAACATCACCAAAAACACACCACACATAACCACAAAGCATAACCAATGAACAACAGGCGAATCAACGAGAACTATAAACAAGTATGAACTCCCGTCGTTGGCATGCAAGCCCAAATAGTGTTCGCCTAATGTACGAACTAATATAGTCGTCCGTAATTGTTCAGTCACGCCTGATGACAACGTCTCATTAGAACGACGTGTCTCTAAGTTACCTATCGCCTATGGGGGTCACACACGGCAGTAGCCACTCCAGCGGTAGAGTCTCCGACCTATGAACCATCTGTAGTCCGTTGGAAATTTATCCAGATACTTACGGTTACCACACGGTATCCTAGTATCGTTAATGGATCACAGTTCATAACAAGAGCCACATCCTCTTGATAAACTAATCTATACCATCGCATTTGTTCCACTATTTTTCCTAACACAGTAGACTAAGGTCGTTAGTCCAATCCAGAGTATGTCAACTCGGGATCCAGTGTTAGATTCAAGAGCGGCGTTTAAAAGAGGCCAATGCTCCGTATATAAGTCTCAGATAATATATATATATATATATCTTATTATGTCTTAATGCTTACACATGTGTTTATTACGTTCCTTATATACACATATAAGATAGCATCATTGCCGCTAGTTCGTTTTATAATATGTTCATATATACGAACTGTACTGTTATCATTCAACAGTAAGAATAATAAGCAGCATAATATATAACTCAAGTATATTAGTTCACACAAGCAGACATTCAATCTTATCACAGATTTCACACAATGTCTGAACTGAGGAAATCCTCAGAGACAATCAAGCCACATAAATACATCCTCAGAGGACAAAGCCACAAAATAAACATACAGTTCACCCGGATTGTATTACGGTGGAGTATGAATCAGCTAATTTCTCTGGAGATCCTCGAGACGCCTCTAACAATCTATTAATAACATCACACTATGCATCAGCATCTCATATTAACAATACACTACGTCACCCCGTACGCTATCAACACCCCGGTTTATTCCCCGCTGTTAACTAATAACGTTTGTCGGGTTTTTGGTTAACTCGGGAATGGGATTAGAAAAACGCTATATCACATGTGTGGTTACGTCGAGTATATTAATATACCTAATTTTTAAACGTTTATTATCGCATGTAGTTTTATATACCTTGTATATGATATAGTTTATCTTATATTGCATGTATAATCTTAATCATGAATTATACATCTCACCTTAGTATTGTTTTTCTAAGGTTTGTTTTCCAAGTTTAATGTTGTATAATTCATATGTACAAATACTTGAATTATATAAATCCTATTATTTCATGTACATCTTAACATTAGAATTCCATATCCAATGTTTAATAATTCTTTTCCCTTTATCTCTTATCATTTTAATAGTGGTAATATATAGTTATTGAACTATATTATATTTCCACAAAATAGCAATATTTATTTATATATATGCATTATAAGACTATTTATTATATGGTAAGTCATGTATAACAAATATTTTATGAATTTAAGTCATTAAAAACAATTATAACCTATAGTTATATTTTGTTATAAAATACAAAACAGCCCCTAATTACTCATCGTATTGAATATTTCCACTATATTTCCTAATTTACAAATCAACCCCATTTTTATAACAATAGTTTCTAATATCACCCAAAACTATAATATATACATATAACTCCATATAACCTTATATATAATTCCAAAATTAACCAAAACTATACCAAAAGGTTATAAATATATTAGGGAAAATTACATCCCCCACCCACGGGGTTTAGCTAAATTACATGCCGCACCCATGTGGTTTGGGAAATTACTTTCCCCACCTACCACGTTTGCAACGTTTTACATCCGTCAACCAAACTTCTATTTCCGTCTATACCTGCCACATGTCATGCCCTCATTAGTCCCTTCCTAACTTGTGGTCTTGTTTCTAAAAAAATTACTCGGTCGATTCAAGACCGGTTCAACCCACGGCTCATATCCCTTCACTTTCGTCGATTTGCATCCCTTCACTGCTCTGCTTCTCGACTGGTAACCCTGAGCTCCAACAAATCGAGCAGATGATGCTTGATTTTGTCCAGCACCTCGTCCAAAATTGACTCGTTTGGTCGATTCGCTGCCTGGTAATCTCCTTCTTCGATTTTCTCGATTTGTTGTGCGGTGACCCTAAGTAGTGACGGATGCGCTGGTGTTCTCCTTCTTCGTTTTCAATTGAGAACGACTGGAGATTTTGGTGTACTGTTGTGTGGTAATGTGGTTACGTTTCTGGTATAACCTCGTCGCTGCCCTATTGATTTCTACCTGGTGTAATTGGTCTGATAGTTTTCACATACTGAATCTGTTAGAAAAGTTACGTTTGACAGTCTCTTCTTCGTTTTCAACTGAGAACGACTGGAGATTTTGGTGTACTGTGTGTGTGTGTAATGTGGTTACGTTTCTGGTACACCTCGTCGCTGCCCTATTGATCTCTACCTCGTGTAATTGGTCTGATAGTCTTGACATACTGAATCTGTTGCCTTTGTTACGTTTGACAGTCTCACAGCTGCTGTTTGATTTACTAGATGCACCTGTGTTTGACTGTCTCGTTGCACTAAATATATTGGTTTTGATGTGTTTAACAGTTTTAGTACACTTAATATGTTGTCTTTGATGTCGTGTAACAGTCTTGGTGTTTCACAATCTATTGTTTGTTATGTGTTTGACAGTCTCATACAACAGCTCACTAAATTCTACTTTTTCTTGTTATGTTTGTACAGAAATGGAGATGTTACTTGAAGTTGAATATAAAGGTCACGGGTATAAACATCAGTGTCCTTTTGACCCCGACAGATACTCTACAATTGATCTAATTGATGACTGCTTGAATGTGATAAAGCATCACTGCAACAATGAGAATCCAAAGAACCCAGTTTTTATGTACAAGCACCCTAAAAGCAACAAGTACATAGAGATAGGGTGTGATAGGCAACTACTCAACATGTTGTCCTTGTTCGAGGGACAGGATTTGATTAAGATTACTGTCGAGGAAGGGTCAAAGGAGACAAGTTTAATGGCAACCTACAAACGTTGGCAACAGGATGAGGGCAAAAGGGTTAAGCCAAACAATGAAGATGCTGGATATGAACTTCATGTTCATGATTATGACGACAATGTAGATCTGCATGAAATCATATCTCCTACCTCACCGCCCCAAACACAACCATCACAACCATCACAACCATCACAACCATTACATCCTACTCAGTCTCCCCTACCACCCCCCTCTGGAGCAGAACATAATGTAGAGAGAAAAGGAAAAAGAAGAAAAGACCAAAGGGCTTGAATCTCATACCTGGTGGTGGTGGCTCCCAACAAATTCCACACATTTCGTCGGCTACATCATCTTATAAACAGCCAAGACAAAATGTTTCCACACCCTCGCAAACCAAAATTCCTTCTACCAAGTCTTCTAATCTTCAACCAGTACCACTATGCTCAATTCCAATGCATTCAACCACACCTCCTTTATCTAGCCCCAGGGTAGCGTCAAACCACAATAGTGCTACTAACCAAGCACTTGTACCCGTTGTAGCTGAACAGACATCAGATGTTAGAAATGGGGGAAACAATGATGAACAAAATGATGAACAAGCTCCTTACTTCTCGGATGACTCATGGGACCACGATTGTCAGAATGAACAGAGTTTAAGTTCATTAGAAGAGAGTGAGCCACCGTCTGAGGATGAAGCTGATGAGGATGATGTGGATGTTGAGGCATTGGAAAAAATCAAGGATGGTGGCTGCTTTTCAGGAGATGAGGATGAAGGTGTTATCGGGGATGAGAAGTATTTGAAAGACGGTTCACAGTTTGAGTATTCGCCGGATGGGACGGTACATCTAGAACCTAGACAGATGTTTGTCAACAAAACTGCATTTAGAGAGGTACTTGAAGACTATGCTGTCCAAGAAGGCATAGACCTCCATAGGGTGGCAAATGACCCGTGGAAATATACAGCTTTGTGCAATAATCTTGACACTTGTGAGTGGAGAATTCATGCTTCCCTTCTACCGGACAATGTAACTTTCATGATTAAGACGATTAAGGGTGAACACACTTGCCAGAGATTGTCTGAAAATCCTGCAGCTACGTCAAAGTGGATCATGAGAAAGATTCTTCCTGAGCTGAGAGCAAATAGTTCAATGTCACCTAGTGCAATTCAGCACTTCATTCACACTAAGTATGGAGTGATGGTGAACTACATGAAATGTTTCAGAGCCAAGAGAGACGCTATGAAATTACTTCAGGGCAATCACGCTGAGTCTTACGCAAAGCTCCACCAATATACCAAGATTGCCCTTGAGCGAAACCCTGGATCTGTGATAGACTTGAAATACCAGGAGTTTCGGAATGGGCCCCCCACTTTCACCAAATTGTTTGTATGCTTTAATGCCCTTAAAGAAGGATTTCTTAAGGGTTGTAGGCCCTTTATTGGCGTAGATGGATGCCATTTAAAGGGACCTTATGGGGAGTGTTGCTCAGTGCAGTGTCCCTTGATGCAAACAATGGAATATTTCCGGTAGCCTTTGCCGTTGTTGCTAGCGAGACCACAGAAACATGGACATATTTCTTTGGTAATTTGCGGTTGATTGCCCCTGAAGAAGTAAGGAGAAAATGGGTTGTCATTTCTGACCGGCAAAAGGTAATTCTTGTTTTACTATATTGTTTTATGTCAATTGCATATTCTCGATGTGCAACTAACTCCTGGAACTAACCAGGGTGTTGAACCTGCTCTTGATGCTGTGCTTCCTGAGGTGAGGAGGAGAATATGTTGCAGGCACCTGTACGCTAACTTCAAGAAAGAAAATCCAGGTAACGTAATTGTCATTGCTTACATACAATGAGATATACATTGTTGTTTAATATGTATGTGTCACTATCCATTAGGTGCTATGTTAAGAAATCTATTTTGGGAAGCTGCCCAATGTTACACTGAATCTGCATTCAGAGAAGTGCTGAAGAAGTTGGAAGAAACATCATTGGGAGCTTTCAGATATCTGAGAGAGGTGACTATGATCTTTGGGTGCGTTATCATATGCCGAAAGAGGTGAAAGTCGTCGAAGAATGTCGATGTCATGATGAGAAACAGAAGAATGTCAACAGAAGGAAAAGGGAACCTTCAGAAGAGAACACTGGAATCAGAGGTAGCAATATTCTCACTAGAGGGCGTACCTTAATGAAGAAACTCAAGATAGGAGAGAATCCATTAAGAAGATGAATGGCAAGGTAACACCCTATGCGAAGAAGATGTTGTACAAAAACACAAGAGCGGGTTCTAGGTGTGCACACACAGCCAGCAGTGACTACGAATTCGAGGTCACAGAGCTGACTCGACACTACATTGTCAATCTTAGAGATAGACATTGTGATTGCATGGCATGGGATCATTCTGGTATCCCATGCAAACATGCATGTGCCGTTTTGAATTGGAAGAGGATGGATAAGGAGCAGTTCGTAGATCCTTGCTACTCAATGACAGTGTATGCCACCGCCTATGAGAAGCCTATCTCCCCAATCCCAGATCCTTCACTATGGCCTGAAGCAGTTGGTCTACAAATTCTGTCCCCACCATTTCTTAAGAAGCTGCCTGGTAGGCCGAAGAAGAACCGAAGAAGAGAGGAAGGTGAGGCCAGACCTAACCCTAAGAGATCTACACATGTGACATGTGCCAAGTGTAAACAAAGGGGACATAACTCAAGGACTTGTACATCGCAGACAAATAGATCTATGGGGCAGGGTCAGGGCCTAGTTGCATTATCTGAGGGTGGGGATGGAAATGGTGCCATACCAGAAGGCACACAGCATGCGGAGGGGACATCAAGAGGAAGGCAAGCAGCGCAGAAAACAAGAAACGAAAGAGTCCCAGTGAGGCGGTGAGATCGTCCAAAAGACGCCAGCACTCTTAGTGAAGGTACTTTAACAATAACACCTCATCTTCTTTCTCTTATAGTTATACTCACTTTGTTTGTTGTAGAGCACAAAACTAATCTTTTTTCTCTTATGATATGGTTACAGCTTGCGGGATCAACAATGCGCAAGAGGAGTTACAAGATGGTTGTGTGTCTCAGTTGGAGTACTAGTGGTTGTAGGTCTTAGTGGTAGAAGATGTTTGATGTATTTTGGCTGATGAAGCGGAGAGAGTATAGGTGCTAGTAGATTACGTTCAATGTACTTTTGAGACCTGAAACAGTTAGAGCAAATGCACGTATGTTTAGTCGTACTTGAATCTAAAACTGTTGGATCAGTACACTTGTTAGTAGGCATGGCAATGGATTATGTGGGCATTAATGATTTTGTAAATTTGAGAAATCAATTCTACCGCTGTTATGGCCATGGTTTAAAGTATATATATGCTTATATTATGGTTTGATGCTTCTCTGCAGTTTCTAAAGTAAATTGTATTGCTGTTATCAAATGTTGTTGTCATGTGTGTTTTACTGCTGATTATTGTCTGTAGTACACAGCAGCAGATTTTTGAGCTTAAAACACAACAAATAAGAAGCACAATGTCTGAAGTGACGGCGCCTGTAACAGATCATGTGGGCATGGCAGTGGATTATGTGGCATCTGATGAATGTGACTGGCAGATGTAACAGATTTTGGTAATTAAATGTGTTTGAATTTTCACAATTTGAGAAAACTGCTGCTATTCATTGTCAACACTTTATGGTAAGTGATAGTTTATATTGGAATATATGAAACAGAAAGAAGGTACATCTGAACTTGAATTAAACCATCAAAAGATGTTACTTTCATTGCCATAACTGTGTGAAGAACAAACAGCTGCTAACAAAGAAACTTACAAAATAAACCCAAAAGATGTTACTTTCATTGCCATAAGTTGTGAAGAACAAACAGCTGCTAACAAAAAAAACTTACAAAATAAACCCACCCACAGTCATTGTTTTACAAACCACACGATTACATGATAACCCTCTAACTAAGTTACATCCAACAACTATATCATCCGAACAACCAATAATGCAGCCACTAGAACAAGAAAATACAAAAAAAGCCCACCCCTAGTCATTCCAGTTTCAGCCATGACTGTTGCGTAGAACACACTGCTTCTATCTCTTAACTCCATTGTTAATGCATGAATCTCTTCACTAATCCTTTGTAGATCAACATTACGATAGCGTTTGTTCACCTCTTCACCGTAGTAGTCGTTGTTCAGAAGATGTCTGTTCAAATCAGCTCATGCCACCACTTGAATACCGGATTAGGACAATCACATTTGTAAAATAACTTTCCTCCATTGTCAGATGTGAAAGCAACATACATCTTGGCATTCTTTCTGCACTTACACTTCACATTCTCAAATATAAACAGACTTTCACTGTTTCTACTGCTGGAGGATGACATATTATAGAAGAGTTACCTATTATAAATCAACATAGTCATTTCAGAGATAAATAACCATATGAAAGGTAGCTCAGACTCAGCACAATGCCCCATCATCATTGCTGTTATAGCAGTGGTGTTGTTAGAAAAACCAGATAAATAACCTAATGGAGCAATTCAGATAACCAGCATCACAAGTGGGCAGGAGCAACAAGGAATTTGACAATGCTGCTACAACTGATCACTTATCAAACTGGTAAAAAAAACCGCTTCAACACAGGTTAATCTAGTAAATCATACCTACACCACTGTCAAGGGGCTTTTTACAGAAGAAATCAAAACCAGAACATGTCTTGATTGCAACATCAGAAACACATCAGAAACATAATGCCCCATCATCATTGCTGTTATAGCAGTGGTGTTAGTAGAAAAGCCAGATAAATAACCTAATGGAGCAATTCAGATAACCAGCATCACAAGTGGGCAGGAGCAACAAGGGATTTGACAATGCTGCTACAACTGATCACTTATCAAACTGGTACCAAAAACTGCTTCAACAAAGGTAAATCTAGTCAATCATACATACACCACTGTCAACACGCTTGTAACATCAGAAACACATCAGTGACATTATGCCCCATCATCGTTGCTGTTATAGCAGTGTTGTTGTTAGAAAACCAGATAAATAAACAAACAAAGGCAACAGATTCAGTGTGTCAAGACTATCAGACCAATTCCCCAGATAGAAATCAATAGGGCATCGACGAAGTTGTACCAGAAACGTTACCACACAACCGACATCAGTACACCAAAATCTCCCAACCGCAGTCGTTCTCAATTGAACGTGCAGGCAAAATCGAGCGAACACTGTTCGCGATTAGCACAGATGGAGAAGTTTTGGGCTTAGGGTCACCGCACAACAAATCGAGAAAATCGAAGAAGGAGATCAATAGGGCAGCGACGAGGTTGTACCAGAAACGTAACCACATACCACACAACAGTACACCAAAAATCTCCAGTCGTTCTCAATTGAAAACGAAGAAGGAGAACACCAGCGCATCCGTCACTACTTAGGGTCACCGCACAACAAATCGAGAAAATCGAAGAAGGAGATTACCAGGCAGCGAATCGACCAAACGAGTCAATTTTGGACGAGGTGCTGGACAAAATCAAGCATCATCTGCTCGATTTGTTGGAGCTCAGGGTTACCAGTCGAGAAGCAGAGCAGTGAAGGGATGCAAATCGACGAAAGTGAAGGGATATGAGCGTGGGTTGAACCGGTCTTGAATCGACCGAGTAATTTTTTAGAAACAAGACCACAAGTTAGGAAGGGACTAATGAGGGCATGACATGTGGCAGGTATAGACGGAAATAGAAGTTTGGTTGACGGATGTAAAACGTTGCAAACGTGGTAGGTGGGGAAAGTAATTTCCCAAACCACATGGGTGCGGCATGTAATTTAGCTAAAACCCGTGGGTGGGGGATGTAATTTTCCCATATTATTATTAACCTTATACTTTCTCTAAATCTCGGTTTTTACCACATTAGTTACCCATTTGTAACAATGTTATGAAATATCTTATAATATACCTAGATAATTCATATAAACTCCAAATTTACCCAAATCAACTTCTAAAAATTCCTAATAATCTAAGGTTTGTACTAATCTCCATTTAGTACCCCTAGTTTTCGGAAATTACAATATCTCCCAAATATCATAAATCTTTTACAATTTAATAACTATCTTATTATAAGGTAGTATTTTAATTCCTTAAATTCACCAAACTTGTCAAAGTCTCCTATATAGTCATTTTGACAACTAATACCCAAATTGGACCCAAACCTTTCGGTAATTACAATACTTAACCTATAGTTTTCTATTTTTACAAATTTGACACAAAACTTTATAAAATGTTATAATTTTTATTAAATTCATTTAAAACCCTAAGTTCCTCTAAATAAGCCCACGGCTTATTATTTAGCTAGTAATTACCGTTTGGCCCCAAACTTAAATATATAAGCATAAATTAAACTAAATAAGCTTGTAAACTTAAATTAAAATGGCCTAATGACATGGCCTTATTACAACCTTGCTTAATAACATAAAATTACACATAAATGTCTCAAATAATACAATTAACTCACGGCCTCACCATGGTTAATTTATTTTTCCACATAATGTCATAATTTGACCATTATGTTAATTAAATCTCTTAAATGACTAGCTTAATTTATCTTAGTCATTTTTCCATTCTTAGGTTATAAATAACCCATATATTATATAACACTCTCGGCACATATTTATATATGCTAAGAATTACATAAAATCATAAGTTTAAGGTGTTTATACCTTGATTTATCCTTGTATGTACTCGGCAGCTTGAAGGAAAATTCACCACATCATTTAGACATGTTTAATACACCAAAACAAGATATGGTTATACTCCAAGCTTGAGCTTAACCACAAAGAACAATTAATGTAAGATTTAAGGCAAAAATCACCTTAAAAATGCTTGGAAGGTTCCTTATGAATTCGGCCTGGTTTAGACACACCACAAGGTGGTTAAATTCACTATATAAACATAAGGAACACTTGGACAACAACAAGCTGCTGTGGTAATAGGTTTTACCTTGGCAAAATGCCTTAAAGAAGAGTATTTCCTTTGGATTTCGGTCACCCTTGCTCCAAATGGTTAACCAACTGATTGAACATGTAAATATGAAGATTATGAGTGTATAAACTCACAAAAATCAGAATAAGAAAACCGGATGCAAGGTGCAGAAGCTTAAGGTATGTTTTTACCTTAAAATGTAGATTTGGACTTCCTTGGTCCCTAAACTGAGTTCATTCGAGTTTAGCTCTTGTTCTAACCTTAGAACACTGAGAATAAGCCATAGGAAAAGATAAGCCACGAATTCCAAGTGTTGGTAGTGAAAGAATGAAGAAAAAGAGCTAAAAATGACCTTAAATCATTACCTTAGGAGCTTAATGGATTAGATTGCCTTCCTAACTCAAGAACACAGCTTGGGAGAGTCTTAGAACTCAGATGGCTCGTTTGAAATGGAGCAAGAGGCAAGAGAGAGTGATATTTAGTGTTTAAAGGCTTAAAATCATATAATAATGAATAGTACTTGGTGATTCATCACATTAGCTGTCCAAACTGAATTATTGCTGTTGTGTGCTGTCCTCCCTTCCTCCTTTCCTGCCGACACCATCCATATAGGCTGGCTAATTCGTTGACCAAAGGTCAAACTTGATAAATGTGCTTAAAAATGGCACTATTTGGGTACTATTCACAATAAACTGTCAGTTTTGGATTTTTATTTTCAAACTTGGATTTAGACTTTAAAATATAGTCTATCATGTCCAATAAATTATTTAAATGATATACCCATGTCTTTAAAATGACAAAAAGTCATTATCTTAGAGCCCATACACAAAAACGTGCTTTAAGGTGATTTCATGGCACGTTTTGTGTCAACGTATGTTTCTGAGCTTAGTTTTCTTTGAGAATAGTTTTGTTGTGTTCCTTACTTCATTATAATGTTTGGGAATCCACTTTGGATCCTTTTTGAGGTCATACAATCTTTATGGCACTTTAAAGCTCATCTTTGGCCTTACCGATCTTAAGGCGTGTTTTGCCTTGTTGAGATCTTTTAGATTGTTCCCCAATAGTGTTAAGATGTTTAATACTCATCTTTAATCATTTGTATATCATTTAATTGAGTTTTTAAGGTTAGGGGTATTTCAAGTGAACCAAGTAAATCCCGGTGGTGGGACAGAGTAGTCCCCGGGCCGGAGGTCCCGACGACTTGACTTGAGTATGTAGTAAGTAAAGTAAAGTATTGTATGAGTAATGGTCTTGGCTGGTGTAAGTCATTGACCCCGAGTAAAAGAGTAATCTCCACCCCGATTAACCCGGGTGGACAAATGGAGCTAACAAGTATTGTGTATTGAGTATGTATTGTGTATGTGTATTCGGAAGAAGGTAAGTAAGTATTGGTGACTTGTATTGTCTTCCTTTGAAACACCCATAAACATTAAACATAAAATCATAACGCGAAATAGATAAAAAAGTACGACATTAAATGTATAATATATATAAATCGCATACGTACGAACAATTAAATTATATATATATATATAGATCCGAACGTGACGACGTTATATGTTAATATAGCCACGTACTTGTACGAAAACTACATGTACGTAACGTTACGACATTGTAACGTTGTAATAAAAATGATAACGTCGCATAACTTCGTTTATATATATATATATATATATATATATACTATATAATATATATATAACAACAAGAATATATATGTCGTACATATATAAATAAGCATGTATAACTTATACAAAAAAAAGAAGGAAAAAGGAGCAAAGACGCTCCCGCTGAGGTTCGAACCCGAGACTCCCGTACCTTCCCTGAACGCTTTAACCGGTTGAGCTATGCTCGTATTCGGTATCTACACACACGAATTAAAACTAGTATCAATCAACGAAGTAAATACAAAAACAAATAGAGAACCAACTGCATCGCCCTCTTCTTCTTCTTCCTCGATGAATAACAGGATCAAACAACAAAAAACAGAAGCTACAAGATCCAGGCTCTGTCGCCTGTTATTTAATCCATCGCCCATGATTCCCCCCTTGTAAATGGAGACAAACCAGACATCTCTCCTTCCTGAAACTCACGCCACAACAGAAAAGAAAACTAACACAAATAACACCTTGCTCTACCCGATAACCTGAAACAGGAGGGAATTTCCTTGATTTCTGCTAAAGCGCTTAAACACCCAACAGGAGCATCAAAGTCTGAGTTCCTTCTCAAACACCCACGCACCAGTGTCCTCTTTTCCCTAACTCCCATAAATTTCCTCCATTGTCCTCTGTAACAGCAGCTCCACGTCAGTCAAACCATGCTCTTGTGTCGACTAACGGCATTAGGGAATCAAATGGGGAGACAGCCACATTAATCCATCTATTATGCCCATACTCCATGGGAACTTAGAGACTGTTAGAGTGGGTTCTGATCTGTACTGAAACAGAAAAAAATGAAGGAACTCTTGTCCACTAGCAACTGTCTCACGTGTGCTTTACAGTTTCCTCCAACCCCATCCTCTGATTAATACCCTTGCTTGGCTATTCTCCTCTCTTCCTTGCATGCGGTGCCAAACAACAACTCAGGTAAGTTCTGTTGTTGCTCATGCGGGAAGGTAAACCCAAGCCTTCATGGCACTTTTGATTTCTTCTGTTTTGTTTGCTTCAGTTCGAAGAGACATACTGACACTTTACTCTTGCATTCTTTCTTGTTTCATCAGTGAACTAAGCCTCCCACCCTTCCTGTATGTCTGATCGAGCTGGTACCCAAGTTTTTGTTTTGGAATCTGAAACAATAAACTCAGAGAATTAGCAGGTAAAGAGATGTAACAAGGAATTGTAACAATTCCTTTCATCTTGTTTTTGTTGTTCCTGGCCCCATGCACCTCTTCTCTAACTTCCAAACATGTTAGGTAAAGAGTAGGGTACTAGAAATCCTGAAGCCCATTGTTCCTCTGTCAAAAGGAAGACGACAGGAAATCCCTCCATAGACCGCAACAAGTTGGTCTGAATTTCCACCTAAGGTAAACTCCAAAACCTGTTCACTACTGCAAGGTCTGAAATGTTTTGTCCCTAGTGTCAATAGTTGAGGCATCACTCCTATTAACAGACAAACCCTGGAACATTTAATGATTAATACCCCACTACTCTAGAGTTATATGGTCAATAAGAACTACGGGAAGAGAACAGTCACATGAAACATATTTAAGACAGCAGTTTCAGCTTTTGTTTTCAGTTCTTTACCTTCTGTAATTGTCTAGTCTCAGTGAGTGGTGTATCCTTGATATTACAAGTTGTTCTGGAATTTATAAATCCTAGTAAAGCACCTAACTACATGGGTGAACAATGAAGGGAAGTGGAAAACCAGGATTTAGAATTTTCAGAAAACGAGAGAAGTTATCAGTTTCTGTTTCAGTTTAAGGTTTCTGAAAGCTTGCTTCTGTATAACTGGTACAGAGAGTTTTAAAGGGATTATGTTGGGAGTGCTGGAAGCTTAAGGTTTTACTAAATCACCTGACTAGATGTGATAACAGTTTGAGGAAATAGGAAGTCCAAACTCGAGAGTTAAGAAAATGAAATTAA
Organism: Limonium bicolor; assembly: GCA_023374045.1. NCBI lineage: Eukaryota > Viridiplantae > Streptophyta > Magnoliopsida > Caryophyllales > Plumbaginaceae > Limonium > Limonium bicolor. Next base: position 199,708,929 of record CM041778.1, read on the forward strand.
GGGGAGTGAAAGTTATCAGGTTATCAGTTTGCAGATTCTGGTTCTAAAATTTTGTTTTGGGATTCTATTACAGATAAGATAAGGGTGTTGTAGTGGTTTGATCATGAACTGGAAACCTAACTAGAACACTTAACTGCGTAAGTAAATACCTTGGGGCAAAATGGAAAGACATATTTGTGAGTACTGAGAGAAGTAAAAGGGAAGTTATCAGTTCTGATTTCTCTTGATCTTCAGTTTTTCTTTCTTTTCCCGGTTTCCTGTTTTCTGTTTAAAGAACCTTCATGGTTGCTTTAAGTTTAAACTGTTGCTAGAACATCTAACCAAGTAGGTAAGGAATCTAGGGAAAACCTTGAAATCAAATCACCAACCAGAAAAGAAAGATAGGAGAAGGAAAATATATGCAGCAGTCTCATAAATTCAGTTTTCAGCTCCCACTTCCTTCACTTCTGTGTAACCTTGCACAGAAAGGTTTTTAAGGCGTCATATGGAGTTGCCTTCATCAAGTTGGAACTATACTAGAACACCTCACTAATTAACTAAAGCAAATTGAGGAGAATTGAAGGTCAATCTCATGAACGAAACAAAAAGGGAAAAGAAAGAAATACAAACCCACATTCAGTTTTCTGCAACATTCAAGGTTCTGTGAGGAGTTTCTTTTTCAGAGGAGTGGCCCTCGTTGTTGTGGGTCTGTCATGAGTTAGAGACCTTGCTAAAAACACGTAACAAATTAAGTAAGTACTTTGGGATGGAGCCGAGAGACAGATTGATAACAAACAGAAAAAAAAAAGAAGTAAACAACAGAAGAATGCTAGGGTTGGTGATTAGTTTCTGAAATCTGGTGTTTCTGTATATCAACCTCTCAGGAGTATAGCCAAGGCTGTTGGGGTTATTTTTGAGTTAAACTTGTGTTAGAACACTTAACTAAAAAGGTGAGCACCTTGGGAGAGTTTTGAAAGACAGATGCGTAACTGAACAGAAAAGAAAGAAAGATAGAAAAGAAGAATACCCACGTTGTGATTCAGTTTTCTGTTTCTGTGTAACAGGTTTCCTGAGGCATTAGAAGTGTTATGGTGGCATAGGTATGAACAAGGAACATTATTAAAGAGATAAACTAAGTTGGCAAACTCATTTGAGAATTTAGGAATCAATTAACTACTGACATAAGGGAGAGAATAGAGGTGTACTGCACTGTTTTCGGTTCTGTTTTTGCAACAGCTGCTGTTCTGTATAATTGAGTACAGAGGTTAGTGAGTGCTTTATTGATTTAATCTTGAGTTTAAAACCTTGATAACACCCATATCTAGTGGGGTAAAAAAAAACTGTGGGCAAGTTTTAAACCTTAGCTGAGTTAACTAGAAACAAGAAACACAATGTAACATGGAGTTGGTTGTCTCGGTTTCCAATATTACTGTTGTTCTATATAGCTAGATTATAGGAATATTATGAGTGAGATATTAGTTTATCAATGAACCCAAAACAGACCTAATTCACCTGATTGTGTGTGAAGAAACGTTTGGGCAAAATAAACATGGTTTGACATACTAAAGGAGAGGTTAAGTAAGATTAAACACTAAACTTATGTTGCGGCTTATAAACTGGGGACTTCTGTATAAATGGGTTTTAGGGGTATTCTATGGTCTATATTATCACTATACAAGGGTTAAAATATTGCTCACCTATTTATCTAAGGAGGGAATACACAATAGACAAGTTATACCTATCTTATATAAACTTGTTACATAATTAGCGCTTAAAACGCTTTAAAAACATAAGCTCGGGAAAAAGGGCTTAATTAACGTGTAAAACAAGATGTGAATGTCCTAGAAGTAAGATAAGCCTAGAAATAATGTATGAGAAGTTCTAGGGGTAATATAAACTAAGCGTTTAACAATATATCTAGGGAATAACATACGATACAAAGTGTCATCACATGAAATGATAGACTGACACATTGCTTTAATTAACGCTAGGGCCGTAGCGAACTCCGACCGGGACTCCGAGTGTGAGACAACTCGTACTATCGAATAAGGTATGGACATGTGTGGTTCGTATGTTGCCGTGTTACACGGCTTGTTTGCTGTGTGCTCTGTGTGAAAACGACCATAAGATTTAAGCATGAAACTGGAATGCCTGTTTATCTTGCTTATATGATTGTTATATCATTGTGCATATTATTTGCGCGCACACAGTAGTTTAGTCCCTTCGCGTTTATGGAATTTGAGATGAAACATTGGGAACTATGAAAACAAAGAAAATCCTATAAAGGAGAACTCCTCTCTAACCATGAAGGATGTACCATGACACCTACTATGGTGTCTATTCATGAATAATAATGAAGAACAAATCTCAATTGGTGGAACATGAGGATAACCCGGGAAGACGACATCTCGGGCCGCGCGGTATGGAATACTCGGGAGTTGGTATCTGCATCAGATCCTTCGCCCTTCTATGTGGAGCACTTCCTGGAGTCTAGAGGCGACTCCGCTTTCTCGGCGCATGACGTCGGGAATGGGGGAGTGACAAATTGGTGGAGCTTATCCTGGAGTCTAGAGGCGACTCCGCTTTCTCGGTGCATGACGTGGGAATGGGGGACTAGCTATGGAGGAGACGTCCTCCAACGTGCGGTAACTAAAGAACTCTCAATTAATCTATGAAGCAGCAAAGAAAGATGGGCACCCATACTATATGGTCACGGGAATCAGCCTACATCCCCAGACATGGTGCAAGAAAGAAAAAGAGAAGTACACATGATGGAAACAAAGAAAAAGAGACGAAAACACTCAACATTGAACGATCCCACTGTGTGGATCATCATTATTCAAATTCTATGTAAGCTCTACTTGTTTTACATGCTTGAGGTGTTCGGTGTTATCTCTATGCCCAAATATTGTGTGTTGCTATGTTTATGTTGTATGTTGTGTGTTATTGCTTTACTATTGCATGAAATTGGACTTAATCATATTCGACCAAGTAGTCGTGTAGCCCGGTAACATGCGGGCTTCACACGTTCATACTCAGCATAGTTTTGCTGAGTCCTTTATTTTTACAGGTATGAAACGGAAAGCAGACGGAGAGTAGGCAAGGGTGACTACCATAGGGGTAGCCCACCGGGGCAAGACTTCTAAGTGATATGTTTTTATGTATGGGTTGTGGCTTTGTAACACTAGACCCTAGTTGTACATTTTGGTTCATGTTGTTTAAATTAAGAACTGTTGTTGTAGACTCTCGGTACTCGGTTTGTATCTTCTGTTTTGTACTTGGATTTGGGTATGGTTTTAATTCCAGTCGTTCAGACCGCAGCTTAGTATTGATAGTGTTGTTGGGCCAACCACGTGGGTGATTGGCATCTGTGACACCCGGTTGGAATTGTGACTCCGCTGTTTAGACTCGTTGTATCATCATTTGGCGCACCGTTCGGACTACTGTTGGGTTAATCGGGGTGTTACATCCTTGTATATAATGCACTGTGTGTATGTATGTAGACCTTGTGAAGTATTGTATTAGCATGAATGAAAGCATGTATGTAAGTATGTATTTGTAAATTGAACTGCATGTATTCGACCAAGTGGTCGGCGTACCCTCGCTAGTACGTGGGGTATGCGGAAGTCATATGCAGCGAAAGCTGAGCCCCTAGGGGCAACGTTTTTAGTGTGCAGGTACCCGAAGCGGACATGATCATAGTAAGAGGCCGACAGCTAAGTTTGGATAGCCAGGAGTGAAGTGTGAATAGTAGGGAATTGTATAAGGCTTGTAGCCTTGATGTAGAAGTGTACCAAGGGGTATACCTTGTACTTAGAAAGTGAGTAGTTGTGAGGAATGGGTAGATGTTAGACTCTTAATGAGTATGTATGAAATTGAAAGAGGTATTGTATTTGTATAAGGATCTTAGTAAACTCGGTGTATTATATTGTATTGAACTTATGGAGTATTGTATTGAATGGGAAGTTGTAGTACTTGAAAGGTAATTGGAGAATGTATGTAATTGTGTAGTACTCGGATATTCCGGTCCATCAGACCGATGCTGTATGTAGTAGTAGTAGCCTTGTTAGTCACGTGGGTGGCTAACGGCATTGTATCACCCACCGTTGTGTATGTAAGTATCCACTGCGAAGTTAAGTAAGTACGTTGTGATTGGACGGTAATGACGGTATTAGCGGTAGGGGTGTTATAACTTATGAGCATTAATGAACTAGACAAGATCAAACAAGTGGAGAGTGCTAGTGGTGACCGACCACTTGAGTATATACCGTTGAAGTGTCCAATCACATGGCGACACATGTTTTGACGATTCCAAGTCAAGTTGAGGCTCAACCTACCCTTGGACTTGGCTACTCTACTGAGGATGAAGAGGCAAACGACCCTAGAATATAGAAGGTTATAGCCCATTTATTACAAGTCTTATGTGTATAAATATAATGTATAAACTTCAATTGTCAAGAGAGGATATAGATACACGAAAAAGAGGGAGAGATACTTAGAGCAAGGGTAAGTCTGACTAAGTGTGTGTAATATACTAGGAAGTTGGTGAGTTGAGTAGAACTGGGCTGAAAAGTTAATACTTGGTGTATTTGATAGACTGATCGGTTGGGGAATGGTTAGGGAACTGTAGGCCGACTGTCAGGAGAAGGTAGAGGACTTAGGGGATAAAATTCCTAAACTGTCCCGGAGATTGAGTGAATTTATGTGTGTAAATTCTTAATCGAATAAGGTTTCCAGTTTGAGTTTATCTCGTCTCTTCCAAATTATCAAATAGTTCCAAATAGTATAAGAGACACGTCCACGACCGGTCAGGGATGTATCTGGGGGCATCCACCTATTTAAGTGCTTTGACTTTGCCAGACTGCACATCGGTAGCACTCCAGGCACAACATCTAGGCCGACAAACCGGAACCAAGCTTGCACCGGCATGAAGCGGGACTACACAGACCGGCCCTCGAGAGGACTTAGGCCTAGAGGGGTTGGTTAGTGTGAGAGGCGTAGTGGGGATGCTAGGGTGGTGATGGTTTTAAACATTTTTTGTTTGTTTAAATGACATTATTATTTGTGTTTAAAACATTCTTGTTTTGTTTGTAAAATATGTATTTATATGCATTATAAACCTAATATTTGTGTTACATGCTTAAGTAAAACCACTGTGTTTATTAATATTGATTGTTATTGGGCAGGGTGACTAATAACGTGACATAACTTTTTTAACGTACATAGAATGTGAATTCCTGTTGAAGTACATGTGAACCATATGGCCAGAGTTATCCAGTATAGTGGGCAGTTCCAGCGCGGTCCTGGGTGGGCAGTGATCGACACAGACATTCCATACCCAAGAAGCCTAAACCAGTTGAAGTCATCCTTAAACTGCGCAATCCGTTCACATTTTGATAACTTGTAGCTTCACGTGCATTCCATGGTGTACCTTAAAGATGGACCCAGATTTATACAACTACACTTTGAACAATATTCAAACCGACATGCATGTGCTGCAAATGATCGCGAAATACTTGGATCTTAAAGATATCATGGAAACAATCAAGATTCTTGTGCAGTACGAGGATGATTCAGACTTCCAGGACTTATATATAGTCCGAAGGAGGGCCCAGATGCTCATATGGCAGATAGTTGCGGCCGATACAGAGCAGATGTAGTGAGAGGTCGTGGAGCCAACTAAATGATCACGTAATAGCTATAAATTTTTTCGATTATATTAAACTTGGATGTTTTGTAATGTACATTTACATTCTATTTACTTATATGCGCATCGTATGTCTTATATTCTGACTCAACTTTATGTTACCGGATAATATGAGCTTAATTCCATCAAGAATAAGTTAATTATATCTTTACGATACGTACAAGGCCAATTAGTTTTCCAATTCAAGTTAGTTTTTGGTGAGCTTATTCGAGTTTTCCCATCCTTGAGGAACACACCACTAAAATTTGATAAGAAAGATCAACCAAAAAAGCTCCCGGACGCAGAGCGGTCCCAAACGCAGAGTCCGGTGTCACGGACCGCCAGTGGACGGCAGCAGGAATCATAATTTTTGAAAATTAAGTTAAGTTTGTGACTATGGACGCGTGTCCGTGGTCACAAACACAGTGTACGGTGCCACGGACTGCCCATAGACGGTGGCGAGAATCACAAATTTTGAAAATTATATTAAGTCCGTGACCGTGGACGTCGTGTCTGTGGTCACGGACACAGTGTTCGGTGCCAAGACGACAGCGAGAATTACAAATTTTAAAAATTAGGTTAAGTCCATAACCGTGAACGTTGTGTACGTGGTCCGGACGTAGTGTTAGGTGCCACGGACCGCCCACTAGGGGTGCCCAAAAAAACTCGTTACCACGGTACCGTACCGTAACCTGTTTATACCGTACCGTCTAACCGGTTATCGTACCGTCTTTGGATGTACAGTTAACCGTACCGTTACAATTAGACATATGTGGTTTAGGTAACGGTATATAACTTATAACCGTGGTTAATCGGTTATATATATAACTATATATTTATATATACATATAGTCTTCAATTTTGGCTTTTGATATTTTTAATATTGTTTGCTATGTGCTAGTCTTTTGTATATCCTTCAACTTATATTTTGATAACTTGAACAAAGATAATCTAGAATCTAGAAAAAGGACACTCCTTACCTATGACGTAATATATTATGTGCATTGAAGAGGAAGGTAAGCATTATAGATAGAGTATATTGCACTTATGTTTTGTTAAATCTTTTAAGATGTATTTTGCTGTCACTTAGTTGATAAATCAGCTTGTAAATTATGTTGCTCACTTTTATCTAGTTTGTTATCATTACACAAGTTATTTACATAAAAAAAATCTACAATCGGTTACGGTTAACCTGAATTACCGTACCGCTCTAAATGGTTAACCGATGTAAATAGAATGGTAACGGTATCGAATTTTAAAAAACTGTATTACCCCGTTAACCGGTATACGGTTAACTGCATATATGGTTAACCTTACCGTGAAAACCCCCTACCGCCCACATACAGGAGTGGGAATCACAAGTTTGAAAATTATTAAGTCCATGACCACTTTTACTGGTGACAGCGAACTCGGCAGCAATGTTGTCGAAGCTGAAGATGCTCAAATCACCCATGTAGTGGTTAAGAATGTGGTTGGTTTTCATTAGGGAAACTTATTCATTTGCATTTAGACAATAAATTTCATGCTTTATTTTCACGTCCATTGAAGAATAATCTATTCTTGTTGAAAAGTAGTAGTAATAACACTAACATTTTACAAATGCAAACATGTCAAACTTGTTCATCTACATCTAGACAAGAAATTTCATGCTTCAATTTCACGTTTATTGGCGAAAAATCAACTACACTAATTTCCCATCTATTGAAGAATAAACTATTCTTGTTGAAAAGTAGTAGTACTAACCCAAACTTTTTTACAACTGTAGCATGTAAAAAATTCTTAAATTGCACCTAGGTAAGAGAATTCCATGCTTTAAGTTCACGTATGTTGACGAAGAATCATCTACACTAATATCTCGTCTGTTGAAGGAAAACTGTTCTTATTCATGTTTTCCCGACCTACTGAAATTTGGTAATAAAGTGTAGGAACAACGATGTTTTGGAAGAATAGGCTTGCAATCATTAAGAATTGCTTCTATCAATTTTGAAACTACCATAGGATCAACGTGACTGCAGTCAGAGATTTCATGGACAATACTTTTCAACTTCTACCGAGTCTGTATTTAGATTTGATCAAGTATAGTGAAAGGGGAATAAACTTCTTGGTAGTAAAAGAATTAAAATTTAAGTTTTAAAGTTTTTTAAGATAAAGTTTGGATGGTGACGATTTGGACACTAATCTTAGTAATTTCAATGACGATGATGTATCTGTAATTTCATTAGATAATATCTGGATGTATTGTGCATTCCATGCTTCAGAACCTTAAATGAAGACACTATATGTCAAAGTGTTTTACAATTGTGTTAGATAATATTTCACTTCATTACACAATTACATTTATAATTACTTTTAATTACCAAAATTTGTTGATCAATCTGATAAGAAACTTGTGGAGGATGGATCATGTCGATTAAACAGCTGGTTCTAGTGGGCGCACCTCTCCCTGTATGGAGCGTACCAATACGCAACGTCGGGTTCATGCCATTTTCACCGCATAGGTATCAACGCTGGGACGGGGCAACCAACTGTTGCCTCCACTCACATGAAGTGTGAATGGTCATTCACCAATCCAATATAGATCTTATTACGGGCTACATCATACCATGATCATCTCGTTGTGGAAATCCCATCAGGCCACCCCTCATCAAGCCAATGTCAGGTGAGAAGAAGATAAGAGCTATGTCGTATATCGTGCACACAATAAGACCTATATAGAGAAACTTCATCCAATGATTGACAAGTGCAAAGCCTTCGTCGAACCAGTTCAAAGGGGAACACACTTTATCATACCATATAATTTCCACGTTCTGTCTCCATCAATCAACTCGTCTAAACATCTCCGTCTTACTCTTCTCCATTAATTTTCATCATTATATGCCCAATCTGCAACTGCTCGAAACCACAATTTATGTCACCCACTATTTCTCTATAACCCGTAATAAAAGGAAACAGTACATGACGTAATTCATTGTGGTACAAAGATTGTGAAAAGGATTTCCATCCAAGCGGTTGATATTGACTTTGTTGTGTTAATGACTATCACTGGGATTGATTATGTTGCATCGACTACCCTTGTTAAGATTGACTTTCCTGCATAACCGGTCACTAAGATTGGCTTCAATGCATCGATGAACCTTGTTTCCCAAGCCCAACATGTTCATGTTCAGACTTCTCTCTATCATTGGGCCTCTTCTTCCATGATATCCCCTTAGGAACCCTTACTAAGATTGACGACCCTTGTTCAGATTGACTTTCCTATATAGTCGAGCCTCGCTGAGATTGACTTCGATGGACCTCTGTAACACCCCTACCGTTAATCTTATTCTTACCGTCTAATCGTCCTGTTAATTCTATCAGTTCGCAACGGAAATACTACTATTACTACGGCGGTGATACAACGCCGCTAACCGCCCATACGGCTAGCAAGGCTTACACTACTTACAGTGACGGTCTGATGATCATAGTATACCGAGCCACTACATTACCAAATACCAAATACCGAATACTTACATTAATGGATTACCGAGTGCCAAGTGTATTCAATTTACATCCTTTCCAAATTTACCAAAAATAATGAGTTTCTACACTACTCATCTATACCCAAATCCAACACTTTCGATATCCAAAAGGGTGTACCCCATGGTACACCGGCTAACAAAAATCTACTGCCGTGTACTACTTAGTACACCATTCATAATCCATTGTTTACAGACAAAAAGAATTCAAAAACTAGTCTTCATCATCCTCACCCTTCTCGTGTACCTGCATTCATATTAAAAACGTCGCCCCAAGGGGCTCAGCAAAAGTTGCGCATGAACTTCGCATATACCGTGTGCTAACAAGGGCACGCCGACTAATTAAGGTCTAATAGGCATGCGATTCATTTTTAACACACATACATGCTTTGCATACAACATACATGCATATACATTACATTACACAATTCAAGGCAACAATTCAATAGTGCACGCAATACTTACCTTCGCAATGTTAGCCAAGTTACGCATCCGGGTTAATCGGAATGCTTATTACTCTTTTACTCATTACACAATGCTTATTCTTACTTTCACTTACTTACTTACATTTACTTACTTACTCATTCTTACTTACTTACTCATACTAATGTTAAGTCGGTATGACCTCCGTCCCGGGGACTACACCGTCCCACCACCGGGATTTACTTGACTCACCAATCCGGGATGCTACCCACTTAAGGGATTTGGGCCGCGGACCAGTTTAAGAGTCAGGACTTGGATCCAACATCTTGTGTCTTCGCATCCTCACACGTGGCCGAAACTATATCGGACTTCTACTCATTCCAATTTAATTACCAATTTAAGTTAGATTGGTTAGCTTGTTAGGAATCAGTTAGAAGTCCAATAGCAATCACACTCGGTCACAGTACAATATGTCATACATACACACACTCATATTCATCAATGCATTTCATGAATTATACAAACTAAGATTTAAAGATAATATTCAACAATATACAACACTACATATTCACGAGTAAGCATGATAACTCCGATTCGTGCATTTATCTTATTTGGTGATCAATTAGCACACAACACACAAATCAGAGTAACCAAGGTAGCATACGGGGCATGAGAAATTCATACCGTTCACCGTTGTACTTGTATCCGACATTCCTCCGGTGTTCACAATCCAAATCCTATGATATACATACAATCGAGTGATTAATCTAACTATCATTAACTTAACTCGACTACTCTTACGTTTCCTAACTCATACTTACTACATCTTTACAATTCTTATACTTACATATGGTTTACTTATTCTTCCTTAGTTTTAAAACTTGTTTATGGACTTAATGACCTTTAAACATCATTAATTATGTCTTAAGTATCTTATAATATCTGTACCCATCCTTACCCATCCTAAATTGAGCTTTAAAATACATTCTGGATAGATTTTGTGTTGGTTCGGGTTAGTGTCCGGGTTTACATACCCGGACCAACTCGCTGAAACAATCCTCGGGTAAGAAAAATGCATGGTCCGGGTTTACATCCTAGTGTACAAACCCGGACCACCTGTTTGGAATTGCTACGGGTGAGTTTTTCGCATGGTCCGGGTTTGTGTACTACTTTACAAACCCGGACCACTTGTTTTGGTATGTTACGGGTATGTTTTTGGGGTGGTCCGGGTTAGTGTCTTGGTTTGTAAACCTGGACCATCCCTTTGAAAAACTTTCTGTCGTGTTTTCATGCTGGTCCGGGTTTGCGTACTGGTTTGCAAACTCGGACCAGTTACAGTTTTGCAAATTATGTAAATTTTTCAACTTGTTTCTACTCCAAATTTCTACCAATCTCTTCCCTAATATTCTACATATAATTTAGCATGTTTTAACTTTGATTAAGCATTTTAAACTAGTCTTATACAACACTATAAAAATCTGTTACATCAACTCATTTACAGTAAGTTTTTCTTCTCTGTTACTATTTTTCCTTCTCCATTCATGCTACAAATTCCAACTCCCACTTTCTCCACCTTTAGCTCCCTCTTCTAATGTCATTTCTAATGCTTACAAAGTATTTACTCTCTCTCCTAACCTACCCACTAACTAGCTCAAATCAAAATCTGTCACAAGACATATTTTTACCTAGGTTTCTAGTTTTTAAGTGTTCTAGTTCTAGATAAATTTTGACATAGTCTCCCCTATATTTGTACACTCTCACCACATTGTTTCACTCACATAAATGATCCATACCACCTGTTTATAGTCAATATAAATATACCCAACTCTCATACATAAATACCACACTAGACACATCAAATTCCTGCACTCAAACATTAATTCCCAACTATGTTTACACAATTTACATGTCTTTAAAGGTTTAAAACATTTGTATTCTCCCACACATTACACTACCACTACACTACCATTTTACAATACCCATTTTAACTTCTAAAATCTGTTACATACATATATATACAAGGCTACACAAGGGTAAGCATAATTACCTTGTTTCTTCTTCTTCTAGTTTTCTTTCTCCTTCTTTCTTCTTCCCTTCCTCTTTCTCTTCTCTTCCCACCGGTTTGTAATCAAATTCTAACACTACAGCCCACATATATACACACATTTTAATACACTAACTAACCCTTAATCATTCTTTAAGGCTTAATGTAAGTTTTAGGGTTTAGAAGTTCCATTACCTTGCAAGGGTGTAGGTATGCTTGGAATAGCTCAAGAGTAAGATTTCCCACTCTCCTACAATGCCAAAATCGGCTAGACTACAAGGAAACCAAACAAGGTTTTAGCTTAATTTTCGTTTTGCCCATAAGGCTAGAAAAACAGTGAGGTTTCAAGAAGATTTTTACCTCAAAATAATAAGGAGAAGAAGGTGGTGCTAGTGGTAGTCTTGAAGCTCCAAATGCTCCACACCCATGGAGATGAAAGTTGCCCTTTTCGGATTTTGAAAAGAGATTAGTGTTCTCCTTGATGAGAGGAACACAATGGTAGTATTTTTGTAATTTTTGATGGAGGTTCAAGGGGGTAACAAGAGGAGAGAAGAGGAAGTTTTGTGTGTGTTTCTCAAGCTTCCATGGCTACCGGTTGGGGAAGGAAGAAAGAAATCAGAGAGTGAGGGAGTGGTGTTTTACGTGAGTGAAGAGAATGTGAGGTAGGAGAGAGAGTGGTAAAGTGAGTAAAGTAATAAAGTGAGTTTACTTTATTGTTTTGTAAATAAGAGGGAGTAAGTGAGTGTGTGAGAGAGGGGAATGGGGTCGGCTGGCACCAGCACACACACACACACACTTCACAATTTTTATTTTCAAAAGTGGACACATAAGTTTGGTCTATTTATGTTTCTACCCCACAACTTCCCGTTTTTGATAGTTTTTACTAATTTCTCGTTTTATTGATTTTATTGGTTCTAAAGCTTCACTAATATTGACAGTTTTACTAAAAAAGAGTTTGTTTTCCTCGACAAATGTATGATTAGTCTATTTGACCCGCTTAAAGTCACGTTTTCCAGGTTTCCTTGAAAAATGTGCTTTAAGGTTCGTTAGCGTTTTTAATCCATTTTAAGGATCGGTTTTCTTCGGGATTTGTTCCCTCATGATTATTTACACTTAATTAAGCTTCTAAATTACTTATTAGCCTAATTAATCACTATTTTTAATTACGGGGTATTTCAACCTCGTTTCCACAAGCCCAACATGTTCATATTCCAACTTCTTTCTGGTATTGGGCCTCTTCTTTCGCGATCTCCCCTTAGGAACCCTTACTTCTGGTGCCTCTAACATGCAGTGATCATCCTTGGGCTCCCACGGTGGCTTTCAACTGTTTAACACTTGTTCAATTTGTGTTGTGTCGAACTACTGGTACTGGTCTTCGTACCACAGGCCAATGCATGTGAATTGTTCATCGACAGTGTACGACTAATCATACATTTGTCGAGGAGAAACAAACTCTTTTTAGGCTCATATCTCAGTGCCGCAAAAAATGTGCACTTCTTTAGTTGGAATGTTCTAACCGAGCATAAGGAGTTCATACATACGGCGCACACAGGGTAATCCCATTGTGGTGGTAATGGTACACACTTCTACCGATCCACATGTATGATCAGTACTGCATCGACCGCTTCTTAGCTTTGTTCGAATTAATTCAAACAGTTGATACTCGCGTGACTCACCAGACTGAGAAAAGGCACTTGCTGGTCTTGCATTACTCTCCTATCGTGGGAAAACTTGAAGTCTTTTTTATATATCTCGAAGCGTTGTCCCTCGATAAACCTGTGCATACTTTCAAATGTCGTGTCCAGTGGTCCGGTGGATGAGTGAGCCAGCATTTTAGAGCCGAATGTGCGCTCTCCACCTTGTGTACAAACAGGTCATTAGTTACAAAGATATCAAACAATAACAAAAGTGAACACTTAGGTATTGATAAATTATCTAACAACTTGTTGGTAGATGTGTTGCCGAAGTGTCTGACTCACTTCACCCATGGCTCAACAAGTTTCTCACGTTGACATAGCCAGATGGTCTCTAAATAGACCACAAATGGAGTTTACACCCGTACAACTTTATTTAATTGATCGTGGTGCTCGTCGTACGCTGCGAGAGTAGAAGGGTAGACAAGCCTCTACCAACGATATGCTACTACTTCAGCGGATTTTTCGTCGCATCGCAAAATCTTCACCGCTTTGGCAGCCACGTCCCTAGTGATGTGCCACCAACATAGTAGGTGGGGGTACACTTGGAAATACCAATGAAAGTGTTTTCACTAAGGCATTTTCATTGCCAGTTACAAAAACTTGAGGGGGGGGGGGAGTCACCAGCTTCATCAGTTGTTGAAGCATCTAAGTGTAGGTGGCCTCATCTTCTCGCACTACAAAACAGAATGCAATGTTGAAGTTCTTGCCGCGTGATGTGACTCCGACGAACTCAACTAGCAGCATCTTGTACTTTTAGTCTTATAAGTGTTGTCAATGAGCACTACATAAGGGAAAATCTTAAAAAGGGTGAGCCCGAACAGGTGCGCGAAGAAGATGTGCCCCAACCTAGATTTATCCCCTGGGAAAGAATATTGTGATTTTTTTTTTGGAAAAACAGGACAACAAAATACATAAGTACCCTAAAAAAGTTAGAACACTTACTTGGATATTTCTCAGACTACCAGCTGTACTTACGTTCATCCAACGAATGCATGAGTGATGCTACATCAGTATGCTCGACACGGTCCTCCCTCATGAATTTTGGAACTAAGTTATAAATCAAAGTTTTTTCAGTCGTGTTCTCAGGGTTCTTATCATGCAGATGAGCTCACATCTGTCGTGGCACGCAACTTCACTTTTGTGCATGCTCTTCATGCTTGCTCTTTCATCCACGTTACAACGAGGGCGCACGAAATGAGAGTGAGGATTACGAGCCAATTCGTGGTTATGCATCGGCTGCATTACTTTAACTGACCACCCAACAAGTGCCACTATGATTCTTATGCGGAATGAACAATTACATTTCTTTGTTGTGCACTCCGCCTTTGACTAGAGGTGGATAGATGGTGTTATTCTCAACAACACGCATCACATGAGCAGTTGCCTCTTCTATGTCTGCAAATATTTGGCTCGTACTGAAAAGATAACCTGTGTCTATGATCAATTCTTTGAGATCAAATTCATCATCGTTCTCACTCTTGATAACACATAATAACGTGTTGTCAACTAATGCTCATAGTATGATCAATATAAGTGGTACAAGTGCGTAATTAAGCAAAAAAAAAGCAAGCATATCCAGCAAAAACACGTCTAAAAGGAGCAAAATATATTCAAAGTGTAATTAAGCAAAGAGCAAAAAAAAAGGAACGTGTGGGCGCAAACAGATCCAAAATCGGAGCTAAAACAAAGAAGATAGAGGGTTTATGAGACCAACCTCCCTACATAACCAACCCAAGTGGGTCGGTCATCGGCGCCGACGCCGGCCATTCATTGTCACCGTCATTGCCCATCTCAAAAGGTGGTCGTCGATGCCCGTCTTAAACGGTGGCCGTCGACGCTGGCATAATTGTGTGGCCGATGACACCTCCTGCATTGACGTAGGCCACGTTGTATTGGCGTCGGCGCTATCTTCCTGAGTATATTATCACTTTTTTGACGATTCTGACTGATTTTTTTTACCTTTTTTTGTTCTATATTTGTACCCTAGTTCAACTTAAAGAACTACAAACGCATAAAAGATACCTTAAATGAGCTCCTGTATGTTCTCGTCGAAGTTAAGATCATCTACGTGTTTGTCAAAAATCCCTGCATCGTCACCTTCATTAATTCCTCCTTCCTTTTTGCTCCACCTTCTGAAAAATTTCTTCAAACCTTTCAAAACCATTTTCCTCTCTTCTCTCTCCTACTATATGATTTCTGAATTTGAATATGATTTCATAATGTATACATCCTCTTTATATAATGAAATTTGGGTGTTGCTCATAATATATCACAAATTTTGGGCATATATTGTAATTGTTAAAACATTTAAAGCTAGGACTAAATGGTCATTTTTCAACTAAGCGAAATGAAATTCCGACTACGCACAGTAACATAGTTTATTTTAAGTATATTACAAATAGTTACTTATAGATTAATATAATTCTTACTAATTAATTATAATTGAAATATAAATAAAGATAATATATTAGTGTAATTGAATATTTATGTATTTTTTCTATTTTTTTAATATTTAAGTATACTAATCATTTGCTTGTAGTAACTCGGTCGATGGCGTATGTGGGTAGAAAAAAAGGATGGAAAAAGAAAGAAAGAGAATATCATTCCTCATAATTTTATGGGGATTCGGTAAGAAGGGTTTTACGGATTTTCAAAACTAATTATGGGAGAATGGAATGATTCTGATTCTCTTACCTAAATAGCCCCAAGTGAATACACCCTGAATTTTTGTAAGTGTTGGGTTGAAAATATGACTTCACAGTGACAGACGTGCACAACTAGGGTGAGCACTTGATTTTTCGATTCTAATCGAAAACCAAAATAGGAATAAAAGTTTGGTTTTCGGTGTTTGTTAGGTTATAACCGAATAACCGAATTTTAGTTTCAAAACCATAACTAAAAATCAAATAACCAAAAAATTTTAAAGGTCAGAACCGAGAACCGAATTAAAAACCAAAATTTCATTAATTCAGTTTTATTAGAACCAAATTATAAACCATTGAGTATAAAGTACAACAACATTTGGTTATTTGATATTCGGGTAACCTGAGTAACTCCACATTGGAACCAAACATAAACACAAACCTAAATTTATTTTTGTTTTACCAAATAACCAATTTTTTAAAAAGGTTAATATTTTCGGTTAAATAGTACCAAAATAATTTTGGTTTTTTGTTATAACTGAATGGGAAATTTCATCAAATACCACTGAGTTTTTGTTTAATTCATGATATACCACTGTGTTTCTAAAATTACATAGGATAACACCGAGTTTTTATTTATTTCACCAGATAACACTCTGTCACATATTTCATTAACTTCTTTGTTAATATCCCTAGAAAAACGACTAAACTGCCCTATTATCAGTTAAACTAAGGTAGTATCTTATGGAATTTATCAATATGACAATTCATTGTGAGGCAATTAAGTAATTAAAGGAGTATTTTTGTCATTTTCCAAGAAAAATAACAAAGAAGTTAACAGAATATGAGACAAAGTGTTATCTGATGAAATAAGTAAAAACTCAATGTTATTCTGTGTAATTTTAAAAACACAATGATATATCGTGAATTAAGCAAAAACTCAATGGTATTTGGTGAAATTTCCCTAACTGAATAATTAGAATCGAATGCTCACCCATAGACGTGACTCTAATTAGTAATCTTTATTTGAAAAGATGATTTCTCAGTTTCTCATGCGTGTTGACGAGGACATTGATGTGGCCTATAAATAAGCGAAATCGTCTCTTTAAGTAACGACTTCATCTTCTATCCCGATAGTGTGTTTTAGGAATTAGTTTCAAATTTAGGCTAATATGTTGATTTATTTTGTAAAAAGTGTTATTTTGTAAAAGAGTGTTATTTTGTAATTTTTTTCGATTTGAGGAGGTATGGATCTTTACTATTTTGAATTTAGGCATTGAGAAAAGGCTCCCACTAAAAAATATAATTATAATGTATTATTTTATGGTAATTTATAGTCTACTTCCTAATGTAGCTACAGATTGTTACATACATGTACTTTTGGTCTATTGAAATGTATTTAGGGCGTATCAAAATTGTATTGATGTATATTTAAAGGTACACATTGAATTTTGATGTTATTGAAATTATACTTAATTGTACATAATGATTTCTTAGACTGTATTGTAAGCTTACAAAAATAGTACTTTTAGTGTATACAAATTTGACTACTATAAATGTAGCCAAATATAACTACATATTATTGTAGCTAATATTGGTTGTTCTTTTATAGTATTTTTTTATGTGTTAGCAAAAATCTTCTCTTTCCAATATTCTTAACTAAACAACTCTCTCTTACCTCTCACTTTTCCACATCACTATTAATATTTTTCATTTTTAGTCGTCATCTATATGATTGTGTTAAGAACTATTATTGTGGATGCCCTTAGACAGCAAGCAGGAAGAAGATGTTGCTTCTGAATTAGTCAACCAAGAATGTTTGGTACTCTCACTCTCTACGAGTTGGTTTAATCTCCTGATCAAGATCGTGCTGATTACCATAAGCATCAACATGGTGAACCTTATTGTTTTATAACATATAAGGGTATGTTTGCTTTAGGGGAATTAATTAGAGAAAAATAAGGATTATTATTCAGAGAAAGAGTGGCCAATGTGTTAGATTTGGTTATTAACTGGTGAAAAACCGAAACCAGTTATGTTGACTTTAATCTGGCTTGGAACTGAACCCGTCATCAATTAAATGGTCTCAAACATTTGGTTTTAAAATTTGAGTGAATTGTGTTCGTATCGGACTTGAAATGAGCTCATGAAACTGGAACTCTGTGGAATGATCTATAACTGGTCAAAAAGTTTAGAACCATAATTGACATACGGTGGAAACTGTTATTAATTTTATTATTTTGATAACCATGCTTAGAGTATATTATGAATTGCTAATTTTTTTAACAGTAATGTAAATTGGCAAATACTCATAGAGCAAATAAAAACCACAGATAAAGGAATGCTTATTTGAAACGCCTAAAATACTTTGGGGAATGCACTCGATACAAAAAGGTAAACTGAATGATAAGGACTTATACGAATACTTGAAAAAGTCACAAAATTTTAAAAAAAAATAACCTCCCAAATACCAGTATGAATTTTGTATTTTGTATGCTGAATAAAATTGAAGATCGGATTTTATATTTTCAACTGTCTTAGTCTTAGAATTCATAAGTATTTAACAAATGAGCTTATATTTTCAAAGTTTTTGATATCGTTTCAACTATTTTGTCCATTTTTAGACCATTTTATTCGTGATTTTTATATTCGTTAACACGTCCAGAAACACGAGCCTGAGCAGTATAACCACCATTCAACTTCAACCCAAAAAATGGATAATTGTGCTCCATATTTATTAGACTAGTGTGTATCTAGGTATTATATGTAATGTCTAGGTATGTGTTAGTCATATATGCCTTCTGTAAATCTAGCTTGTATTCTTAGGGAATCAATGTAATGAATTAGCCCGGTTCTGGTTATACTTCCTTGAGATTACAGAACCGGGTCTAATATGCAGGGTTGGGGCTAGCCGGTCTAGGCTATTGTTTTCTTTTTTTCTTCTTATCTTGTTGCGTCTGACAGTAGTCGACTCAACCGAGTATCTCCTTCTCTGTAAAATCTCCATTGGAGCTTCTTTCGTCTCAAATCAATAGAAGTATCTTTTGTTCTTGTTTTGTCTTCGAACATGGTATCAAAGCTTAGGTCACTTTCCTAAGCAAAGATGAGTGAAATCGTGAAAGAGAAGGAGCCTGTAGATGGCGCTCTCGACAAAGAAAACTTGGGGAAAAAGGCGACGACGATCGAGCCAAACGACCCACTGTACGTACATACCACCGAGCAACCTGGCCAATGTTTGACGACTAAATTCGTTGGAGAAGGTTTCCTCAGCTGGAAATGGGGAATGAGGCGCGCCCTCAGAGCCAAGAACAAACTTGGATTCGTCGAAGGAACAATACGACGACCCAGCGATCAAGATCCGGTCCGCTTAGCAGCCTGGGAGCGTGCGAATTCCTTGGTCTGCTCTTGGATAGTGTCCGCGCTTGCGCCAAACATTGGGAGGAGCATAATGTACTGCGAAGATCCAAAAGAGATGTGGGATTGGCTCTGTCGAAGGTTCGAGAAGAAAAACCTCACCGCTTTCCACAACATCAAGGCTCAGATCGTAGGGCTCAAGCAGGGAAATGAAAGCGTCACCGACTATTTTATGAGGCTGCGTGAAACGTGGGCCGAATTTGATCTTGTCTACCCACTGGAAGAGTGCAACTGTTGTTCTTCTTGCAAAGGGAAAGAAATATAGAGAAAGCGCAAAGAAGATGAAGAATTAATACATTTTCTGATGGGCTTAGACAAATCATACGTACAAATTCGGGGACAGATACTCGCTATGAAGGATACCCCGACTCTTGAGGAGGCTTGTGCTCTCATAGTTCATGAAGAACAGCAACGCCTCGGACCAGATCTGAAAGAAATCGAGGAAAGATCTGTAGCCCTAGTGTAACACCCCTACTACGCATATAACATTACTTGAAATCACAGCGGAATTTAAACAACTAAACAGTAACTAAACGATCGGTGCTACAACGCCGTCAACCACCCACGTGGTTAACAAGGCTGAATAAATACAAGTGTATCGGTCTGATGATCAGACTCCCGAGCATAGAACTAATAACCACATATACATTAACATAAAACCGAGTGTTTACTTACATCCTTCACTGTATACTATCATTGTAAACTGTTCGCAACCAAAATATATAACGCCACGGGAGCACAGGCGCATCCCGGGCCAACATCCAAAAGTAATCAAAAGTAAACCTGCATCCTAGAATCTAAAGCCATTCCGCTTCTTCGATCCTCATCCTGCAGTAAAAGAAATATGGAGCCCCCGAGGGGGTCAGCAACCCTTGGCTGGTATGGTTAACGCGCAGCCCATCGGCTACCGGGATGCGCGCAACTAATTGTCATGATGACATGGCATTCATTTTAAAACACACAACTTATACATATATCATAACATGGGTATTGTACACAACATCACACACATCACACAAGAACAATTCCTTTTAGAAAGAGAACCAACACAGTTAGTCCCCATAGAGAGCCTAGAGGATGTTGCCATGCTCATGCTAAGCTCGTTACATAACTCGTTACCGTCCTGTTAGATTGAACGGATAACTTAACACAAGGTGCCTCGGATATAGTGATCCAAGCACACCGAAATAACACATAGTATGCCCCTGTGGCCCGACGTGAGTCAGTAAAATAGCCTTGGTTAAGCTAAAGGGAAGGTTGGAAACCAAATTGGAAAACAACCATAACATACAAAGAGAATCGAACCGGTTATGACATCGACTCCCATACTCACAACGCGCGGTGGCCGGAACAGACCGGACTCCTCACTTCCCCCGTTAGCACTTGTTAGCAGTTCATTATTGAACTCAATACACAATTCACAATAATAGGTCAAGACTTGTTAGTCACACACCAGGGAAGAGAGAGTCATTCTTAACAACATAATAATATTTAACAACTGTAAACTCTTTACATGGTTTAATCTTACAAAGTCATAAACACATAGAAAAACAAACAACACACAAGCCGGTGTAAACCGGTAGGCAACAGACTGCAAGAAAACCATACCTTGGTCCTTGCTTCGATTTGTTTCCACCGTAGGTCACTCCTATACATGATTAATAACGTCGGTTAATTGATTTATTTAACCTCAAATTTACTAAATGTTTAACATGATTATATGACATGTTTTAATGTCTTAACTTATACTTGATCACCTATATTATACCCCCTAGGGTTTATTACTTAAGCCATTCTTGTTTTTTTTTTACAAGTTTAGGTCCGACCGACCTTACCGACCGACCTTACACAAGGTCGGTCCATTCCAGAACACATTACCGTCAAAATTTTCTACTCCGACCGACCTTGTAAGTTCGGTCGCTTGTTCGGTCCATTCCCGAGAGTTTCTTCCCTTTGAAAATTCAGGCCCGACCGAACTTGCCAAGTCCGGTCCCATGTTCGGTCGATTCCAGAAACTTAATTCGTACACAAAATACAAGCCCGACCGACCTTGCAAGTCCGGTCCCCAAGGTCGGTCTATTCCAGAAACCAATTCTCGCAGGGTAAACTGGGCTCGACCGACCTTGGCAAGTTCGGTCGCAAGGTCGGTCTGCCCCAGACCCTTATTTCCCATTGCCCATTCAACTCCAAACTTCTCCTAAGGCCTCCTAATGTTTTCTAACATCATTTGGTACACTTATATCCATATACAACATCCATGAAACTCATTATCTATCACCTTAAACACTTACTCATTTCATACCGAAATTCCTAATACTTATGTTATTTCCTCCTTAGTTTTCCAAGTGGTGTTTCATACCTATGATAACTACTATCCCAAAATGCTTTCTCCTCATTTTAACATCATCTCCCAAGCATCATTTCTTACCACTTAAACCCTAGTTGATGTCTAAGTCCCTTTGTTTACCTAGAACACCTTAAGACATTATTTCTCCTCTTGTAAAATACTTAAGCATTTCCAACATTTCTAGTTCACCAAACCTTATGTAAACACTTAGAACTTCTTGCTTCTTACCTAAATTTTGACATGGATTCTCCTAGAACATTACTAAGTCATAACACTTTGTTTTCTCCATTAAGCACACAAGGACACCTAAATTCACCAAGAACACTCTCACACACAAGGTTTCACCAAATTTACACTACATCACAATATAGTGCATAATTTAAATTGCATGGCACTTAGGCCCTTAAAATGCTTAAACCTTAAACACTGAATTTCCATAATATACTTGCCTTTGACCTGCAAATACATACAACAACACATGTCCTTTTACTTGTAACACCCCCGAATAAAACATCCATAGTACAAAACCAAGTGCCTAGCCATATTACAAGATAAGTACGCAGCGGATTCTCATTATCATCCGGGTGCTACAGACGCCAACCACCCACGTGGTTGACATGACCACTCTACCAACATCAAGTTACGGTCTGCATGACTGGGAACAGCTCTCACCAAAATTCATATACAATATAAGATACAATTCCAAATGTTGAGTGTCTACAACAAAACTACCAAATTATAAACTGAAAATTACATCTCGGGTACATTAAACATACGGCCACATCCTCAACGTTATGCCCTGATGGACTACCCCCATGGTAGCCATCCCGCCTACGCTCCGTTATCGTCCGGCATAATACCTGTAAAAATTTGGGTTGGGAAGGACTCAGCAAACTACGCTGAGTATGAACGTGTGTAGCCCGCATGTTGCCGGGCCACACGACTACTTGGTCGAATATTATTAAGTCAATTTACATGCTATAATAAAGCAGTAAAACACACCACCATACATCATGATATCATACACACTTTAAGGTAGCATAGCAATAACAACAAACATCCAAGCATAACATGCTGGCATCATAGCACATCAAACACGCATCCAAGCACAACGAGCTGCTAGTATAAAACGTGAGCATAGGTATGTTATACCCATGATCCTCACTATGGGTTTGTTCGAGCGTTGTGTGTTTTCATTTCTTTTCTCTTGTTCCCATATTGTATATTTTCTTTTTCTTTCCTTGCACCAGGTCTGGGGGTATGGTTCAAATCCCGCGACCATATCATGTAGGTGCTAATCTTTTCCTTGTTTCTTTAAGGGTTATTTGTGAATTCTCTTATCACCACAAGTTGAAGAACGTCTTCTCATAGCCAATCCTCTATTCCCGGCGTCGTGCGTCGAGGAGGCGGGGTCATCTCTAGACCTCAGGATATGTTCCACCAATAGGTACTTTACCTTTCATTAACATTATAAGTTCGACACCATAGTGGGTGTCATTAGAAGTCCCCTATAGTTTAAGAGGAGATTTCTTCTTGTATAGTTGATTCGTTTTGTTTGCGTAGTTCGTCGTGTTTCATTCAAGTTCCATAAACGAGAAGGGACTAAACTACTGTGTGCGCGCAATTCACATGCAACAATGGTATAGCAATCATGTAAGCAAAATAAGCAAGCAATCCAATTTCATGCATAAATCTTACGGTCATTTGCACACAAGGCACACAGCAAACAAGCCGTGTAACACGGCAACATACGAACCACACATGTCCATACCTTATTCAGACGGAAGAGTTATATCACACACCGGGTCTCGGTTGGCGTTCGGCACGGCCCTAGCGTTAGTTAAACAACTTGTCAGTTTTATGATTTCATGCAACGATAGTAGGAACACTTTCCTAACTTAACTTATTTTATCGGGTGTTGTTTCCTAGGCGTGTTTCGAAAGATTGACCTAGACTAGTCTTTAGAAATGCTCCAAGTATTGTTCTTAGACTTTATCGATCTCCTAGGACATTTACATGATCGACTTACACATTGACTAAGTCTTTCCCCGAGACAATGTTCTAGGGTATTTTAAACACCAACATGTGACAAGTTTATCTAAAACGGATTTTGATTTGCCTAGAGGGTATTCCCTCTTAGCTAAGCATCTTAACGCAGTTTATAATTATACTAACCTGATACAACCTACTTACATAGAACCCACGAAGCAAAACCGACTACTTACAATTGGGCACCTCATTCGGTTTAACTTGTCTATGTATTAACTGTTTCCTAATTTCCCCCAACATGTTTACACCCTTAGGTGGGGGTGTTAAGAAGATTTTAAGTTGATTGTCACATCAAATAAACACCCTTCAAACTTCTGTAACTTAACTATACAGAAACAGCACACTAGTGAAGACTTGCAAACAAAATTGGTGCAACTCTTTTCTTATCCCTTATGTCAGGGTGTGTAAACCGTTTTCTAATCTCCTAGTGAATATACCAACAAAGTTCACCCTTTTACCCATGTCCTGGGTTCAATATTAAGCCACTACAGCACCCTTAAACATCCCTGTAAATCAGTTATACAGAGAACAATACTTATCAAAAACCAGTGCACTACTCCTTCGGTTCTTCTTTTTTTTGTTAACTGACTCCTATACTCCCTAAATGCATATACCACTTCATCCACCTCTTTAGAATTGTTCTGAGTTCATTCCTTAAGCCACCCTAACACACCTAGCATTTGTTTTTGGAAATCAGTACACAGAAGTAATTATTTTCGAAAAGAACAAAAAAAACTGAAAACAAAATCTGTACAGTTCTCCTCTTCATTCCTCCCCCTTCTCTGATTACTTCACTCTCTATCCTACCCAAGTTGTTTGTAATCTCCCTAAAGTGTGTCAGTTTGACTTAAAGCTTATTAGCAAGCCCACACAGTACTCACATACCCCTTGTATTTCAGTTGCACCGAAGCTACTGTTATAAAAAAAAGAAACTGAAACAGAATCTGCTTGCCCTTCCTGATCCTTGCTGTTAACTGATTAAATTAACTCCTAATTCATTCCCAAGGTGTTTATAACTTCATCTATGTGTGTTAGGTATGTTTCAGGTTCAGTAGCCACTCAATTTACCCCTCACAAACCTGCTGAAGTAAGGCTATACAGAACTAAGCTAAAACTGTCAAAACCAAGGCATGAAACCGATACTTCCTCTTACATCTATTTTCTTTTGTCAATAATCCGACTCATTACTACCCTAACTTATTTAGCTTCTTAGTTATGTGTTTGATCTATGTTTTAAACCCGAAACATCACCAATAAACCTTTACATGCTCCTCTGCACAGAACCTCACGAAACAGAAAAATGAAACAGGAATAACATCTGAAATCAGGAACTGAAATCTCCAATCCTGATAACTCCCTTTCTTTTCTTTCTGTCAACACATGAATTTGTTTTTCAATTCCCTCCAAGGTACCTTCTTATTTAACCATGTGTTCCAGTTATAGTTTAGACTCAGAAACAACCCAAATAAGCATTTATGTAACCCTGTATAAACTACACAGAGACAACAGTTTCTATCTGACATTCTGAAATCAAAATCTGATAACTTTCTTCTCTTCATGTTTTCTGTACTCTCGAATTTGGACTTCCCATTTTCCCAAAATGTTATCGCCTCTAGTCAGATGATTTAGTAAAACCTTGGGCTCCTAACACTCCCACTATAACCCCTTAAAAACTCTCTAAAAACTCTCACACAGAAACTCGAATCTGTGAAACTGAACATGATCTGTTACAGTTTTAGTTTCTGTTTGTCTCCCTGTTTTATAGTTAGATAGTTTCTTGACTTCTCCCCAATTAACCTTAGTTACTTAGTCATGTGTGTTATTACGGTTCTAATCCTAAGACAACCCAAGGAATGCTGTTGTACCCACTTAAATACGTTTATTCAGAACCGCAAGATTCTCAAAAACTGAAACAAGTTATCCTTTCTGTTATTACTTCTTCTGCTGCTTTACTTCTGTTTTTTCCCCAAGATGGCTACCCATTTAGTCACGAGTTTTATCAAGCTTATAAGTTCAGAACAGACCTACCACAACATTGTTGAAGCTACGGAAGTTTCGTTATTCTGAAACTGTAATGCTACAGGAGCAGAACTGAAGACTGGTAAAGCTGAAATCATAAATCTATGTACCTCTATTTACATCTTTCTTTTAGTTCCTTAATTTGTCTACTAGTTCCCCTCAAGGAATCACCCAGTTCTTTAAATGGTTTAGCAAAATTTAGAACGCAAAATAGACCCCAAAATGACACCGTTAATCATACTGAAACTTACTTATACTGTACTAAGAAATCGCAGAAACTGAAACTAGTCCTGCACTAGTTCATTAATGGATTCATACAGAGTCTTCCTGAATCATTTATCTGAGTGTTTAACTCTGGAGTAGCTGGTACATGAATTACTAAATACCTCAGATCTACCAACCATTATCCTAGACTAAAGTCATACATAACTGACATCAGGAACACTAGGTTTCAGCTCAACAATTTAGCTTTTCTGTTGTTTTACTAAAACAGCTCAACACCAGATTTCCTTAGCTAATTTATACAGAGTCTTCTGAACGAATTTCCCTTGTTGCTTAACTCTTATGTAGTAGGCACATTTATCATGCATTGCACCAGAAATCACTAACTCCCCGTCAGTATATTATTATCTAGGTAAATAAACAAGTTTACCCATACATGTCAGCCCAACTCTTCCTGAAAGACAGCACACCATTCGACAGAGAACACAACAGATCTTAATTCCAGTGTATTAGTTTGTTTGCTGTCTACTATAACTTAGGCAGGTGCATTAGAAATGTTTTGAGTTCATTATTAGCCCGATACACCACTATATATCTTCTGGAAACTTTAGTATGCAGAGAAAAACAAACGCTGCAGAACTGTTAAGATTTACAGGGAGTCGGTCTTAAATGTCTCACCTTCTGGTGGTGTCTCACTACAGGTTTTGGCAGGTTTTTGCCCATGAGTTTTCAGACCCTTCATTGCTGGGGTAGCATGGAGTATACACACAACACAAGGAGAGGAAATGGAGTGAGTGGTGCTGATACTATCGGGCACAAGAAAAACAGCTGCAAGAGGGAATTTAAACAACCAGAACTTCTGTTACTTGTTCTTACCTTTAGGAGTTCTAAGAGAGGGTTTTGTTTTGTTCTAGAATTTCCAGACCCCTTTCCAGTAGTTAGCATGCAAGGCTGTTGCGTGCAAAACGAAGAAGCTTAGAGTGGCATGATCAGGAGTCCTCGGACAGGAACACAAAACAGCGAAGATGATGTAAAGGAGGATGGTTTAGGTTCTTACCGTGGAGTGAATTTTCCAGCAATGTTGGTGGTTTTTTCTTAGCAAATCTCAGCACACATTATGAGGGCAATTCCCAACAGCTCTCATGCGTGAAGGAAAAAGGAATAAAAGAGTCAAGAAGCCATGGTTTTCGAGCAGAAAGAGTAACCGAGTGAAGGAAGTGAGTTGGTTACCGGTTTTTACCTTGCCGGTTTGTCTTGAGCTACCCCAGTTTCTTTCAGAAAGTTGAGCACAGAATTCGCACATGTCCAAGGGACAAGAGGAGAGTTTGAGTTGGAAAGATCCATGAGGAGCTTCTGTTTCACGCATGTTGGCTCCAGTCTTTCAGAGACTGAAAACAGTCGCTTCTGGACATGCAGGGGACGAGTTAAACAGGTTGATTGGCTTTAATCATGGATGACCATACCGGCGGGAAGGAAGAGTGTTGGGTGTGAGTTTCCGAGACATGCATTAGCATGTGGGGGACAGTGCGTGGGAGTTAGTAAACAGAATGGGAGTTAGTGAATGGTAAGGTTTTCGGGCATGGTGGCACGAGGTGGAATTTTGGTTGTAATTGTGTCTGATGTCGGTAAAATTTAAAGAGCATAGTTCCTCAGACATGGAGACATGGGTGGGGTCTGATTTTGTTTGTTGTTTTATATATCAAGTTTTAATTCTGCATAATAGTTACCGAATACGAGCATAGCTCAACCGGTTAAGACCTTCAGGAAGGGTATGGGAGGCTCCGGGTTCGAATCCCGTCTAGAGCATGTTTGCTCTATTTTTGTATAAGTGTATATTCTTGCCTATTTTTATCGTTTGTTACATACATAGGCACATGGACGACTATTTTATTTTGTCACGTTGTTACTTATGTTTATATATATACATATGACTACTTTATTTTGTCGCGTTTTAGCTATATGTACAATGCGACATTGTTATCATTATCATCTCCATTATTTACTATTATTATTATCAGTGTTGCTCATAACCTTAATTTTAATCTAAACTTCACTCATTTTATGTGATAACCGCTCGGGGTATTTCATTACTAGTCTCCTTGAGAACATTTCACTAAGTCATTTACCATTTGCTCTTTAGGTAGTTTTAACAAGCATTATAAGCTCATTTCTCCTAAGGCATTAAACTACATTAGGTTAGCATATTTACCTTTTTTCACACAAACTTCTTTCTTGTGGCCTTGTTTAAAATCGGCTAGGTATTTGATTCCTTGTCAACTACTAAACAATATACAAGCAATGTAATGAGTATACAAGCTCCAAGCTTAAACTCATTGTAAACCCTAGGTTTTACATTGTTTCAAAAACATTAAGATAGTTGTTTTACCTTAGAACTTGAAGAGAGTTTGAATATCTATCAAGAGAGGACTCCACCTAGTCCTTGAAAGGTTGGAATGAAGCTAGAACAAAGCAATATAAAGAGCACCTTCAATGGGCATTTTCGGTCAACAACAAAACATGGAGGAAATGAAGTTTTTATTTGAGATTCCTTACCTAGAAGCAAAGGAGAACAATAATATGTAGAAATATAAGCTCAAGCTCCTTCAATGGTGGAACTCCATGGCACCGAAATGGTGGTCTTGAAGTTTTGAGAAGATAGGAATGAAGAGCTTGATGAGAGGAAGAGAATGGTGGTGTTTGTTTTTGATTTGGTTAAGTGAGCTAGGAGTTACAAGAGATCAAAGATGGAGTTTTGATGGAGGTGGTGTATTACCGTGAGAGAGAGCAAGGAAATGGAGAAGGTGAAGTGTTGGAGACGGTGGGAATGCAAGAAAGAATGAAGCAAATGAGATAAGTCTTGCTTTTAGAAGATATTTGTACTTAATAAAGTAAATAGTAACTAAGTAGTCATCTTTTATTTACTTAACATATTAACAAGGGTGGTGAGTCACCACACCTTAAAAACCGGCCCCCAATAGTACTTAGGGGTACTTTAGTCTTTATTTGTCAATTTAATTACTTATAATAACATATGTTACAAACTAGCTTATAAAAGTTACTATTCATAAAAACAAGGCACATAGAAGTGAAATTTTTGATTTCCCATGATATAGACTTCCAAATGTGATACTATATAGTACACATGTTAATTAAAGAGTAATGATGGACATTTAGCCATTCAAAACTCATTTACAAGACAATTTTTCAAAAATGTGCTTTAAGACTCCTTAAAGCACATTTTGTGTTTTAACTTGTTTTCAAGCTTGGTTTTCTTTGCTAATTGGTTGAATATGTTCATTAGTATATAAATAAGGTCTTGGTAAGTTCATTAGGTCTTAACCAAGCTTATCCCAAGCTTAGAGCACATTTTGGCCTTTATTGACCTTAAAGCACATTTTGTGTTTCCTATTGTTTAGATTTGTTTACTAATGCTTCTAAGACTCTTTTTAGTCTTAATATACCATATTTAGGTGTTTAAACAACATACTAAGGTTTGGGGTATTTCACCTAGCCACCAGAGGAAATTATCCAAGCACGTCCAGTGGAAAGACCAGGCAAGATTACACATCCCCAAACCCTAAATTCGTCAACAAGAAGGGTACAAATAAACCTAACATGACTGGAAAGAGAGATCTCCCGAAATGCACAAATTGTGGGAAAACCGGCCATACAAAAGGCGATTACTGGTGGTTAGTCGGTTTCCCAAATGAAGAAGGTAAAAGAACCAGGGAAGCAAGAATCGGGTCTGTTGTTGAAGAAGAAAGGAGAGGGGACAACACGAAGAATGAAGGCACATCTGAATCTCCTGTACAAGGCTTGACCACGGGTCAACTGGAACAGCTGGTTAACTATCTTCAACATCATCAGTCTACCAACAGATCAAACAACCAAACAAACTTTGGTGAATTTTCAGGTAACACTCATACCAGAATCAATTTTTTGCCGTGTTTGATTTCTGATGTTGATTTGGTGATGACAAAACTGGAAAATTCGTGGATATTGGATTCGAGTGCGACAGAACATATAACTGGGAATAAGCATTTGTTGTCTGATTGCAAACCACTAAATGAGATTAGGGAAATAACTCTCCCTGATGGTCATAGAAAATATGTTCACAGTATTGCTGATTTCTCTATTAATAACGTTAAATGTCTTGAAAAGGTTATGTATGTCCCGTCTTTTAAGTTCAATTTGGTCTCTGTTAACAGATTGATAGAAGCTCTGCAAATACCAATTATTTTCTGTGGAAATGTTTGCATTTTACAGGATTCTGAAAACAAAATCTTCCATAAAATAGGAAGACAAATGTCTGGATTGTATTTTTTGGATATGCATGCTTTGAGTGCTTATATTGCTAGGAAAAGGATGAATCTGGTGCATGTTAATTTCTGTGAGAACTTTACTGATGTAACTAGTCCTAGAAACCTGCCCTTGTGGCATAGTAGACTAGGACACATACCCTTGAAGAAATTGTATAAGATACCAGATTTGAACATTGAAAAAATTCCCAATTCAGACTCTGGCATTCTTCCATGTACTATCTGCTTCAAGGCTAAAGGAAAAAGACTCAAGTTTCCTTTATCTTCTATAAAGACATCTCAACCATTTGAAATGATCCATTTAGACATATGTGGTCCCATGAGGTCTCAGACAACAGAGGGACATAGATTCTTTTTAACAATTGTAGATGACTATAGTAGAGGAACTTGGGTCAGATTACTTAAACAAAAATCAGAAGCTCTTCAAGAAATTAAAATTTTCATCATCCTCATTGAAAACCAAATGAACAAAAAGATTAAGGTTGTGAGGAGTGATAACGCTAAGGAATTAGGAAAATCTCTAGAAGGAATTGATTTTTTCACAAAGAAAGGGATTATTCACCAAACAAGCTGCTCTTATACCCCTCAACAGAACGGGGTAGTTGAAAGAAAACAGGGGCACATAATGGAGGTTGCTAGGGCCCTTCTTTTCCAATCTGGTTTAGAGAAAAACTATTGGGGTTTTTGTGTTGAACAATCAGCTTATCTCATAAACAAAACACCAAGTAAAGCTATAGGAAATATTACCCCCTTTGAAAAACTCTATGGCACCAAACCAGATTATAAAGAACTAAGAACTTTTGGCTGCCTATGCTACATTACCAACATAAGTCCAAATAGAGGTAAGCTAGACTCTAGGTCTTTCCCATGTGTTTATCTTGGACATTGCAAAAATGTTAAGGGTGCTAAAGTTCTGTCTTTGGAAGAAAATGTAGTCAAAGTAAGTCGCGATGTGACTTATTTTGAACACATTTACCCTCTGAATGATCCGGATTGGAAAGAAACCATAAAAAGCAAAACCAAAGAAACAGATGAAAACTCCCCCTTTCCTGTTAATCAATTTCTTGAAGATGATTTTCCTATGGTAGAAAGTGATAATGAGCGAAGACAACAAGCTGACAGCAGTAGTTTTCCTACAAACCAAGAGCTCCCAGAACCAGAGAGGTCAATAAACACATAAGCCCAAACTGAGACTGATGCAACAGAAAACCAAACTGAGACTGAAACCAATCTCAGAAGATCAACTAGGACACATAAATTCCCTGAGAAATATAGTGATTACATCTGCTCTTCCTCCCTAAACAGCAAGGATCCCTTCTCTACCATTCTGGCTGATAGACTAGAACAAGGAAATCCAAACAATTCTGATATTTCTGCAACACAAAATCTTACTGACAACATACCTAAACGAATCATTCTCTCCTGCTCCCTCCATCAAAATGCCAGCAATTTCCTTGATTCTATCCACAGCCTGAATGAACCCACAAATTACAAAAATGCTAGTAAAGATCCGAGATGGGTGAGAGCTATGACAGATGAATTTGAGGCCCTCAAACTGAACAAAACATGGTCTGTTGTTGACCTACCAAAGGGAAAGAAACCCATCAGCTGCAAGTGGGTGTACAAAACAAAGTTTAAAGCTGATGGGAGTCTTGAGAGATTTAAAGCTAGACTAGTTATGAGGGGTTTCACACAGAAACAAGGCCTAGATTATGAGGAGACTTTCTCTCCAGTAGTTAAGCATACTACAATAAGAGCTCTCATTATAATTGCCATCAAGAAAAAATGGATTCTAGACCAGCTCGATGTCAATAATGCATTCCTCCATGGAGATCTCCATGAGGATGTATACATGACAATACCTGAGGGTCTTAAGGTCAAGGGAGAAAATAAAGTGTGCAAACTACACAAATCTATATATGGGCTGAAACAAGCCTCTCGCCAATGGTATGAGAGGCTTGCAAAATTCTTAAAAACATTGGGATATCACCACTCAGAAAATGACTATTCTCTATTCATAAAGAGAGATGAAGATAAAGTGACCCTTTTGGGCATTTATGTTGACGACATACTTGTTGTTGGAAACAACACAAGAGAAATAAAATTTCTGAAAAATAGACTCCATGAGGAATTTAAAATCAAAGATTTAGGAAGGCTTAATTATTTTCTAGGGATGGAATTCCTTGACACAAACGGAGGGATAATCATGACCCAACAGAAATATTGCAATCAAATTCTCAGAGATTTTGCAATGGAACAAACCAGAACCGCAGTTTCACCTCTTCCATTAAATCTGAAACTTTATCCAGATTCTGGCCAGAAACTAGAAAACCCCACTACTTATAGATGCTTAGTAGGGAAACTAAATTTTCTGACCAATACCAGGCCTGATATTGCCTATGCAGTGCAGTATCTTAGCCAATTCCTACAATCCCCTACTACAGAACACCTCAAAGCAGCTTTCCACACTCTATCGTATGTGAAAGGTACCACAGGATTCGGTCTGTTCTTTAATGACACAGACGATTTTAACTTGGTTGCCTATTGCGATTCGGATTGGGCTTCGTGCCCAATCACAAGGAAATCCATCTCTGGGTATTACATTCTTCTTGGTAATTCTCCTCTGAGTTGGAAATCTAAGAAGCAAGTGACTGTCTCACTGTCCTCTGCTGAAGCAGAATATAGGGCAATGAGACAGGTCACTAGCGAATTAAGCTAGTTAAGTAGATTATTACATGAAATAGGCCTTTCAAACATCAATCCTATACCCTTGAACTGTGACAATCTCGCTGCAGTTCGCATCGCAAAAAATCCTGTTTCTCACGAACGCACAAAACACATAGAACTAGATTGTCATTTTGTGCGTGAGAAAATACAGGAAGGTTTAATTCAGGTACAGCACGTTCCTAGTAGAAGCCAACTGGCAGATGTCATGACAAAGACATTGGCAGATAAGCATTATCAGAATATGTTCAAATCTTTGGGTTTGCAGGAACAGCATGACAACGGATGACACAGCAAGCACAAAAGTGACAATTTGATGCAGTACAATTTGTACTTTTGAGGGGGGAGGGGGGTTATTATACTAGTGTGTATCTAGGTATTATATGTAATGTCTAGGTATGTGTTAGTCATATATGCCTTCTGTAAATCTAGCTTGTATTCTTAGGGAATCAATGTAATGAATTAGCCCGGTTTTGGTTATACTTCCTTGAGATTACAGAACCGGGTCTAATATGCAGGGTTGGGGCTAGCCGGTCTAGGCTATTGTTTTCTTTTTCTCTTCTTATCTTGTTGCGTCTGACAGTAGTCGACTCAACCGAATATCTCCTTCTCTGTAAAATCTCCATTGGAGCTTCTTTCGTCTCAAATCAATAGAAGTATCTTTTGTTCTTATTTTGTCTTCCAACAATATTTTATATGACATTCAAAGTGCTCTTATTTTGTTGAATGGTTTTTTATATCGCGAGTTGATAATATCTCAGTCCATACTAGATTCACGCAGCAAGTGCGGCTTGCCGCGGAGATTGATATCTAGATAATATTCCATTACTAGGTTATGTAACTTTCCTAAAATATATCCACACCTTACAAATTTCAAAAAAAAAAAAAAAAAATAGCATGGCCTGGTCGCCAACGAATTTTAGCCGTACTCGCATCAAAAGATCCAAAACTCCAGTCGGCTGTACATATAATCGCACCGAAGATGGGAGCCAATCAAATTTCAGCGTGAAGCTAACCGAAGATTTTGACTTCTTATGAATATGGGAAAACGTCCCCAAATTTCCCACCGCACTCTCAGGCTCAGCCCCTCATTTTTATTTGTCTGTCATGGCGATTAATTGATTATCATTGCCCTCCCGCAACCACTACTGTGGAGGTGGTGTCATCTTCAACATCATTACCCCGGCCATCGGTTCCGCCCTTAACTATCATCCCTGCCGACGTCTGTCAAAATCCCTAATTGAACCATCCTTGTACAAAGCTCCGCCGTCAATCGCCATTAAGAGAGACGCCTTGATCAACTTTCCACTTCCGAGCATCCTTGAAGGGCCAGCAGCACCGTTGCTGAGAGATATTGTTCAGAAAAAAGCAGCAATGATTAATCCCGTGGAAGAGGTCAATGATGTTGATTTACCCTCTCCTTCTGAGCCCCTTGGAAGATGCAGTGTTTTTTACTATGGCGTTGGACACGTTCTGAATGACATCACCGCTGCCTGTTGGTTTACGTACTTATTGGTGTTCTTGACAGATATCGGACTGTCCCCTCAGTAACTCCCTGACTCTATTGCTTCTTCTAAAATGCGTGTGCTTTAGCTTGTGTGTGGGTCTATCCGCAATTCTTCACTTCTGCTATGCACACACTTTTACGTAATGCTTAAACATGGAGTTATGCCGGAAAAATAACTTGCTTGATATACCACCAATTGATAGGAATGCAGCTATTGTCATGCTCTCGGGTCAAGTTGCTGATGGATTCATGACCATATTTTGCGGTGAATTGGTACGCCAACAATCTTTGCAACTTGTATTTGTTCTTGAAAAGCAAGCGGCGTACGTCATATAAATCAATGTGAAGTGTATGTATGCACGTATGTATTTCCAGTTTTACATAATAGGAAGCATGATTTTAAAGGGTGCTTACTGGTTAGTTTCAACCTTAATAGGAGAAAAGGAACAAAATATTTCAATAGCGATAGGGTCATCCTATCTGAAGTAGCGTGTTTACAGCATTCAAGATCAGTTTCCCCAAGAGAAAATAATGCGTTGGGGGTCATGATGTATGGCTCAGGAAAAACTACTCAATTTCACTCAGGGACTAGTTAGTGGATTTACTTCTAGTTTGTTATTGGTATCTAGTAGTTGGTCATGTAAGTTTATATTATCTTTTAGGTTAAGGTTATCCTTTTCTTTGGTTTGAGCACTTGCTAGGTGAAATATCAATGCCTTAACAACTTCATTGGGGGTAAGTGGAACATATGTGACAAGTCTCTGTAGTGGCCAATATTGTAGAAGCCAATGTAAAGATGAGATTCTCAGGGACAATGAAAAGAAGATAAACAAGTGAGAGAGAAGACACAAGTAGTACTATGGCTTAAAACGTTATGTTTGGTCTGTGTATGTTTTAGCCACAGTTTTTAAAAGATTTAAGGAGATTCTTAGGTTCTACTTATATATATATATGTGTGTGTATGTGTGTGTGTATGTGTGTGTGTAATATTTTGGTACATTGCTGCTCTCAACTTTCAACATCTGGTGCATAGAGTAATCATCATCCTTGTATCATATATTGGATATCTTATTCCTTAAATATGAGGTAACTGGCAATGAGACATCTTTATTTATGGTGTTAACTTGAGAAGTATCATCTGGCTTTTGTATTATGCCTTCTATTCTGTCAGTATACGCTGTACTTATTTTGGGATAGTTTTGCTTCCTTGCTTTCTCAATCAAAAATCCCAGTATGGGGAGGAAAAGGGGAAAAAACAGAGGAAGACTGACTGCGATTACGGAACACCAGTTTTTGGAGATGTTTGTGTCCATCTTTATGAGGAGAATGGGGGATTGTTTTTTCTTTTTATGAGCTTGTTCTAGAAAAGTCCTTGAGTCATCATTCTTAGTGCTTCTGAACTGCTATCTAACATTTGCAGCAAATGCTTTTTGTAATAGATAGACCGGTTTGGACGTTTCAAATTATGGCATGGTGCTGGATCTCTCCTGGTTGCCGTCTCCTTCTCTTCTGTCTTTGGTGGTTGTATGCTTTGTAACATCATTGGGTCAGACTCATCAGCTTTGCAAACTGTTGGATACAGCATATTCGCTGCGATTTTCAATATTGGTTGGGCTGCTACTCAAGTCTCTCATATGTAAAATTTCTTCTCGATTCGTTACTTGTATTTGAGTATTTTATATGTACAAAACTATATGATATGCCGGTAGAAGCTGATATTATCATCATGCATCATTACCCGTTGCACCTGTTTTCCATTCTTGTGCCTTATAAAAATATGCATCTTTATTATTAGATGAGTGAATTGTGATTAAGTTCAGCAATCTTCATTTGGATGAGTCTAATCTTATGAAATTTGGCCTGTTTGAAGGTCTATGGTGAACTGTATGACACTCAATTCAACTAGCAGAGTAGTATTGGCTAGCTGTCGCAATGCCTTTACTATGGTTAGATACTTATCGCAATGCCTCATGTCTTCTTCCGATTTCTTCAATTTTGATGTAACTGAGTGATATTGTTGTTTATGTTGATTGCCATGGCTGAAAGGTGGCAAATCTAAGCCTGTATGCAATTGCTTTCATCGTGTTCCATTTCAGTGCTGCCAGAAATCAATCTGATATTGAAAAGCAGGTATGTCGACTATTTGATCTCTTTTTGAAGACATTGTGCTCAATATGTCCTTTTTGGAGCATCTTATTGACTAAATTGTTTGTTAATCAGTACCGGTGGATTGCATACACATCAATTGCTATTGGATGCTGCTTTGTTTGTATCTTTCATCTTGGCAACAGGGAGCCCAGGTAACAAGCTGTTATGCACTACCCATCCCGACGAAGTAATTAAGTTGGACAGCTAATTTTCAGCAGTATCATTAGTTTAGTCGAATATTTTGGAATATTTAGTGAAAATTGACCTACTTTTTATCATGTTTTAATCAACTTTTAAGAAAGTATCAAACTGATAAGATGATGCTAGGTTTGGTTAATGTCTATGGTGTGATTTGATCTGGTCTTTTTTGGCAGCAGCTTCATGCCATGTTGATATATTAGTGGCCATGGTTGATTGCTAGCTGCATTGTTTTTGTTGTTCAGGCTAAAATTAAAAGCTGATGGAAAATGCTATGATAGGATTTCGTGGGCATACTGGTTCCGGAAAGTCCTTTACTATCAGGTTGCCCTTATTTATGTCATTACTAGACTGGTCACGAATGTTTCACAGGTTAGTGATGATGCCTTGTTTACCCTCATACACTAATGG
The DNA here is from genome assembly GCA_023374045.1 of Limonium bicolor. Classification (NCBI taxonomy): domain Eukaryota; kingdom Viridiplantae; phylum Streptophyta; class Magnoliopsida; order Caryophyllales; family Plumbaginaceae; genus Limonium; species Limonium bicolor. Next base: position 199,746,273 of record CM041778.1, read on the forward strand.
TCGTGCATTATTATCCAGGGATGTGAGTTTGAGTATGTATTCTTCTTTATGTGCTTGTTATCTATACCTGTGTCTGGTTTATGCTTTATGTTCTACTGCTTCACATGCAGGCCTTTCTTGCCTTTTATGTTATCAATGACCTGGATATGGTTCAATCATCTAAAGCTTTGGTACGAAAATGAATCGCTCATATGAAGTGCTTATGGTTTATATTTTTGTTTTTCTTTGTTTATAAGGAATTGTTGTATTGGCTAATAAGCATGTCACCAATGTTTTCCTTAGGTGCCTGCAATCATATTCATCTGCAGCTTCATTGCATCCGTTCTTCTTCAGGTTTCAGCTTCGTAAATCACTTCTGAGATGACAAATTCCTTTTATTGAGTTGTGGAGGATCACGTGTATACAAGAACCTAATAGAATGTAATGACTCATGAAGCCTCCGCACTATCATTTTGTAGGAGATGACGTGGACAGGCCAGCGACTAAAAACTGTATACTCTACTGGATGTGCTCTTTGGATATGTTGTGGAGCTGCCATTCTCTTTCTTCCGCAGCATTTAAGTCCCCTTATTTATATCATGTCCGTCGTTATTGGGATTGCAAATGCATTTATAACGGTCAGTTTGCATCTTTTGCATTATTGAGATTTCATTATTGCCTCAACTGTATGCATTATGTTTCTTAATCCGACAAACTGTTTCAGTAGCAATCATGTTCGATCTGCGCGCCAACTGTGTAGTGTAGTGAAATAGACTGACGAGAGATAACGTCTGCACCGTTCCCCCAGTAACTGCAATTAGTTTGAATGCAGGTTGCCGCGTTGGGCATGCAAAGTGTTCTAGTGGGAGAAGATCTTAATGGATGTGCGTTTGTCTATGGATCACTGAGCTTTTTGGACAAAATGTTGTGTGGGATGGCCCTGTACATACTAGAGGCATACCAAAGTGAGTTTTATATTTTTGTTTTTTGGTATATGCAGAATTTGTTCTCTGCTTGCCTGTTTTGTCTTTTGTACCCTAAGATCGAATATTGAAACCTTTGCACTCACAAGTGTTCGTTGGTTTTTTATTCTCAGCTGAGGTCTCTCCCAATATGCTTCAAGTTACATCAAGCTCAAGATTTTCGATTGCAAGGTATGCTGTCGGTCTTGTTCCAGCAGTTTGCTCCGTCGTTGGCGCTCTAGTGACTTATGGAATGAAACTGGAAAGAACGGCTTCAAAGCCTCTATTGGAGCCTCTTCTATCGTAAACTTCTGGTTCAAAGCCTCGTTTGATATAATTGGTAGTTAGGGTACGTCTTAACAGGTGATGAGGCCAATGTTCATGGTGAACGGAAAAGGTTTACAGGTTTTCAACAAACAATTAGTGTATATTGTAATTTCGATGTCCTTCATGTCATTTAAGGGTAGTTTGGTACAGTGTCACAGAATACAGTTACTTTCCTCTCCTGGAAATGTTAAAAGGGAATACTTCCTAAAAAGTTCGTAATTCACTGTATATCAATTTTTTTAAAACTCATTTTCCGTATACCCTAAAAAAATTTAAAATTCAGAAGAGATCCTTTTATAATACTAGGTGTTAAATTTTCTGGAGAACGGTATTTTTGTCCCGGATGAAAATTCACTAACGACTATTTTTTTGAAACTTTTTAAATTCATAATTTGTTTTTGTTAAAAATAAAAGAGAAAGTAAGTTGAAATGACAATAAGATATTGGAACATAAATTTGGAAGAGATGATGGCGCGGTAGTTTATATTGAACTCTTTTTATGACAACTAATTTTTGAAAATATTTATGTTCATAATGCTCTTTTTATAACAGTTACTTTTTGAACTTTTTTAAGTTCACAATATATTCAGTTAAATTTCAGAGGTTCATAATGTACTACTCTTTTTTTTAAACCTGTTGTAACATCTAGTTTTCTATTCAAACAATTAGTTTAAGTTTATAGCTCTTTTCTCCCTAAATAAGCACCCATTTGTTAGAACATAAACCCCATGCCAAAGTTATGGGCATATTTACAACCACAATCAGTGAAAATTTTCAAACAATACGTTGCAAATGCGAAGTTATAGCCAATTTCACTCTATTACGCGAGAACACTTTAGTTGGAAGGGCTAACTACAAGTGTTGGGTTGGTGGTTTCTTTAATGATGAGCACCGGTGGTATAAACTCGATACAACCCTCATTCGAAGGTAAAACATGCTGGTTTTGGCAACTCATTCTCTACCATGATAGCATCTACTTCTAGTGTCGCATCTGCTCTTTCTAAAGCTCCGCATCAAGAGAGAATGAAAGTTGATGCATATCATATCAACAAAGGGAGGAAATAAATAAGGAATATGTGGTTTTCGTGGGTTGTATTTGTAGTTGCAATTGAAATTTCTACCGTAAAATATAATCTACTTTCATATATTGATGCAGAAAGTCATGATTAAAACTGCAGTTACACTATTGTTTATATTGTTGCCTACACTATGCAGCTTTGCCATAATTGAGAATATACAAAAATAGCAGTACCCAAAACTGTACAAAATATGCACCAGAAGTATGGACCATATATGGTCATCTAAACGAACTACCACCCTTTGCATAACTTACACCAAAATATGCACCATAAGTATTATGCACAAAAACCAAAAGATGAACTAAAAATAGGGCCATCAACAGTACCCATAACTGTGCAATCACCATGCTAACTACCAAAATGAATTACAACAACAGAAACCAATCCCATTAAGCAGCTTCACCAGAGTTGGACCATCATTCTTGTCTTTGTTTCTTGGATTTTCTTGGAATTTTTGAAGTGGTAGCAGATGATGCCCTTTTTCCTTTTGTAGCCTAAGATGATTGTGCCTCAGTAGCATCTTGTGTGTTTTTTTCTTGCTGGGCAGCAGCCCCTTTTTCCCGTATGCTTGGTCCACCCTTGCAGGTTATCTTGTTATGCCCAAAACAGTTACAATTTGTGCATTTGTTGTTTGCCCGCTTCCCCTTTTGTTTTTTTATTTTCCTCCCTTCTTCTATTTCTTGGGGGTCTTCCAATTCTTCTCTTCATAATGGGGTGTTGAATAGTAGGAGTGCCTTCAGGTGGGGACAACAAGAATTCGGTGGATGGGACAGGTTGAATGTTGTACTCGTATGATGCTTTGTAGCTTCTAGCTGAATAGTAGTTGCTCGCATGTTCTATTGAAATGCCTCCAAACACTGTATCGCCTTTATAGCATGTTTACAAGGTATATTTGTATGTTGTCACCTCCCGCATGCGCATTATATATGCCTTCTCTAAATCTATAGGTAACTGAGAACTACCATCCAACACCTCAAAGTTCCTCAATTCCGATTGCCTAGCAATGCATCGCGAGTTTTCTCTTGTTTTGCTAGGGATAACAACCTCTTCACAATCCCAGGATAATATCAGGGCCGTCACAATAAATTTGGGGGCCTTGTGCCGATCCAAATACATGGATATTATCTTACATATAAAAAAATTATATATTAATTTAAATAATATCGTTGCTTATTAATTAATAAATTATATAATAAAAAGTTATTTTTTAAGATACTATATTTAAAATTATTATATCTAAAATAATAAATATTTAATTATGTGATACAATTTTTTTAAATAAAATTATTTACTCATTTGTATACATGATTTAGGACAAAACATTGGTGGAATAACAGTTTTTAAGATTTATTTACCAATACCATATTCTAATGGTAATATTTCATCTTATAAAAAATATAGTACAAAATTATAATATTTAACTTTATGTACATATAATAATATTTATGTCAGATTTTTTATTATTAAATACTTTATTGTTTTATACGTATGTTATGTACAGTAATATAGTTCATTAATAAAATATCATATTTTCTTTTATCATTTATTACTTATAATTTTTTATATAAATTATTAATTAATTAATTATTACTAAAAAATAACAAGACTCTTAAAAATGGGGCCCCGATAAGTGGGGGCCCTGTGCCGTGGCTGTACTTGCACACCCTATTAGCCGGCCCTGGATATATATATATATATATATATATATATATATATATATATATTTATATATCTATATATATATATATATATTACTTTTATATTTTTTTTATATTATATATATATAGTATGACTTATGGTAATTTATTTATAATTAAATTTAGTCTCCGGGCAGGGGCAAAGCCAGAAAACCTTTTTAGGGGGGGCAAATTAATTTAAGTTAATGTGTATAATTAAATTACATATCAACTGAAAAGTGGGTCGATGTATGTCAATATTTTATATTAGATACACCGTATAATATACTTGTATTCCAAAAAGGTCTATATATATTATCATCATCTAGACACATAGTTAGAGTTTATACAAAAGCAGCCCTTTTTAAAAATATAGAATAGGGCTAAGTACTTGCAAAATGAATTCAAACACTTCAAAAAGTCAACTCAATTATAAGCACTGATTAGACTAGTAGTTAATAGATATTGTGTTGTCTCCATCTGTCATCTACTCACCTGCAGATAATTCAGTACATAAAATGGTCAGAAGTTATAAGTGATCAACATATATATATATATACATCAAATGTAAATAGACAATAAGCACATAAATTAAAATAATATATACCTTGTCCATTTTAAGGCATGCATGTCTTTGTTTCATAGAGTTGAAGTCATCTATGATCTTGTCAGTAGAAAAAGTTTCTGCAATTTCTCTGTCAATATAAACAATCAGGTAGCTTGTAAGAAACTTATCATGCATGCTACTACGAAGTCTTGTTTTTACAATTTTCATTGCCGAAAAAGCTCGTTCACTTGTTGCAGTTGACACTGGAAGAGTCAGCACAAGACGAATCAACCTATCAATCAAAGGATATATTTTTTACTTCCCAATTTCCTGTAATGTTCTACACAATTCTGAAATGGAGCAAACATTTCCCAAATGCTCGTTGCACCGAACCTATATCATGGTGTTGTAATTCTTGACTCAACTAATATGTTTCTTGCTCGGAAAAATCTGCAGGATAAAACTTTTCTGACAGTTTACATATGTCATCAATACTGAAGGTGTTGTATGAATTTCTGGGATCCAAAGCCACAGAAAGAGAGAAGTTCTGTGATAGACTCACTAAATCTGAAGTTCAACTCTTGCAAGTGATGATCAATAATGGAAACATACACTTCAACTCTATAATGATGATGAGCACTCACATTCTTTTTCATACGACAAGATCGAATTATATCTATGTAAGTCCCACTCATATCAGGTACTATAATATTGTGACTTTCACAAAATGGTTACATCATTCAAAACTAGATGCCACTTCTCATCTCTTAGTTTTTGAATCAATGTCTTTGTAGTAGATAGCAAAGTCAAGGCATTCACAATATCTTGAGACTTCTTCTGTAGCACTTGACAAAGCATGTCAGTTATGCACATGATCTCCATCATCACATGCATCACAAATACAAAATCAAATGATAGCAAATGTCTAAGGGCAAAGTTTGCGTCACCTTTTTGAGAAGTCGTTGAGCCTCCAGTAGCAATGTTGTCTAATACCACAGTGGTAAGTCCAAACAACCTCATTAAACTACAAATTGATCTGTAATGTGAACTCCATCTAGTATCTCTCAGTCTTTGCAAAGATCTGATCTGATTTGTGCCCTTTCCATCTTCAGTCTCTTCTATTTCAGCTAGATGTGAAATTTCAGCAAGTTGAGCATCTTGGAGTTGATCATTACGCTTGCAAGAAGATCCAACAACATTCACAATGAAATTTAGATTCTTAAAAAAACTGTGCACTTCATTCACTTCCTTAGATGCGGCAACTAGAGCCAACTGCAGTTGATGAGCTAAGCAATGCACATAATAAGCATACGGACAATCCCTTAAAAACAAGGCTTGTAATCCATTCCATTCCCCGCGCATATTACTAACTCCATCATATCCTTGACCTCGAATATTCATAACATCAAGCTTATGATATGACAAACAAGAAGATATCTCTTGTTTTAAAGTTGATGCATTCGTATCCTTTATATGAATCAAGTCCAGAAATCTCTCTTTCACATTTCCACAATGATCAACAAACCTCAGAACAATAACCATTTGCCCTTTCTTTGATTCATCTCGAGCCTCATCCACTATCAAGCAAAATTTTACATTCCTAATTTCGTCGCGAATGGATTCTTGCACATTCATAGCAAAAACACACAAAATTTCTTTTTGAACATCCGGTGATGTGTATTTTGCATTTTGAGGAGCATTCCCTAATACAACATCATTGACTTCCTTGTTGTAAGATGCAATAAGTTTGAGCAATTCAAGAAAATTTCCTTGATTTCTTGAATCTGATTTCTCATCATGGCCTCTAAATGCACATGCCTGAAATGTTAACCATTTGATAGCCTCAACTGAAGTTTTCAAACGTAATCTATTACTTGTAACCTGCTGAGTTGTGTTCCTCTGTATCACATTCTTAATGTGACATGGTTGATTTTTCAAATTTTCATAGCACTCCACATAATAATTATGTGCTGAGTTTGCGTTTTTACCTTCATGGATAATAAAAACACAATATTTGCCCTTGTTCACCTTTTTCCAATTGTTGAATCCTTTGACGGTAAATTTGTCTGATCCACTTTGTCCAATAGGTTTTTTGGGGAAAAGATAGCATGGAAGGCAAAATGCAGCATCTTTTGCCTCTGAATACTCCAGCCAAAAGAAACTTTTGAACCAAGCAGCCTGAAACCTACGTCGATAACCAACACAATCACTAAGAGGATACTTAGACTTATGAAACTGATATGGTCCAAGTTTGATATATGCCCACCTTATCTCATCACGTTCACTAATCGGATACTCAAAAATCGGAGGTCGTAAACATGGATCACGAATTAAGAAGTTGACGTTGAGCATCCCAGATTTAATCACATCAGCTTCTTCAAGTCGAGGATATTTCAACGGTGGTTCTTCCTCATGAGAAGGACGAGCATGTAAATCAAGTGCTTTTGTTGGCTCATCACTAAGTATTTATGACCTCTGGATGCTACTACTTCCTTTTCATTTGAAAAATGAATCAATCCTTCTAATGTTGATCATAATTCAATCTGACAATCAGAGATGAAACTATGTTAGTTAATCAACATGATGATAAAAACATAATAAACAGTCGAACAAATAAACAAAATTGTTTTAATCTATCCTTGTGTTAAAAAGTATCATCCAACTCTATGTTTTTCAAATAATTAAGTATTAAATACAACTACATTTTCATTTGCCAAGTCTATACCCCATTATAAATTATCATACTACCATGGAAGTTGGAAACACACAATATGAATTTTATTGAGCTTAAGAGACTTCTAATTTTTGCAATCCAACTTCACCAACTTAAGACTTCTAACTTGATAATCATTATTATCTACCAAACCATAAATTACAAATATAACAATCTGAAAATAAACATATTATGCACTACAACACTAGAGTTTTTCATCCTTTATGAGAATGAACTATTCACAAATTTTTCCAATTATCTAATCACTTTCTCATCAAAATAAAGAAAGAGCAAGTAACAATCAGCTAGTAGATTTGATCTACAAAACCCATCCATAACGTAAGACAAAATTAGAGAGTTATATTAATTTACCTTGATTGAAGGCTTGAAGTTGTAGAAAACTCAAAGCTTGATGTTGCTAGTCCTGAAAATGGAGAAGAAAAGAAGAAAGAGAAGAGTCTCTCTTCTTCATCTCCAAAAGAGAAAGGTGAAATTTCAAACTGAAGTGATTAAGTGAGAAGTGAAAAGAAATTTGAATGAAGCTTCAAAAACGTGTGTGTATGTACTACTACTGCTAGTCTATTAGTAGGTATAATGATGATCTATTTTATATTACTTATTAGCTTGTGTGAGAGGTAGACTTAAAATGAAAAAAATAAAAAAATTCACTTTTCCTTCCTTCTACTACCGTGTATCTAATGTACTACTAGAGTACTAGTCTATTAGCAAAATAGAGGTAATGATGATCTTTTTTATATTATTTATTAGCTTGCAAGTACAAACTATTTATTTTTGAAAAAAGTAATGAATCAATCACAATCATAATATATATTTATTTTTTCTTTGTTCAAAGATGAAAAGAAAATTAGATGGTCGGATGGGGGGTGTATTAGTTGAATATATATAATTAATAAAAGAAATATACTATTGATTGATTTTTTTTTCTATATTATTGAGGGGTGTTTTGCTCCCTAGTGCACCCCTCTCCCTCCGCCATTATCTCCGGGTATTTGACAAATACCCGTTATTGATATCTTTAGGCTCTGAATTTGTAAAAGAGGAGCAGTAAAGTTGATTGAGTGCTTGGTTGAAGTGAATTGTAGCCAAACACCAGGTAAGTTACTGCGTTCACTAGATTTTAATACTTTCATAAAAATAACATTTTACAGTGGATGTGGAATTTGTGTGGATGATCATGGTTGGAAACTGAATGATTGTTGAATTAACGTATTGAGCGTATTATGGTTGGATCGATGGTTATATGGTTATTTGATTATAAAAGTGATTAGTCGGAATTATTGTGGAAATTGTTGTGAGATGTTATGTGAAAATGAAATTATTTAATCACCATGATTTACTGCACAATGTATTTGTGGTTGAAAGTGAGGACTATGATGAGATTAAGTGATGAATAATGATATCTATTAAATAATTTTAAAAGGAGAAAACCATGGTACATGTGGGCCGTATTAGGACACATAGATAAGATGATAAATGCGGGCCGCATTAGGACGCATGAGTTTGAGATACTGTGGGCCGCATTAGGACACAGTTAGCCTTAGATCTACTTCTTAGTTTTTTGAACTATTAGGGAGTGAGCACACTTAAGGATTTAGTTGCGAGGTTGAATTCCCAGCTGCGTGTTGGGGTCCGGGTTACAGCTGCGTGTTGTACCCAAAAGTTAGAAAGGTTGTTTTGTCCTGGTTGCGTGTTGGGACAAGGAAGATAATTAAAATAATTTGGCCGACTAAGAACCAAACTTGAAATATTATATAATGATTATTTTACTATTGTGTGATGATATTGTTGAAATGTCTTGTATGTTGATGCGTTGTTGTAATGTTAGAATTGTTTTGAAAGAGAAATTTTTTTACGAAGTGAAGTGGTAACTTACTCAATTACCTAACTTTACTATGGCTTTTTTTTGTGTTTGTTTGAATTTCTGTCATAGGCTCTCGTGGAATTTACGGGGTGGGACAGTGTCTTCACTAGCTTTAGTAATACATCCAGTTTTATTTAAAACTTTTGACTCTTGTGTTATTTGAGAAACTCATATCGTTATTGGATTTTCTTCTTATCAATAATAATAATTTGGATGATTTAAGTAATACTATGAGCCTTAGCACTCGTTTGGTTGCGAGTGTGGCGATAATGTCGCAGATTTAGGTTTTGATTCTGCTGCTACTAATATTAAACCTGAACTGTTATGTAATTGACTTAATAAAATGGTAGAAAATCTAGGGTGTTACAACCACGATCCATCTCCTTGATGTGTTTCATTGTTTTACCAAAAGTAAACTTCAAGGATGCATTTGTAGTAGCCCAAAATGCTTGCCTAAATAACTGATGAGTGTCCAAATGAGCATGATTTAAGGGTGTATTTCATTTGTTTTATCAATATTTTTCTTGCTCATTTGTCCGCTCTAGCTAGTTTTCCTTTAGTTTATGTTTTATTGGTATTTTTACACATGTATTGCTTAAATAGAAGGAATAACATAACTAGAAGTAAAGTAGACGAAGGGAGGAACGTGTGGGCGCAAAAGAATACAAAATCAAAGCTAAAACAAAGAAGATAGAGCATTTTGAAGTCTGGGCATGTTGACAAAGGTCTATGCTCTCTGATGCTCTCGGGGGTTGTTCAGCCTTGCAAGTCCGGATACAGGGTCGGACACAACTTCAACGGGGTCTAGATTCTTCGTTTTAGCTCCAATTTGCTCCCCGTTTGTCACGTTGTAATCCTTATGTGATGAAGAATGCAATTCCAAGACTTTTTTCTGCGTTTGACACATAAATGTATCAGTTCTCATCTAAACACACATCTTATGAAAAACACATGATAAGTGAGAAATATTACCCAAACCACTGCGAATAATAGGTGTTTCAGACCCCCTATAAATAGATATATTTTGCACTTATCAGAGTGTTACAATATTAATGAAGATGGTAAATTTTTATTTTCTTTGCTTTTTAAATATGGTTTTGTTAATTGTAAATCGATCATAGTACGATCTCCTTAGCATGGTCTCTTTGTTCCTAAGAATGGTCGAGTTCTACCAAAACCCCGGTCATGGGATATGTAGCGTTTAATCTCAATATAAAAGAAAGATTATGCGAAGATGATGGTACTATAATCTATTGGGAAATTTCATGAAATCGCACTATTTTTTTGGCTAATTCATGAAATGCCACAAAAAAAAGTCACAAAATGCCACTACAATTTTACAAAAGTCTATGAAATGCCACTCCGCGCCGAAGGATGATTTTTGCCCCCAAACGGTTAGGTTACTGTTCAATAACTATATTTTTACTTCAACGACTAATTTTTATAAATTAGCGAATAATTCAATAATTCATGAGATTCCATTTTGACAAAGTTCATGAAATGCCCCTGTTACAAAAAATGGCTTTTTTTTTTGCTTTTATCGACTAGTTGTGAATTCATATGCCTTTTTGTGCTATAAGAATTCATTATCATCCTATAAAATGACAACTTCTCTGCTCTACTCACCCATAGCACATTAGCCATGTATCCCCCCACTTACACAACCACAATCGATGAAAATTTTCAAACAATACATTGCAGTTTCACCATACCGACTGGGAATGTTTAGAGATTTTGTAGCCATTACAGATCTATACTTTTGGCTGTCTGCAAGTTATGGTATCCTACACAAATATGAAAGTTTCATAGAATGGGTGTTATGCCATAACCCATTATCACTTAAAAAGTTGAGAGAGCATTTTACCTTAGAAGACAAACTTCTAAGCTTAGAGTATTATGTATAAATCATATTGAATCATAGAGGAAACAATTATAAGACTGAAACTAAAGTACTACACACAAAGGTAAACCATAAATTTTAAAGAAGGTTCGGAGGAATATGCTTACCCTAACTCGTGTTATCAGTTAAAACTAGTTGGAGCATACTTTACCATCAGGGTCTAATTTTCATACCTCAAACAGCATTAGCATTAAAAATGGCTATAATACGGACACTATGTCTTATTTTCGTAGTTTTAAATAATTTGTAAAGGAATAAATATTGAGTCTAAAGCAACAAAATCAATGAATAAAACAAGAATGCAAACTCAACCGACCGATGTTGGGCAACATGTAAATGAATATATCTTGCAAACTAATGGGCAGTGAACAGAGTCGTTGTAGTCTAACATGGTCGTACTAATTATCAATTTAGTAAATGTGCAAGAATATAAACACAATTGCATAAATGTAATTTGTTTTGGGTGTTTTTTGTATGGGTTGTAAATGAAGAAATAAGGAAAACAATAAAACTAAACTAACTAAGCTAGGATAGATGTAGCCCGGGATGGATACTTGCACCCATCCTCCCCTTACGATCGACTGTCGACCCTTGAACTTATAGCTAAACAACGGGAACACTTAATTAATTAGCAACCTAATCTAGAACTACTAATCCTGACCGATTTAACCAGGACCTCTCAATCAGCTAAGCCACAGGTCAATCGATAGCACTTAGCTCAATTTCTGCTAAGTTGCAATGTAGTCTAATCTCAAAATCATCAAAAGTAGAGTACATTGTTGTAGTCCCCACGGTTTAGATTTCTATGTCAGAGTCACGTGTTGATAAAATCCCATATTAGTGCTAGAATTATCGGCAATCTAGAATCTATCTCAATGCCTAATATCGACAGATTCAGAGGAAACCAACCAATTACAATGGTGACACCCCAAAATTCCTACATATTTCTTATATTAAACAAGTACAATATTACATTAGCAAAATCATTTAATTAGTGGGGTGATAAGCGAGAAATACATCTACTTTTAGGACTTTAATTCTTCCTATTTTCATAGCAATTTGTGTTGTATTTCTCACTTATCATATGATTTTCCTAGATTTATGTTTTGATATGAATTGATATATTTTATGTGTTAAATGTAGGAAAAATCCATGTTACTGGATAGATGATCTCATGAGCTTTCCAACGCAACAAACGGCGAGTAAAACAGACTTATAACAAAGAATCTGGAGCCGGTTGAAGATTGCAACAATATATATATATATATATATATATATATATATATATATATATATATATATATATATATATATATATATATATATATATGTCCGCCCAAAACAACGACGTCAGGACATATGTGATGTCCGCCTCCTTTTGCGCGGAAAAGAGAGAGGCGAGTCCGCCTGTTTTGAAGCGGACAAGAGAGGAGGCGCGAATTATGAGACAACCGCCTCCATTTGCGCGGACAAGAACACACACGTCCGCTTGATTTTGCGACGTACACGAGGCGGACAAGAGGACATCAGCGCACGCGAACAGTCTTCTTCTTCTTTCGCCGGCGCCGCTCGAACTGCTCCTTCATTAATTGCAGACGGCGCCCACCTTAATTTGTGCACGCGTGACTGCCCGCCTCTGTCTGCAATCAGTTGCTGTTGCCCACGATCTGCTCACCAAATCCACCGCCTTGCTCCAGAGCTTCAGTCTGCACCGTCCCTGATTATTCCATTCACACTTCTTCACCTTTCCTATAAATAAGCTATGTTCCCTTCAGTATTTGGATCCCTTCTTAAATCCAAAGTTCATAACATTTCACCACGCCTGTTCACCACACTTCACCATCATCTCACCACGCTCACTCACAACGTACACTCACCACATACGACCACATCCATTTCTCTTCTCCCCGTTTTCTCCATTTTTATTTGTTTTACCACCACACCACATCTCTGCCATTAATTAGTATTATTATTACGGACGACGTGGATGCAGAGGCGGAGCTAGGATTCAGAGTCAACTTGCTAGCTGGAGTTTTCTCTACCCTTCTCTTATTTTGTTTAAACGTTGTTTATACATAGTTATGTTTAATTAATAAATTCAAGCCCTCCCAGGTTTGGGATGCGAGCCTATTTTATATAATTATGTTATGTTAAGCTTTCCACTATGATTTTATCTAAAGTAGTAGTTTAATTCCAGTTCTTGATCTGCTTTAATTCTCTGATCAATTATTAAAGCAATATTTGTAGTTTTCTAATCAACACGCGAGAGTTGAGATAGTAAACAAGACATAGGAATTAAACCTGATTAACAGCTAGAAGCCTGATCTGGCCTATAGGTTAATTAGTCTCAAATAGAAGCTGTTCTTTATGCGATTGGTTGTGTCCGGATTAGAGCATTAGTCTGCTGCTAGTTCTAGCAACTGGTTAGGGTTCGTTAGATTTAGTCGTCAACGAATTATTTATAGTTTCTGAGTTTATTACTTAAGTGGTGAAGTTTATATTAATATAATTGATAAAATAGGTGAGCAGAACAACCCGGGATGTTTTCTTAAAGGACAAAAAGACAAAAAGATTTATAATTCCTATTTTTATTATCTTGTTTTATTTTAATTGTTTTTATTATTGCTTTGTTCAAGTTAAGTTTTCGATTATTTCTTCTCCTTAAAAATTGATAAAATTTATTTATTAGAAGTCTCAGTAAATTTAATCCACTTTCAGTTATCCACAGCGAGGTCCCCAAGAGTACGACAACCCCACGAATCCACTATCCCGCAAAACGATTAGGTACACTGCCTATGTGGTAGAAGTAGTCACATATTTCTCCAACATGGGGCGCTACCACCACATTCATAACCTCTGTGAATGCTAAGGCTTAATATTTACACAACTAAATTACTAATACTTAACATCCTAGATTTAGAGTTCTTAATACAAAAATATCACATGTGGTCAATGTGGAAGTCTCTAAACCCCTTCTTTCCCACACTCACATGCACTTCATGCATAGGAAGAGACTCCATCAACTCCAGAACCTGTGGTCAGTCATACAATTACAGAGAAGGGACCACTGGGCATAATGCCAGAAAATCAACAAAACGCTGAGTAACTCAAGCTACTATCAAAAGAAAACATAGTAAAATAAACTTGATGTATATTCAAGCTTGAATCATTCAATGATTCTAACATAAATAGAATATCAACCAATAGAACATCCAGATATCCACATTCATCAAGTTGAACATTAACCAATTCATTTGTCTTTCTTAACCATTATCCTTCTATTTCCATCCAAACCAAGTCTAGGGATAAACCCTGATCCTGTATGGGCAATCTAACCCAGTCTAGGGATAAACTGTAACACCCCTACTAATTCGGCTCCTAATTGTCGTATAAACGTCGAACTTAATAAATAAATCACAGTGGTAATAACAGACTGTCGTTCTAATGGTGTCACCGTCATCACTCGCCCATACGAGTGATAACGCGTTACATGATAATCAACATACGAAACGTATTCCCACAGTGACCACAAGAGATAGATAGTAGTGCTTAAATTAAACTAAAATATATACAACATAAATCCGCCTTATACATAAATCCGTACACGTGAGCGTCTAACCAGATATACACCTCGGTTCATAAAACCCGAGTCCAAAATAACCACAGTCTCAATCCGTACCAAGTCTAAACCAAAAGTCGCTAACAAATGTCGCACCCCGCGTAGACAACCAGTTAGTCTCCTGAATATAAACATGGTTGTGGTATGGAATCAGCCCCTGTTGAGTATGTTATCACATGCCCCATCATGTCTCCTCAAAGCCCTCAATTAATTGGTCGAGAGCATGAGATTCGTCACATGCAATGCCGTTTTAATATTTAAACTGTAAAACAATTAACAGTAATAACCATACAATAAACACAACCATTAACACACAATATAATCCACATAGCATAACCAATGAACAACAAGGCGGAACAACGAGAATAATAAACGAGTATTAATTCCCGTGCTTGGAATAAAAGTCCAATATTGTTCGCCAATGTACAAGCTAACAAGTTGTTGTAATTGTTCAGTTATACCTAGTGACAATGTCTCGTTAAAACGACATGTCTCTAAATTACCCATAAATTATGGCGGGTCACCCACGGCAGTAGCCACTCCAGCGATAAAGTCTCCGGCCAACGAACCGTTCTAGTTCGCGGGAAATTTCATGATACTTGCGAACCCGTACGCGGACATCCTAGTATAGTTTTTGTGATCATAGCGCGCACCAAGAGTCAATCCTCTTGGCTTTGTTTCTTTTTACCATCGCATCGCATTACCAATTTTTTTTCTAACACAGCAGACTAAGGTCGTTAGTCCAATCCAAAGTATGTAAACTCGGGATCCAGTGTTAGATATGAGAGCGGCGTTAGAAAAGGCCAATGCTCCGTATTAAGTCTCGGATATAATATATATCTATCTTATTATCCTAGTGCTACAACGTTTTTCTAACGTTCCTTATATTACATATAAGATAGCACCATAGCCGCTAGTTTGTTTTATATATAGATCCATATATATGAACCGATACTGTTATCGCAAAAACAGTAAATAATAAGCAACTTAAATATACAGTTCATGCATATTTATTCACACATTCAGACAATCAATCTTATCACAAAATTCATAGAAGTCTAAACTGAGGAAGCCCTCAGAGACAATCAGAGACACGTAACAACATTTCGTGCACCAGGATTATAAAACCGTGGAGTATGAATCAGCTAGATCCGATGCTCCCCCGCGATGTCTCTAATAGTCTAATAATACATAACGCTACAGATTAGCATCCCGTACAACAACATTATTCTACGGTACCCCGTACCGTCACTAATCTCTCCTGGTTCATTCCCCATTCTTTACTAACAACGTTTGTCGGGTTTTCGGTTTAAATCGGGATTAAGAAAAATGCTATATTACATGCGTGGTTACGTCGTGTATATTAATATACTTGACTTTAAACGTTTGTTATCGCATGTAATTTAATACACATTCTTATATTATATAGTTTATCACTATATTACATGTATAATCTTAATCATATATTATACATCTCACCTTTGTATTTATTTTCCTAAGGTTAGTTTTCCAAGTGTAATGTTGTATAATTCATATTTGAAAATACTTGAATTATATAGCTCCTTATTATTTCATGTACATCATAACATTAGAATTTCCTATCTAATGCTTATAATTCTTTTCTTCTTATCTTGTATCATTTTTATTATGATATTATATGGTTATTGAACGATATTGTATTTTTCGCTCCATACATATATTTATTTATATAGGTATTATGGGACCATTTATTATATGGTAAGTCTTTAAATATATCATTCTCTTTTAATGAATATTTCTTATATTATAAATGTTACAACCATTATAACATTGAAAATCATATTATAAATTTCATTCTAAAATGCCCATTATTTCCGAACAAAACTTATGTTCTTAAATATTTACAAAATGCCACCACATTATTATATAATGTTACATCTTAGTTATATAACATATATTATGACATTTATGTCATTAAAACATTATAACCTATAGTTATAAAATGTTACAAATACCAAACAGCCATATGGTTGTCGGTTTTATTTAATTTCACTATACTTCAAGAATTTAAAAAAAAACCCCAAATTATATTTCTTTGTTACACTTAATATATACCTTATATTATAATCTTTAAACCTTAATATAATTATAACCTATGGTTATAATGCCTTATAATTGCCGAACAGACCCTAGGGTCTGTTCCAGTTTAATTCTCACCACTCAACTTCTATATTTACCAAACCACCCCATTTTATAACATATAGTTTCCTATTGTCATTAAAACTATATTATACATATATCTTAATAAAACCTCATATATAATTCCAAAAATTACCAAACTATACCAAAAGGTTATAAACATCATTCCTAACCTTATACTTTCAATATTTATGGTTTTTACCCCATATGTTACCCATATGTAACACATGATATAAAATATCATATATTATACTTATATAATCATACTAACTCCAAATTTAACCAAATAAATTCCTAAAAATTCCTAATAACCCAAGGTCTGTTCTAAACCCCATTTGGTACCCTTAAGTTTCGAAAATCACCAATTCACCCCAATATAAATCTTTTACACATTTAGTGACTAACTTAATATAAGGTAGTATTTTAATTCCATAAACTTTCCAAACTTGGTCAAAGTCTCCTATATAGTCAAATTTGACTTCTAAATCCCATTTGAGCCCAAACTCTCGGTAATCACTACTTATACCCCTAAACTTTCTTATTTTTACAATTTTGACATAAAACTTTTAAAATGTAATAACTTTATTTAAATTCATTTAAAACCCTAAATTCCTTTTTTTATGCCCACGGCTTCATATATTACTAGTAATTACCGTTTGACCCCAACTTTAATGCTATAAGCATAAATTAAATTAAATAAGCTTTTAAACTTAAATTAAAATGGCCTAATGACATGGCCTTATTACAAATTTGCTTTATAACATAAAATTACACATAAATAGCTTAAAATTACTATAACTCTCGACCTTACTCTAATTCTTCCAATATTACTAATTCTTCCACATAATGTCATAATTTGACCATTATGTTAATTAAATCACTTAAATGACTAGCTTAATTTATCTAAGTCATTTCTGGTCACACTTAGGTTAAAATTAACCATTTAAAAACTCCACTCTCGGCACATATAATATATGAACTTAGAAATCATATAATATAAGGTTAAGGTATTTATACCTTGATTTAAATGCCTTAAAGCTCTAAAACCCTCACGGAAGCTTGGAGGAAAAATCAGCTCAGCACTTTAACATGTTTTGGACACCAAAATAAGATATGGTTATACTCTAAGCATGAGTAAACCATAAGGAACAAATTAATGTAAGATTTAAGGCAAATATTACCTTAAAATGGAAAGGCTGTCTCAAAGTGTTTTAGGCCTAAACACAGAACACCAAAGGGTGTTAAAATCACCATAAAAACATGGGGAATACCAAGGAGATAGCAGGTGCTATGGTAATAGGTTTTACATAATGCCTTAAAGTATGAATTTTTCTCTTGTTATTGGCCACTCTTGCTCCAAGGGGTTAACACACTGAAACAACATGATAATGGGAAGATAATGAGTGTATAAACTCATGGAAATCAAGCAAAGAAAACCGGATGGAGAAAGGAAAGCCTTAAGGTATGTTTTTACCTTAAAATGGAAATTTTAACCACCTTGGTCCCAAGGGTTGCTTCATCCGGGAATAGCCTTTGATCAAGGTTTAAAATATTGAGATTGAGCCATGGAAAGTGATAGATCATTAGCTCCATGTGTAGGTAATGAAGAGATGAAGAAAAAGAGCTAAAATATGACTTAAACCATTACCTTAGGTGGGAATGAGTTAGATTTCCCTTAATTACTCAAGAACGCAGCTTGAGAGGTTCTTGAAGAGCTAGGTACTCGGACATAATGGGACAAGAGGAAAGAGAAAGCAAGATTTTGTGTTTTAAGGAATGAAAAGTATTAAATGGAATAGTAAAGTGATGATTCACTAAATTAGCAAGATATTTTAGTTAAGGGCTGATGTGCTGTCTTCTTCCCTTAATTCTGCCGCCTCCATATAGATAAGGATGGGTCAAGTATTGACCATTGACTTGGCTTGGTCAACATTAGTTAAAAATGCATTATTTCGGTTAATATTCACAAATGAATGCCATATTTGTGATTTTTTGAAAATCTTGGAATTAGACCTTATAATGTGGTACATTATAGTACATTAGTATAGCAAGGTATAATCCAGCCCCTAACACCACTCAAAACCCACTTAGAAAGTTAATTTTCTCAAAAACGTTCTTTAAGGAGTTTAAAAGCACAAGTTGTGTTAGAACATGTTTTTGAGCTTGGTTTCCTTTGAGAATAGTTTTATAGTGTTCATTACTTAATTATAATACTTAGGAATCCACTTTGGATCCTAATTGAGGTCATACAATCTCTATGGTGTCTTAAAGCACATTTTTGGCTTTACCGATCTTAAGGCATGTTTTGCCTTGTTGAGATCTTAGATTGTTACCTGATTATTAATCTTCTTAGATCATTAATAGATCATTTAATTAAGTTTTTAAGGTTAGGGGTATTTCAATCTACCCCCCTTAAAAAGGCTTCGTCCCGAAGTCCTTATTCATATTCAGTTCACCTAAGGAATCCAGTTCCACTAAGTAATCACAAGCATACCATCGCTAGGGAGTACATCCCACTAGGTTCAGACCTAGTCCATATGTATCATAATTGATACAACATCAATAACATTCATAACACAACACTAAACAATGTGCACATCCGACTTACCAACAAAAGTATTCAGAGGTACTATATATATTCAACCAGGTGCACTACGGTACATACATACAATGTATCAAACATACAACCAACTAAACAAACATGTATGACGCAGCATACCACCAAAAACACACCACAAAAACAAGACCTAATGCATAACATATGCGCAAGCCAAGTGGTTTCTTCCCCCCATAAAAAGGGTTTGACCATGAACCCGTACAAGTATCACAGCCACTACTCGAAGAGTGCTGGATACTTCACTCTCATGGAGTCTTCTAACTCCCATGCCGCCTCCTCCACCTCATGGTTCGACCTGATAACCTTGACCACGCTAACGATCTTGTTCCTAGTCTGCCTCGTCTTCGTATCGAGGATGCGGAGTGGTACTTCTTCATATCATAGAGCAGGGTCAACTCTAATCTCTGGCTCTAGAACGTGCGATGGATGGGGCACATACCTGTTCAACTGTGAAACGTGAAAGACATTGTGCACCCTCCCGAGCTCTGCTGGCAAATCCATCATGTAGGCTAACAGGCCCACTCGCTCCCTAATCGCATAAGGCCCAACATACTTCGGGCTCAGCTAGCTCTTCTGCCCAAACCGGAAGATCCCCTTCATGGGTGACACTCTGAGGAATACCATGTCTTCGGTAGTAAACTCAATGTCTCTTCTTCTGGTGTCTACATATGATTTCTGCCGGTCCTGGGTTTCCTTCATGTTCCTACGAATCTGTAGGACATCCTCCTTGATCTGCTCTAGGTACTCAGGTCCTAGAAGTGTAGTCTCGCTGGCCTCATCCCAGCATAAAGGAGTCCTACATGGTCTACCGTATAGTGCCTGGAACGGTGGCATCTGAATCGAGGAGTGGTAGCTGTTGTTGTAGGCGAACTCTATCAGATGTAGACGCTCTAACCAGCTCCTCTGAAAGTCCAAGGCACATGCTCTCAGCATGTCCTCTAGTGTCTGGATGGTCCTCTCACTCTAACTGTCTGTTTGTGGATGGAATGTTGTACTGAGCTTCAGCTTCATACCCAAGGCTTCCTGAACCTGACCCCAGAATCTGGACAAAAATTGAAGGTCCCTGTCGAACACAATGGTCTTTGGCACACCATGGTGCCGGATCACCTCCTTTGGAACAAGTCCGCCAACTTCGGGACCTTCCAGGTATCCTTCATAGCGACAAACTTCTCCACCTTCGTAAGATGATCTACAATGACCCAAATCTTGTTCAGTCCTCCCTTAGTCGGTGGGAGACCGACAACGAAATCCATCGAGATGTCCTCGAACTTCCAGCAAGGAATAGGCATGGACTGCACTAATCCGCCGGGTCTCCTATGCTCAAACTTAACCTTCTGACAGGTCAAGCATCTAGTCACGTAGTCGGCTACGTCCTTCTTCATCCCGCTCCATCAGAAATGGACCTTCAAGTCCTTGTACATCTTCGAAAAACCTGGGTGGACGGATAAGGACGAGCAATGAGCCTTCTGGAGTATCTTCTCCTTCAGGTCAGGAGAAGACTCTGGAATACATAACCGGCCATTCAGTCGAATCATGCCGTTGTCGCTCTGTTCGAAGTCGTACTTCTGACTCTCAAAACAACCCTCTGTCATCTTCTGCCTGATACTCTGCATATACTGATCGTTTCCTGTGCAGCTCGTATCTCATCAACCAAACTGCTGCCCGCTAAAAGCGTAAACAATGAATGTGCTCGACGGCTCAGGGCATTGGCTACAACGTTCGCCTTGCCCTCCTTGTACCTCAGGTCTATGTCGTAGTCCGTCAAGAACTCGACCCATCTTCTCTGTCGCATGTTCAGCTCCTTCTAAGTGAAGAGATGCTGTAAACTCTTGTGATCAGAATAGATGGTGACTGTCACACCATAAAGGTAATGGCGCCAGATCTTCAAAGCGAAGACTACTGCGCCCAACTCAAGGTCGTGTGTGGGGTAGTTCACCTCTTGCTTCTTCAGCTGTCGGGATGCGTAGGCAACAACCTTCCCGTGCTGCATAAGCACACAGCCTAGACCGGTTCTAGAGGCATCACAATATACCTTGAACCCATCGGTGCCCTTAGGGATAGTAAGGACGGGTGTCGATGTCAGGAGATCCTTCAGCGTCTGAAAGGACTGCTCGCACTCGGCAGACCATAAGAACTGGGACTCCTTCTTCATGAGATTCGTCATCGATTTGGCCACCTTGGAGAAGTCCTTCATAAACCATCGATAGTAACCGGCCAAACCCAGAAAGCTGCGGATGTCTGTTACCGTCTTCGGCCTCGGCTAACTCTTCACTGCCTCAATCTTGGCAGGGTCTACAGATATCCCGCTCGCTGATATAATGTGTCCAAGGAATGACACGCTGTCCAACCAAAACTCACACTTTGAGAGTTTGGCATATAGCTGGTTCTCTCTCATGATACTCAAAACCTGTCTCAAGTGTAACTCATGATCCTCCTCGGTCTTAGAATAGACCAGGATATCATCGATGAAGACCACCACTGAACTATCAAGCTGCTCTCTGAAGAGACGGTTCATCAAGTCCATGAAGATAGCTGGCGCATTCGATAACCCGAATGGCATAACGGTGAACTCGTAGTGCCCATATCGAGTTCTGAAAGCTATCTTCTCCACATCACCCTCTGCAATCCTTATCTGATGGTAGCCAGATCTGAGATCTATCTTCGAGAACACACTGGCTCCTCTCAGCTGGTCAAACAAGTCGTCGATCCATGGTAACGGGTACTTGTTCTTGACCGAACCACATTTAGCTCGCAGTAGTCGATGCAGAGTCGCATAGTGTCGTCCTTCTTCTTGACAAACAGTATTGGAGCATCCCAAGGAGAAACACTAGGTCGTATGAATCCCTTGTCGAGGAGGTCCTCCAGCTGTAGCTTCAGCTCCCTCATCTCAGCCGGCGTCATACGGTAGGGCGCCTTAGCAATAGGCCCATATCTGGCAACAAGTCGACAACGAACTGAACCTTGCGTACAGGCGGCATGCCTGGCAGCTCATCAGGAAACAAGTCGGGGAAGTCTACCATAACTGGAATGTCTGAGTCCATCTCATCACTCGGTCTCGTGTCCTGAACGTAACAGAGGAAGGCCTGTCGGCCCTTCCTAACGTCCTTCATCAGGGATAGCGCTGACACGATCTTGACTATCGGCTCTCTCTTCACACTGCGGTATGACATGTCTTGCCGATCGGCCCCTTCAGCAGTAGTGATGCTCTGCATAATGTAGGTGGCCCTTATGCTTCTGCTGCCAGTCCATACTGAAATACCCCAAACTTAAATATGGTGATTAGAATATTTTAATATGGTATTTAAGGGCCTAATAGTGCCTAAGTAATTTTGGTAAGGAAAATACAATCCAAAAGAAATGAGAAACGCTTAGAAAGCGAGAGAGAGCTAAATAAGCGTTAAATAACCAAAGAGGTACGAGACCACGGTATAGAGTATTATAAGGATATTCTAAGGCTTATTAATGCCTAATTAGTATATGGGAATGATTCCCGAAGAAACGGATCCGAATAATGTATTAAACGTTAATAGAGCTTCAGCGCACGTTGTTTCGAGGAACCTGAAAACGTGATTTTAAGTGGTCAAAACGAACCCATAAAAAATTATTAAATCATTAAAGTAACTATCATTAAGCACTAGCGGAATCTTAATAACCAATAAAAATAAAGAACGAGAAAATTCCGGAAACGGACCGTTTAGTGAACAGTACCGAAACCCGGGTAAATAACGATGTTTTCTTAAAAGACGAAAACGCTCCAGCCTGTAACAGTTATGTGGGCCGTTTTTTTATTTGTGAGGCAGCCCTCTCACATACCTAATAAGCTAGAAAGAATAAAGGAAGAAAGAAAAGAAAAGTAGAAAAGCAACCCCACCCTCTCTCTCCTCTCTCATTTCTCTTTTCTTCCTTCTCTTTCCTCTCTTCTCCTCCCTCCATCATTTTTCCCCCTCTCTGGTTGCAAGCCGATTCCTTCCCTCCTCCCATGGCTGCTCTATCTCCTTCTCCATGCTCTATCTTCATTTGAGCTCCAAATGTAAAAATAATTACATATTTGTAATCCCCTCATCCTCCTCTATCATTCCTCTTTTCAAAAATTCGAAAAGGATGAGTTTCATCTCCATGGTTTTCCCCATTTGAAGAGAAAAGCACACCATTATGGAGCTTGGAGTCTCCTCTTTCCAACAAGGTAAAAATCTCCATAAAAGATTCAATTTTCTCCACCTTCCTTCGGTAGCCGGTTTTGGCCCATTGTAATGCCTCATTTTTCTCTCTCTTTTGAGCATAAATTTCACCTAGCAATGGTGGTGGATTCTCCTTCTTGAACCAAGGGCTAAAACCCCTCCTAAAACACTCCAAAGGTAAACCCTAGAAATCTTGTTTTGAACATCTCAATGGGTTAGTATAAATCCAAGGGTTAGTATGTTAATTATACTTGTTTTGTGTGCTTTGGGTGATGGGAATGGAGTTTGGCAACTCCATTCCCCACAAAACCGATTTGTGCAAGAAAGAGAGGAGGAGGAGAAATGGAAAAGAAATGAAGGAATCAAAAGCTCAAGGTAAGAGCTCCTTCTTAATGCTTAATTTAATGCATTAGTGTAATGGGAATGGGGTAAACAAATAAAAGAACCTAAACTATCGTACTAGTATTGTAGTTGTGGATGTTTAAGTATTTGTGAGCAAGAATGTGGATTTGTAGGCCTTGGAGCCAAATGAATGGTGTATGTGTATTAGTATGCTATTTGAGGAAGTAATGATGCATTAGTATGGTAATTGAAGAAGTATTGGAGTATTAAGATTTTGTATGTGTGTGCTGGTATAGTGTACCCTTGTGGTTTGGCTAGAATAGGGATGAATTTGATGAGAAAGGATATGTGTGATAAGTAAGGAAAGTAGGTGAACCATGGCAAATTTTGGTAGGAATTGTGTATTAAGAATGACTTGGTGAATGGGAGGATCAAGGTGTGTATTGGGTTTAGTAAAGAGGTTTAGAAACCATGGATAGATGATTGTAGTATGTGAAGTTAAGATACAAAATCTGTAGCAAGAGGGTATCAAAACATTGTAGAGCTAGGAGGAAATTAGTGTGCAGGAGTTTGTAAAAAGAGTGTTTGAACTTTAGGAATTGGTAGTGTAGTTGCTTGGAAAATGAATTGGAGTGGTAAAGTAAAGTACTTGGGATGCTAGGAGTAACATTAGTAGAGGGAGTATTGAATGGTAAAGATTAAAATGAAAATCTGTAGCATAAGAGGAAAGGAAACTAATGTAAGTGTTTGAGAGGAATTATGTAGGTGGATTAGAAATGAGTAAGGAATTTGGGGGATGAACTAAGGAAATTTGGAGGGCCTAAGTAGTGTTAAAACATGTGGGATTACATGTAGGAAGATTGGGGAAGCAATGGGTAAAGTAGGGAACCGAAAACAGATTTTGAAAACTGAAGTACTGGGCCGGACCGACCTTGGGACCGAACCTGCAAGGTCGGTCGAGCCCAGAATTACAAAGACGGAAACCTTCTGGAATGGACCGACCTTGGGACCAGACTTGCAAGGTCGGTCGTACCAGAAAATTTCCCGTCCGAAACCTACTGGAATGGACCGACCTTGGGACCGGCCGGACTTGGCAAGGTCAGTCGAGGCAAAAATTTGAACCTGGAAACCTACTGGAATGGACCGACCTTGGGGACCGGACTTGCAAGGTCGGTCGAGCCTGGAATTTTGCCTTACCGAAACTTACTGACTTCGACCGACCTTGGGTCCGACCCTGGGTAAGGTCGGTCGAGTCAAAAACAAAAAAAATGTTTTATAATATGATTATAGTAATCATATGTATATATATATGCCTATATAAATATATGCATATATATGTAGCAATACGCTATAAATGAAGTAGTAAAGGTAAGAAAGTAAGTATATGAGTAGGAAAACATGTGTGAAAAGTAATCAAGTAAGTTGAGAGTATGAGAACATTAAGTATACCGGGATGACGGGGTAAGTGCGGGAGTAGTAATTATTAATGTACGTATGAACATAGTATTAATAATAATGTTGGAACGTTATCAGTGGAACAAGTGTGAACCCAGGGACGATGGAACACGTGGTAAAGCTAACTCCGTGAAAGGTATGATTTTCTCATGCCCCGTATGCTAACCGAGTTACGTTGATTTGTGTGCTGTATGCCGGCTAATCAAGACTAAAGCATTAAAACGGTTTATTGCCTTTCATTGTATGTCTTGTTGTATGTTGTATGAGCTAACCCTTCTTGACTGATTGTGTGGCTTCACTTAGTGCGTAGACCGACACATAGATGAGTCTTGTTGTGTAGCGACTCGTAGTAAGAGTCATGTTGTGAACTAATGGAACAGTAGCAACGCACTAAACGAACAAATCAAATAAACGACAACGCAAACTAACGAACTCACTAGAATGTGAGAGAATGTACGGGAGTAATAACCTCCCGATAACGGTAGGAGAACCGAAATGAATAATCCACAAACAATAGTTAGTGGTAGTATATAAGCAACCTCTATTAGAGGAATTAATCTTCGTGCAAGACACGAACCATGAGAGTAGTAAAGAATAACGAGGGATCTCCAAACCCCTTGGTAATTAGTCGACCCATTATGAGAGACCCGACTGATGTAAGTATGTCCCGAACATGAGAGTATTCGATACGTTGGGGAAACCCTTAAATCTGAGGATACTAGACGGTGGTAATTCCCTAAGCTAGTGGAGGTTATCAAGAGAGATACTTCTAGGCCAATCCATGAGATTGTAGTATCCTCTGAGAGAAGAGTGTTGGGAATTTGAGTAGTCCGGTAAAAACGGGCATCTGAGTATTTGAGGAGCTAAGCGTATAGCCCTTGTATTGTAGGTCCGGTGGCGAGTCTTGTGTATGACTCCGCCCGGTGGCCAAAGTAATGAGTAATGAGTATTGCGTATGTATGAGTAAAGTAATGAGTACTGAGTATGAAGTGAGTATGAGTATGTAATGAGTACCGAGTATTGAGTATGTATGAGTAAGTATTGAGCATTGAGTACGTATGAGTAAGTATGGAGTATTGAGTATGCACAAGTATAGTAACGAGTACGAGTAAGGATCGTGTGCGAGTAAGGTATTGAACATGGAGTGATGAGTATGCAAGAGTAAGAGTGAGTATGAGTGGAGTAGCGAATATCGAACACATACAACAGTAGTGAGTAACGCAACGAAAGAGTAATGAATAAATAACTAATACGGACAGTTGACTATCGAATGGTCTTCCTCAGTAAGTATTGAACCTTGTATGTGTATGTAGGTATTGTTGATTGTATTGTTGTAGCATGAGTATGTATGTATGTATGCATGTAAAATGAACTCCATGTATATCCGACCCAAAGTAGTCGGCGTACCGCGGTTAGCACGCGGTATATGTGAAATTCATATTCAGCGTAAGCTTACCCCCTAGGGGGAACGTTTTTAGTGTGCAGGTACTCGAAGCTGACCACCGTTCGAGAGAGTAGGACGGGGACTGCTACGTAAGCATGGGTAGTTGTATAATAGGGATTGTATTTGTAATGTATTGTGAAAATTGGAAGTTCCAAACTGTATCGGTATTTAAGGATTGCAGTAGACTCGGTATAGTAATGTATTGGAAGTTGTAATTGAATTATGGTTGAGTATGCAAGGGAAGGTATTGTATTGTGTAGAGTACTCGGTATGTTCATATTCATCAGATCGATAGTATGTAGGATTGTAACTCGCCTTGTTAGTCACGTGGGTGACTAACGGCATTGTACACCCGCCGTTGAGTAAGTAATATCCGCTGCGAAGGTAAGTATTGTACGGTAATGACGGTATTAGCGGTAGGGGGGTGTTACAAAAAGTGGTATCAGAGCGAAGTATCGCTCTGATGGGTGAAATACCGAGTTTAGGAAAATACCGAGTTAGGAATTAGAGACCTAGGGCTAAGGGTTGAGTGTTAGCGTGTGAGGTACGCTAGATAGGAACTTCCGTGTGAACCGGAAACCTACAACAACCATACCCCGCCCTCCGCAACCCACGGTATTAAGTTGGTAGAAGAACGCCAGAGAGATGGAAAGGCCTCTCACACTCGGGTAAAACCCGATCTGGCAGTTGCAAAACAACCTTATTAGAAAAAGAACCTGTCATAAGGTAGGTTCCGAGAATTGGAAGTCCCAAGGACGGTTTCCATTGAATGACAATGACCGCACTTAATGGCGGAGATGAATGAAGATCCTAACCATAAGGATAATGGAATTTAGGGCACCATGGGGCACATGCTTCGCAGCGAGAACCATGAGTAGCCAGCAAGAAGAGAAGCATAATCGCGCAATGAAGCAAGGAAGGTAGAGTAACAAGCCGAGACAAGAGAGTCTACGGACTGTAATGTTTGATAGTACCAACAACATTATACAAACCGACTAAGGAATTAGTCGAGGTTGGATTAATACCAAACCTACACGCCAAGAGGCCATAATAACCGAACAACATGGTTCAGATAACTATGAAAGTATTCATAGAACATACACCTATAGGACTACAACGTGGTTCCTAAGGATAAGTCAAACCGCGATTGTAACACCCCATATGGATAACTGTCCACAATCTAGCTCTCAAACCATCCAGGCTTGAAAACTAGCCACTTTAGGCCCTCAATCCTAACTTGGGCTTAAAAGTGGGAGGCCTGTTGTTGTAGTCAACCCATGTGTTTGCATATAAGGAACTCACAATACTACTCATATCCCGATGTGGGATGGGGTATTACATACTCCCCCACTCAAAGAATGCGACGTCCTCGTCGCAAGCCTAATATCCAAGTCCCATGGACCTCCTCGGTAGGTGTCGGGTTACCCATCCCGACACGGTCCCGAGTCCGCTCTGATACCATTTGTAACACCCCCATATGGATAACTGTCCAACAACCTAGCTCTCAAACCATCCAGGCTTGAAAACTAGCCACTTTAGGCCCTCAATCCTAACTTGGGCTTAAAAGTGGAAGGCCTGTTGTTGTAGTCAACCCATGTGTTTGCATATAAGGAACTCACAATACTACTCATATCCCAATGTGGGATGGGGGTATTACATCGATAACCACAGTGAAGGTGTGAGACACCCGAATTGACGACAATCATGTCAAGTATACTGAGAAACGACTCAGGAGATTGATCACCAAGATCAAATGATCAAATGAAGACCTAATAAAACCACCAATTATGGATGGAAACGATACCGTAACCGGTATACGTTAACCGAAAAACAACCTACCCGCGCACTTGCCCAGGGCAAGTGCAGCACTACAAGACAGTTGGGAGACTTTTAACAACCCACAAATACTTGCTAAAGTACCGCTACGACGAATCGAGTAAATGTAGGATCACAAATCCTAAGGATTTTATATAACGAAACCTTGGAGAGGGCTAACGGTCTGACCATTGTACTAAGAAGAACAGTCAATCAGCGAGGAGCTGGACTTGGACAAGACCTCAGACATGGCAACGCCATGAAGAATTTCTTTTCACACCGAACTGTTATTTCCAGACTCAAATTTTTCTTCCAAAAACCACAAAAACTCTTTTTAAACCTTGGATTTTTAAAACCAAACTAACGGATTTACGGTGAGTATCATAGAATGATACAAGAGGAGTTGACAATAGAATACTTCACCTAGGCGTGTGACGAACACTGCGAGTGTACCCAATTACGGGATGTGGGACGACCGCACTCCAAAGGAGCCTGCGGGCCTGATAGATAGTTAGGTAAGTGGTATCGTGCCAAAAGGTACCCCACGTATGTATACATGTAGTGTACGAAACACGGGAAGTAGTCAACTCCGTTCTACGGACCATAAGTAAATTCAAACAGAACAGTTGGACACCTCAAACGAGTAAAGGAACTCAGATAAGCTTACAAGCTAAGGAGTCAAGAACTCACTCCAGGAGGACGATTAAGAGTTGAAAGTGCGAGAAGCACTAACAACCGGATAAAGACATGGGAGATGTCTCGAAGGTATTAAGGTAAAGCTTGATAACTGGAAGGAATACCCAGTCTAAATACAAGAGGCAAATGCCTAACATTAACACATCAGTGTTTAATGAACGGGATAGAATTCCCAAAACAACTACCACAAACACACAGGGTGATCATATAAGGTACCGAGGAATACCATTCATCACCGAAGGGAATATCAAACCCGTTGTAACAAAAGGGAAAACACCAATGGTCTACCCTAAGAATGGGAGACGCTATAACCCTCAACGGAGAACTCAGATCCGGAACCGCAAGGTGGGATAACAACTGGACACACTCATAAATATCAACCAGATGCAATAGCACACTCAAAAATACCCAGGAGCAATCCATAAAGGGTATCAAGTCAATACAGTCGAACAAAATGTTGTGATAAGAACAGCACAATTGGAACGAACATTCGGTTAGAACACCGAAGGGATCCCACTTGACAGGGGATACCCCAATTAATAAATGGTATCGATCTATACCAAGATACAAAGGGTCTCCAACAAACGGAAGCGTGATGCGACGATCTTATCTTGGAGCCCGGCATCACCTCCAAACTAAGCGATGGCTTACGGAGAAGTAACCACTTGGGAACAGCCTAGGATGAGCAGAGCCCTAGGCAATATGGCTAGTATGCCATGAAAATATTACAATACATAATTCGACGGTTGCAAAACCCATTGTGAACCATATGGAAATGGTCAAGGATGATACCGATAAAAGAGTAACAACCAATGAATGAGGATGTCCCTCATAAATGTGAGACCGCAAAAGCGGCAAACACATGGATCAAGAAGGGGGATACCATCAGTGACTGTCTGAAATATATCCCTTTCAAACTACTAACGTAGTGAAGCTTGAGCATACAAATACTGCCAAGCAATGCAAACTAAGCATCAACAGCAATTTTTAACAACCAAGGAGTAATCGGTTCAGAAGGAACATAATCATAGTATAAATGGTGGAAATGCATGAGCTGAAGCTAGCACCAATGGAGGCCATGTAAACCAATACGGAAAAATCGATAAGAACATGGTGCGCAGCAGGCGACCAATGTATGTGAATAATCACCCAATGCTATGGAGTGGTTAACACGAGATGGTGGACAGACCGGGCAACAAGCCAGGAGTTCACACCAAATGATGAGACACCTCACAAAGGAAGTAATGTTCATTCCTATTGCGATCACAAGAGATTTACTGCCAAGAGTTTACGCCTCTGCACTCTGTAGGACTGAGTGTTTTGGTATTGCACTTGTGCAGTTAATGATCGAGTGGGATAGCTAGGAATATGAGGAAATGTAAATTATGGTAATTCTTCTTTTCACCAGTGAACATAGCATAAGCCAGTTAAGCAAAAGCTTAGAAACAAACCGTGCGGCCTAAGGCCAAAGGAGCACGAGGAGTGTGAAGCACCAACAATCACAAGATGTGAATTCCATTGGAATAAAGGTGAAAGGAGACTTAAGAAATTCACATGGACCGACGCATAGAAAATGCAAGGTCACACAAGTAAAGAACATTGTACCGAACCAGAGAAACTGGCATAATTCAGAATCCACTGATAACTGAGGAAGCACTACAACTAAGTGGTGGCTCAACCTCAACCGACAATAAGTCGGAGGAACCAAGTGAATGATCACTATAATACACAACAGTATGTATATGGATTCCCAAAGAGCTGGTTATGAATCTAAAACTCATTGAGTTTGTGCACGGTAAAAGAACACCACACTTGGTCAATAAACCTAATTCCCACAATAGAAGGGCGAATAACCCAAGTTATCAGGGTCGCGCAGCAGAAGCTAGTGGGCCCAAAATTCCAAGTGAAAGACACCTAGGGAATAAAAGGTTAATCATCAATGCCTGAAAACCATTTAGGCTAGAACCGAACCTGATTAAGAGTTAAATAAACTCCGATGAAAATTCTTGATGCTGGGACTAACCAATAATACGGTTAATACCCATTGATCAAGGAACATTGTATAATAAACCACATGGAAGCTGAACCACTCCATGACGGCTGAATGCCTTCGACCAATGTTCAACATTGACACATGGTAGATTACGTGGGCGTAATCCCTTTTAAGGGGGTTAGAGCGAAAACCGCGAAATGTATGTTTTACGTGATAGGTGCGTAAACTACAATGCGCATAGCGCAAGAGAATTCGTTTTGATGGTTGATACTTACGTTACATAAACATTTGTATTCACTCATCGTGTAATTGCAGGTATTTGAGAAGTAAGTATAGGAAAAAGGAGTAGAGAAACTCCAGGGGAATGAGAACCCCATTGGTAATAGTATGAGGAATGAGTACGTATGGGAGACTTGAGGAGTATAAATCGGTATGGAACCGATGTATGTAATGAGTATGAATCGGTATACAACCGATGTATTTTATGAGTATAAATTGTAGTATAGTAAATTAATGGGATATTACCCATGAATTTCCTAAGTATAGTAGTGGAGAAGATGTAGTAATGATTGATGAGATCACTAGTAAGTGTGTAAGTGAAGTATATAAATTGGGAAATGTATGTGTGTGATTATGAGTAGCAAAATTAAAAAGATAGAAAACGAAATAATGTTTGACGAGCTGTCTGTTTGAATGGAAGTGGGAGGTGGAACTTGATTTGCTAGCGATCAAGGGAAACCGAACACAAATTGGGGTGGAAGGATAATTCAACACCAATGCTGATCACATTGGGGTTGAAGGACTCTTGAAGCTCCCCTTAAGTGGTCACAGAAATAACACTAGTAATAGGTATAATAATCATAAATGGTATTTGGGAGACGTATGCAAGTTTTCAAAATGAATTTCCAAAACTAATTTGGTACAATGTTTTCTTCAAACTTGAGAATGAGGATCATTTTGAAACCACTTCCACGGGCGCTAGTGGATCTTCCATGCCTAGGCACGGGTATCCGGTCGAAACCATAGGAGGAGAAGCTAGTTTTGAGTTGGTGGGAGTGTTGATTAGTTTTGAAACCACTACACCGATCGTACGGTGACAGTGTGTGTTTTGTATTTTTCCAAGGGCACTGGGGCAGCGTAGTCCCAAGTAAGTGTGAGTAAGTATGCGTAAGTATGAGTAAGTAAGTATGAGTAAGTGCCTGAGGATCTCTATATGTGCAAATGAATTTGATCTGAACATAAGGACCGTAGAGCCAGAAGTGTAAGTGCTCAAGTCATGACGGCCGTGAACCAGAAAGCGTAAGTGTTCAAACGTGACCGGTACCTGAAGGATCACTCGACTTGGGGGAGGATGGTACCTAATTGTCTGCGGATAGACCCCCTTGGAGAGAAGTAAAACGGATATTTTTGATTGCTATGCATGCAGTGACATGCTGTTTGGATGTGTAGTATGCATCATGTCAGACATTTGGAGTTTGACAAGTTATATGTAGAGGTCATAACCTTAGCATAGAGTATTTGTACGAGTAACAATATTAGATTCACCAACTTTGAGGGCAAAGTTCTTTAAGGGGGGTAGATTGAAATACCCCGAACTTAAATATGGTGATTAGAATATTTTAATATGGTATTTAAGGGCCTAATAGTGCCTAAGTAATTTTGGTAAGGAAAATAAATCCAAAAGAAATGAGAAAACACTTAGAAAGCGGAGAACGCTAAAATAAGCGTTAAATAACCAAAGGAGGTACGAGACCTCGGTTAGAGTATTATAAGGATTCCTAAGGCT
Source organism: Limonium bicolor (assembly GCA_023374045.1). Lineage (NCBI taxonomy): Eukaryota > Viridiplantae > Streptophyta > Magnoliopsida > Caryophyllales > Plumbaginaceae > Limonium > Limonium bicolor. Next base: position 199,779,461 of record CM041778.1, read on the forward strand.
TATTAATGCCTAATTAGTATATGGGAATGATTCCCGAAGAAAATGGATCCGAATAATGTATTAAAACGCTAATAGAGCTTCAGCGCACGTTTTTCGAGAAAGCCCGAAACGTGATTTTTAAGTGGTCAAACGAACCCATAAAAATTATAAATCATAAGTAACTATCATTAAGCACTAACGGAAGCATAATAACCAATAAAAATAAAGAAACGAGAAAATTCCGGAAACGGGCCCGGTTAGTGAACAGTACTGAAACCGGGTAAAATAACGAGCGTTTTCTGTAAAAGATGAAAAACGCTCCAGCCTGTAACAGTTATGTGGGCCGTTTTTTTTATTTGTGAGGCAGCCCTCTCACATACCTAATAAGCTAGAAAGAAATAAAGGAAGGAAAGAAAGAAAAGTAGAAAGCAACCCCACCCTCTCTCTCCTCTCTCTTTTCTCTTTTCTTCCTTCTCTTTCCTCTCTTTCTCCTCCCTCCATCGTTTTTCCCCCTCTCTGGTTGCAGCCGATTCCTTCCTCCTCTCATGGCTGCTCTATCTCCTTCTTCATGCTCTATCTTCATTTGAGCTCCAAATGTAAAAAAATTACATATTTGTAATCCCCTCAGCCTCCTCTATCATTCCCTCTTTCAAAATTCGAAAAGGATGAGTTTCATCTCCATGGGTTTTCCCCATTTTAAGAGAAAAGCACACCATTATGGAGCTTGGAGTCTCCTCTTTCCAACAAGGTAAAAATCTCCATAAAAGATTCAAGTTTTCTCCACCTTCCTTTGGTAGCCGATTTTGGCCCATTGTAATGCCTCATTTTCTCTCTCTTTTGAGCATAAATTTCACCTAGCAATGGTGGTGGATTCTCCTTCTTGAACCAAGGGCTAAAACCCCTCCTAAAACACTCCAAAGGTAAACCCAAGAAATCTTGTTTTGAACATCTCAATGGGTTAGTATAAATCCAAGGGTTAGTATGTTAATTATACTTGTTTTGTGTGCTTTGGGTGATGGGAATGGAGTTTGGCAACTCCATTCCCCACAAAACCGATTTGTGTAAGAAAGAGAGGAGGAAGAGAAATGGAAAAGAAATGAAGGAATCAAAAGCTCAAGGTAAGAGCTCCTTGTTAATGCTTAATTTAATGCACTAGTGTAATGGGAATGGGTAAACAAATAAAAGAACCTAAACTATCGTACTAGTATTGTAGTTGTGGATGTTTAAGTATTTGTGAGCAAGAATGTGGATTTGTAGGCTTTAGAGCCAAATGAATGGTGTATGTGTATTAGTATGCTATTTGAGGAAGTAATGATGCATTAGTATGGTAATTGAAGAAGTATTGGTGTATTAAGATTTTGTATGTGTGTGCTGGTAGAACCCTTGTGGTTTGGCTAGAATAGGGATGAATTTGATGAGAAAGGATATGTGTGGATAAGTAAGGAAAGTAGGTGAACCATGGCAAAATTTTGGTAGGAATTGTGTATTAAGAAAGACTTGGTGAATGGGAGGATCAAGGTGTGTATTGGGTTTAGTAAAGAGGTTTAGAAACCATGGATAGATGATTGTAGTATGTGAAGTTAAGATACAAAATCTGTAGCAAGAGAGGTATCAAAATGCATTGTAGAGCTAGGAGGAAATTAGTGTGCAGGATTTTGTAAAAAGAGTGTTTGAACTTGGTATTGGTAGTGTAGTTGCTTGGAAAATGAATTGGAGTGGTAAAGTAAAGTACTTGGGATGCTAGGAGTAACATTAGTAGAGGGAGTATTGAATATTGGTAAAGATTAAATGAAAATCTGTAGCATAAGAGGAAAGAAACTATGTAGTGTTGAGAGGAATTGGTGTAGGTGGATTAGAAATGAGTAAGGAATTTGGGGGGTTTGTGTCTCTGAAGAGGAAATTTGGAGGGCAAGTAGTGTTAAAACATGTGGGATTACATGTAGGAAGATTGGGGAAGCAATGGGTAAAGTAGGGAACCGAAAACAGATTTTTAAAACTGAAGTACTGGGCCGGACCAACCTTGGGACCGAACCTGCAAGGTCGGTCGAGCCCAGAATTACAAAGACGGAAACCTTCTGGAATGGACCGACCTTGGGACCAGACTTGCAAGGTCGGTCGTACCAGAAAATTTTCCCGTCCGAAACCTACTGGAATGGACCGACCTTGGGACCGAACTTGGCAAGGTCGGTCGAGGCAAAAATTTGAACCTGGAAACCTACTGGAATGGACCGACCTTGGGGACCGGACTTGCAAGGTCGGTCGAGCCTGGAATTTTGCCTTACCGAAACTTACTGACTTCGACCGACCTTGGTCCGACCCTGGGTAAGTCGGTCGAGTCAAAAAAAAAAAAAAATGTTTTATAATATGATTATAGTAATCATATGTATATATATATATATGCCTATATACATATATCATATATATGTAGTAGTACGCTATAAATGAAGTAGTAAAGGTAAGAAAGTAAGTATATGAGTAGGAAAACAAGTGTGAAAAGTAATCAAGTAAGTTGAGAGTATGAGAACATTTAGTATACCGGGATGACGGGGTAAGTGCGGGAGTAGTAATTATTAATGTACCGTATGAACATAGTATTAATAATAATGTTGGAACGTTATCAGTGGAACAAGTGTGAACCCAGGGAACGAGGGAACACGTGGTAAAGCTAACTCCGGTGAAAGGTATGATTTTCTCATGCCCCGTATGCTAACCGAGTTACGTTGATTTGTGTGCTGTATGCCGGCTAATCAAGACTAAAGCATGAAAACGGTTTATTGCCTTTCATTGTATGTCTTGTTGTATGTTGTATGAGCTAACCCTTCTTGACTGATTGTGTGGCTTCACTTAGTGCGTAGACCGACTCATAGATGAGTCTTGTTGTGTAGCGACTCGTAGTAAGATCATGTTGTGAACTAATGGAACAGTAGCAACGCACTAAACGAACGAATCAATAAACGACAAGCGCAAACTAACGAACTCACTAGAATGTGAGAGAATGTACGGGAGTAATAACCTCCCGATAACGGTAGGAGAACCGAAATGAATAATCCACAAACAATAGTTAGTGGTAGTATATAAGCAACCTCTATTAGAGGAATTAATCTTGGTGCAAGACACGATCCATGAGAGTAGTAAAGAATAACGAGGGATCTCCAAACCCCTTAGTAATTAGTCGACCCATTATGAGAGGACCCGACTGATGTAAGTATGTCCCGAACATGAGAGTATTCGATACGTTGGGGAAACCCTTAAATCTGAGGATACTAGACGGTGGTAATTCCCTAAGCTAGTGGAGGTTATCAAGAGAGATACTTCTAGGCCAATCCATGAGATTGTAGTATCCTCTGAGAGAAGAGTGTTGGGAATTTGAGTAGTCCGGTAAAAACGGGCATCTGAGTATTTGAGGAGCTAAGCGTATAGCCCTTGTATTGTAGGTCCGGTGGCGAGTCTTGTGTATGACTCCGCCCGGTGGCCAAAGTAATGAGTAATGAGTATTGCGTATGTATGAGTAAAGTAATGAGTACTGAGTATGAAGTGAGTATGAGTATGTAATGAGTATCGAGTATTGAGTATGTATGAGTAAGTATTGAGCATTGAGTACGTATGAGTAAGTATGGAGTATTGAGTATGCACAAGTATAGTAACGAGTACAGAGTAAGGATCATGTGCGAGTAAGGTATTGAACATGGAGTGATGAGTATGCAAGAGTAAGGAGTGAGTATGAGTGGAGTAGCGAATATCGAACACAGTACGAACAGAGTAGTGAGTAACGCAACGAAAGAGTAATGAATAAATAACTAATACGAACAGTTGACTATCGAATGGTCTTCCTCAGTAAGTATTGAACCTTGTATGTGTATGTAGGTATTGTTGATTGTATTGTTGTAGCATGAGTATGTATGTATGTATGCATGTAAAATGAACTCCATGTATATCCGACCCAAAGTAGTCGGATACCGCGGTTAGCACGCGGTATATACGAAATTCATATTCAGCGTAAGCTGACCCCCTAGGGGGAACGTTTTTAGTGAGCAGGTACTCGAAGCTGACCACCGTTCGAGAGAGTAGGACGGGGACTGCTACATAAGCATGGGTAGTTGTATAATAGGGATTGTATTTGTAATGTATTGCGAAAATTGGAAGTTCCAAACTGTATCGGTATTTAAGGATTGTAGTAGACTCGGTATAGTAATGTATTGGAAGTTGTAATTGAATTATGGTTGAGTATGCAAGGGAAGGTATTGTATTGTGTAGAGTACTCGGTATGTTCATATTCATCAGACCGATAGTATGTAGGATTGTAACTCGCCTTGTTAGTCACGTGGGTGACTAACGGCATTGTACACCCGCCGTTGAGTAAGTAATATCCGCTGCGAAGGTAAGTATTGTACGGTAATGACGGTATTAGCGGTAGGGGTTTACACATACCCACTATAATGTCGAAGCCCAAGTTTATGAACTTGATCAAGTCGATGAGGAAGGTCTCAGTCCTAATGCTGATCTCTAGTCCTGTGTACTGTCTAGTGCAACCAACTCTCTCCTTCGAAGGAAGAGTGACTGAACAGTCAGAGAGCTGTTTGGGGCTGCCTTCAGCTTCTTCGCGAATGCCGAGGATATAAATGAATGCGAAGCCCCGGAGTCGAACAATATGGAAGCACTAACACCATCGACAGGAAAGGTACCTGAGATTACTTCTTGTATTAGCATCGAGCCTCAATAAATCACTTATTTATTGTCGGTTGTTAATTGTCATACCTGTGATGACATTACCGGACTCCTTGGCTTGCGCCATATCTAAGATGCATAAGGCACCCTCCTTTTCATTTTCGTGGCCTGGAGTTATGAATTAGCGGTATTAACAAACGGAACACATATACTTGAAGGTACATAAACTCTTATTTCATTTATCCAATTGGTATTACAACAAGGTTACACACTTAGCTACCAAAATACATCAGTACTGTCTGAAAGTTAAATTTAAACGGCCGGGTCAGATGTGGGTCTCATTCACTAGAGCTGGTGGGGCGGTATTGAGCTTAATGCTCTTAATCCCATGACATACTAGCCTTGATTCTCCACCAAATACCAACACATCCCCAGACTTGAGGACAATCTTGCTTGCTAGATCCATCCTCTTCTGGTCTCCATAGATGAACTCACATCATCGCCAATGGAGAACGACACAACCAGTATTTCCTTGGTGATGGACTCGGTCGTCTCATCACGGTCTTGGTGCATCCCAAGCCTTCCTCCCTGCTCGTATTAGTTGATGATGCAAACATCGGGTGTCATGTCGGGTAGAGGGTAAGTCTCTCAGTCTTGCGCAATATCCATTGCTTTCCTCACCAAGGTTAGGAAACTCTCAGGTATCCTAGGTATTGATACGCCATCTACCATCCTCACCTCTTGGTAAACCCTAGCTTGCGGATCCCAATCCTTCCCTAAGCACATCATGTGCAGTTTCATCTTAGAACCACTACTAAATACAAGGGTATAAAATCCTCCCAAACCCTTAACCAAAGCTCTACACTCATCTACTATGGCGATTTGTTCATCTAAGGCTAGGAACTCTCTGAGAAGTATCATACCCGGTCTAACCACATGACACAACTCGCCAGGGTACTCCCGTCTTTCTTCCACGGGTCTAGGTGATCTTGGTCTTGTGAGTGTGGGATAGAAGATATCGAAGTCTCCTAAGAGGTAAAAGGTTTCCTAGGTAAGTCGTTTGTCTAAAGCGGTAGTTAAAACAAACATTCATGCTAAGGTAAAGCGTTTAACACTTAGTCATGCTCTCATACAATGGTTTAAGGTTTCAAAAGCTAATTTACCGCGCTGGGTACTAGTACCAGCGCCCGAAGCTCCCGCTGCATTCAGCATGCAGTTGCCCGGCAGAGTCGTCTTCTAGGTCTGCTGCTGCGCCTTCTAGGCCGTGGGCGCCTGCCCCTTCTGGCCACCTCGAGCTCCAGCTCCTCCAGTTGATGTGCTCTGAGTCCCCTTTGACGAGTGGTACGCTCGGCTCTCCGGATTCACGAAGCACTCGAACGACCTATGGCCCTTCTTCCCATAGTGGTGGCAGTCCACCGCTTGCCCGGCGCAGTCAACACCCGGGTGGTCTTTACTGCAGCGCTTGCAATGGAAGCGGCGTTGGGGTGCAGAACCTATTATCACACAACACTTGGATTAATACAAGAACGGTAATGGACAGTATAATTCACAACTCATTCACGAAGTCAGATCGCTTACCCTAGGGGGTGCAGATCTGAGAGGCTGGACATCATAAGTAGGTCCGGTCAGCATCGGAACCTTCTCCTTGCCCTTCTGGTTGGCCTTCTCCTTCCAGGAGAAATTTTTCTTCATGTTATTGTCAAAGAGTTCGGACTTGCAAGTATAAAAGCAGGCAAGCAAGTAAAGTAATTTAATAATTTAAAAGCGGTTCTTACTTCCCGCCCTTGCTCCTTCGCCTCCAACCACAACCTCAGCCTCCTTCTCGGGGGCCTTACGCTTTTGCCCCTGGTTGTCATCCCGGCTGTTCACCAACAGCTCGATCCGAGAAGCAGCATCATAGCACTCCTATAATGCATCAATGAGTTCCCCGAAACTTGTAATAAATCAAACTAAGTTACAATGTATAAACTGTTAATTAATTTACCTGGACCGTAGGGTATAGCAGCTCCCATGGCTTCCTTGATAGCGTAACGCAGCCCACCTCTGAACCTCTCCACCTTCACGGTGTCAAAAGACAACTCCTGGGACAAAGTCCAACAGCCCGATGAACGAGGAGTAGTACTGATCCACTGTCAGACTACCCTACCTCAACGCCTCGAACTCCTCCCTCTTCCTCTGCTTCAAGTGAGCAGGATAATACTTCTCCCTCAACAACTCCACATAACCAGCCCATCCGAAACCCTGTATAGCAGTATAATGCGCCTTCACGGACCTCCACCAAGTACTGGCGGCGTCCCTCAGATGAAAGGCTGCTATACTGACCTGGTGCTCAGCAGGCACATGAATGGCGTCGAAAGCCTTCTCGTGCTCAATGATATACCTCTCCAGGACGGTGGGGTCAGCTACTCCGTCATATGTTTAAACTCGCGTGTCGGCGACGCTCTTCAGCCAGTTTGGCTCTCTCGGTGCGGGTGTGGGTGGGACTATGGGTGGTGCTCCAATCTGGATGCCTCCCATCTGGGCTAGCTATGCAAAGACGGCAGCTACCGTCTCAGCAACGCCCACGGGCTGGGTCTCAGGAGGACCTCCTCCAGACCCGCCGCCTCTACCTCTGCCTCTGCCTGTCGGACGACCTCTAGTAGACATCTGACAGATTCAGAATTAAGTCAACACTCGGTAATAATACCGTACTTCCCTCCTTCATAAGTTCACATAGCCCTAAAAGGCATTAAACACACTTGTTCCCAACAATCTTCTAATCCTTCTAATTTCCAACTTCCTCAATGGTACTCGTATTTGAATAACCTAGGCTCACGGTACTTAAACTACTATCTCTTGTAATCAGAGCGGTACTCCGCTCTGATACCACTTTTGTAACACCCCTACTAATTCGGCTCCTAATTGTCGTATAAATGTTGTACTTAATAATTAAATCACAACGGTAATAATAGAATGTCGTTCTAATGGTGTCACCGTCATCACTCGCCCATACGAGTGATAACGCGTTACATGATAATCAACATATGAAACGTATTCCCGCAGTGACCACAAGAGATAGATAGTAGTGCTTAAATAAAACTAAAATATATACAACATAAATCCACCTTATACATAAATCCGTACACGTGAGCGTCTAACAATATACACCTCGGTTCACAAAACCCGAGTCCAAAATAACCAATGCGTCAATCCGTACCAAGTCTAAACCAAAAGTCGCTAAAACCGTCACGCCCCGCGTCGACAACCAGCTAGTCTCCTGAAAATAAACATGGTTGTGGTATGGAATCAGCCCCTGCTGAGTATATTATCACATGCCCCGTCATGCCTCCTCAAACCCCTCAATTAATTGGTCGAGAGCATGAGATTCGTTACATGTAATACCGTTTTAATATTTAAATTGTAAAACAATTAACAGTAATAACCATACAATAAACACAACCATTAACACACATAATATAATCCACACAGCATAACCAATGAACAACAAGGCGGAACAACGAGAATAATAAACGAGTATTAATTCCAGTCCTTGGCATAAAAGTCCAATATTGTTCGCCAATGTACAAGCTAACAAGCTGTTGTAATTGTTCAGTTATACCTAGTGACAACGTCTCGTTAAAACGACGTGTCTCTAAATTACCCATAATTATGGCGGGTCACCCACAGCAGTAGTCACTCCAGTGGTAGAGTCTCCGACCAACGAACCGTTCTAGATCGTGGGAAATTTATTGATACTTGCGGACCCGTACGCGGACATCCTAGTATCGTTTTTGTGATCATAGCGCGCACCAAGAGCCACATCCTCTTGGCTTTGTTTCATTTATACCATCGCATCGCATTACCAATTTTTTTCTAACACAGCAGACTAAGGTCGTTAGTCCAATCCAAAGTATGTAAACTCGGGATCCAGTGTTAGATACTAGAGTGGTGTTAGAAAAGGCCAATGCTCCGTATTTAAGTCTCGGATAATATATATATCTTATTATCCTAGTGCTACAACGTTTTTCTGACGTTCCTTATATTACATATAAGATAGCACCATAGCCGCTAGTTCATTTTATATATAGGTCCATATATACGTACCGATATTGTTATCGCAAAAACAGTAAATAATAAGCAGCTTAAATATATAGTTCATGCATATTTATTCACACATTCAGACAATCAATCTTATCACAGAATTCACAGAAGTCTGAACTGAGGAAGCCCTCAGAGACAATCAGAGACACGTAACAACATACCATGCACCGGGATTATAAAACCGTGGAGTATGAATCAGCTAGATCCGATGCTCCCCCGTGATGTCTCTAACAATCTAATAATACATAACGCTACAGATTAGCATCCCGTACAACAACATTATTCTACGGTACCCCATACCGTCACTAATCCCTCCCGGTTCATTCCCTGTTCTTTACTAACAACGTTTGTCGGGTTTTCGGTTTAACTCGGGATTAGGAAAAACGCTATATTACATGCGTGGTTACGTTGTGTATATTAATATACTTGACTTTAAAAGTTTGTTATCGCATGTAATTTAATACACATGTGTGTATTATATAGTTTATCACTATATTGCATGTATAATCTTAATCATATATTATACATCTCACCTTAGTATTTATTTTCCTAAGGTTAGTTTTTCCAAGTGTAATGTCGTATAATTCATATTTGAAAATACTTGAATTATATAACTCCTTATTATTTCATGTACATCATAACATTAGAATTTCCTTATCTAATGCTTATAATTCTTTTCTTATTATCTTGTATCATTTTAATTATGATATTATATGGTTATTGAACCATATTGTATTTTACACTCCATGACATATATTTATTTATATATATGTATTATGGGACCATTTATTATATGGTAAGTCTTTATAATATATTCATTCTCTTTTGATGAATATTTCTTATATTATAAATGTTACAACCTTTATAACATTGAAAATCATATTATAAATTCTCATTCTAAAATGTCCATTATTTCAACAGAACTTATGTTCTTAAATTTTACAAAATCCACCACATTATTTATATAATGTTACATCTTAGTTATATAACATATATTATGACATTTATGTCATTAAAACATTTATAACCTATAGTTATAAAATGTTACAAAAAATACCAAACAGCCATATGGTTGTCGGTTTTTATTTAATTTCACTATACTTCTAAAATTTACAAAACAACCCCAAATTATATTTCTTTGTTACACTTATATATATACCTTATATTATAATCTTTAAACCTTAATATAATTATAACCTATGGTTATAATGCCTTATAATTGCCGAACAGACCTCAAGGTCTGTTTCAATTCAATTCTCACCACTCAACTTTCTATATTTACCAAACCACCCCATTTTATAACATATAGTTTCCTAATGTCATTAAAACTATATATTATACATATATCTTAATAAAACCTCATATATAATTCCAAAAATTACCAAAAGGTTATAAACATCATTCCTAACCTTATACTTTCAGTATTTATGGTTTTTACCCCATATGTTACCCATATGTAACAATGATATAAAAATCATATATTATACTTATATAATTCATACTAACTCCAAATTTAACCAAATAAATTCCTAAAATTCCTAATAACCCAAGGTCTATTCTAAACCCCATTTGGTACCCTTAAGTTTCGGAAATCACCAATTCACCCCAATACTTATAAATCTTTTACAATTTAATAACTAACTTAATATATAAGGTAGTATTTTAATTCCATAAACTTTCCAAACTTGTTCAAAGTCTCCGATATAGTCAACTTTGACTTCTAAATCCCATTTGAGCCCAAACTCTCGGTAATCACTACTTATACCCCCAAACTTTCTTATTTTTACAATTTTGACACAAAACTTTATAAAATGTTATAATTTTTATTTAAATTCATTTAAAACCCTAAATTCCTTTTATTTATGCCCACAGCTTCATATATTACTAGTAATTACCGTTTGACCCCAACTTTAATGCTATAAGCATAAATTAAATTAAATAAGCTTTTAAACTTAAATTAAATGGCCTAATGACATGGCCTTATTACAACTTTGCTTTATAACATAAAATTACACATACATAGCTTAAAAATTACTATAAACTCTCGGCTTTACTCTAATTCTTCCAATATTACTAATTCTTCCACATAATGTCATAATTTGACCATTATGTTATTTAAATCACTTAAATGACTAGCTTAATTTATCTAAGTCATTTCTGGTCACACTTAGGTTAAAATTAACCATTTAAAATACTCCACTCTCGGCACATATAATATATGAACTTAGAAATCATATAATATAAGGTTAAGGTATTTATACCTTGATTTAAATGCCTTAAAGCTCTAAAACCCTCACGGAAGCTTGGAGGAAAAATCATCTCAGCACTTTAACATGTTTTGGACACCAAAATAAGATATGGTTATACTCCAAGCATGAGTAAACCATAAGGAACAAATTAATGTAAGATTTAAGGTAAATATTACCTTAAAATGGAAAGGTTGTCTCAAAGTGTTTTAGGCCTAAACACAGAACACCAAAGGGTGTTAAAATCACCATAAAAACATGGGGAATACCAAGGAGACAGCAAGGTGCTATGGTAATAGGTTTTACCTTGGAAAATGCCTTAAAGTATGAATTTTTCTCTTGTTTTCGGCCACTCTTGCTCCAAGGGGTTAACACACTGAAACAACATGATAATGGGAAGATAATGAGTGTATAAACTCATGGAAATCAAGCATAGAAAACCGGATGGAGAAAGGAAAGCCTTAAGGTATGTTTTTACCTTAAAATGGAAAATTTGACCACCTTGGTCCCAAGGGTTGCTTCAGCCGAGAATAGCCTTTGATCAAGGTTTAAAATAATGATATTGAGCCATGGAAAGTTATAGATCATTAGCTCCATGTGTAGGTAATTAAGAGCTGAAGAAAAAGAGCTAAAATATGACTTAAACCATTACCTTAGGTGGGAATGAGTTAGATTTCACTTGATTACTCAAGAACACAGCTTGAGAGGTTATGGAAGAGCTAGGTACTCGGCTGGAATGGGACAAGAGGAAAGAGAAAGCAAGATTTTGTGTTTTAAGGAATGAAAAGTATTAAGTGGAATAGTAAAGTGATGATTCACTAAATTGGCAAGATACTTTAGTTAAGGGCTGATGTGATGTCTTCCTACCTTAATTCTGCCGCCTCCATATAGATAAGGATGGGTCAAGTCTTGACCATTGACTTGGCTTGGTCAACATTAGTTAAAAATGCACTATTTCGGTTACTATTCACAAATGAATGTCATATTTGTGATTTTTTTGAAAATCTTGGAATTAGACCTTCTAATGTGGTAAATTATAGTACATTAGTATAGCAAGGTATAATCCAGCCCCTAACATCACTCAAAACCCACTTAGAAAGTCAATTTTCTCAAAAATGTGCTTTAAGGAGTTTTAAAGCACATTTATGTTAGAACATGTTTTTGAGCTTGGTTTCCTTTGAGAATATTTTTATAGTGTTCATTAATTAATTATAATAATTAGGTTTCCACTTTGGATCCTAATTGAGGTCATATAATCTCTATGGTGTCTTAAAGCACATTTTTGGCTTTACCGGTCTTAAGGCATGTTTTTGCCTTGTTGAGATCTTCGATTGTTCCCCAATGGTATTAATGATTATTAATCTTCTTAGATCATGAATAGATCATTTAATTAAGTTTTTAAGGTTAGGGGTATTTCATAAACCCTGATCCTCAAGGTGATCCAACCTTTACCATCTGCACTCCAGGCCCTAAAAGATGTGTACACCCCTATAGTACCTTTAAACTATAGAGTTGGAAACCATGAAGTGTCCCATGGAGCCCGTGGCACACCATGAGCTGAAACAAAGTGTAATAAGACAACAAATGCCAAAGTTCGAATATGGCCATATTGTTTCCATTTCCAAACTCATTTTACATTCCATGTTCATCTTATCACTTAATAGATTAATCATGGGCAGATTATACAAGTGCATAACATATCACACACATATCATCCAAACAATCACAATAAGATCTCAAGTATAGTTCATATAGCATAGCATAGCATAGCAACACTTTTGGCCATAAGAAAAACCATTAACCATATCCATTTGATGAATTACACAACCAAAGTTTTCATCTTGAAACTAAGTCATATTCATCCAATCAACCAACAACCATTTCAGTTATAATATTACTCTTTATCTATATCAGTTTCATAACTTAAACATCCATATACATGTATTATAACAAGGCAAAGTTCATGCTAATAGTTTATATTCAATTCAACCATAGTAAACCACTTAACCAGATTAGTGTAGTAGTTTAATTAGCTATGGTCTATGTCTATTTAGTTGTAACTTTCCAACCAGAAACATAGCCAACAATATACAACCTATTCGGTCATAACAATACATCAACAACCATATTAATTAGCTTAGCCATTCAAACAACAATGGTTCTCAACTTGAAACAAAGATTTATTCATTCAAATGACCAACAACCCATTCGGCCCTACTATTTAGCTTCTTAACCAGATTAGATCAATAACTTAAACAACCACAAATTTCATTAGGACTTAAGGCCTAAAACACTAGATTAGATTAAACCAATTTTCCATCTTAGAACACATGTTATACATCCTAAACACCTTATAATCATTTTGGTTATATACAACTTTCAACATTTAGATTAATACAACCAACATATTTATAACTCTCGAATACAATTTACTCATCGTAAACAACTCCTAATCAATTTGGATATTATAGCTAACCAATTGATCAGATTAGTTCCAAGATTAGTAAAGCCTACAAATCAAGAATTAAACCACCAATTAACTAAATTCATTTGGCCTAACTAACTAGTCTCTTAATCAGACTAGTTTCATAGCGTATCAATTATACTTAACATCTTAAACAAACCCTAGTGATTCCTATATCATTCGGCCATAATAACACAATCACTTCTAGGTTAGCTAGGCTCATAAAATACTTGATTAAACATTTAGGACACACCCTACAAATTTGGTGATTAAACAAAGGTCTTAAGACATCATCTTCATAAGATTCTAACAACATCAAATCAGCCTAATTACTATCCAAACTACCATGTTAACTTCTAGGTTAATCCCAATTATAAACCATGATTAAAATATCCTAAATTAACACATAAATATTCGGCAATCAAGGAAAGGTCACAAAGACATTCTTTTCTTGCTTAAAACACATTTCTAACTCATTAGTTTAAGAGATCTAAAATACCTACGAATTTACATAGGTTATATAGGAGTATTAATCCTTGAAAACACATAGGTTTGATAAGGGATGGTAGTCTTGAAGTTACCTTATAGAATGGTGGAGGAAACCTTCTCTAGAACCTAGGAAACTCTTGTTAGAAGCCAGGACGCCCTTGGACAACCTTGGAGCACCCAACATGGACAAGGAAATGAAGCAAGATCTCTTGGTTCCTTCCTCTTGGTTTTTGCCATGGATGACTAGGAATGGATGAACAACACTCTAGGAACACCTTACCTTGAAAATGGGAAACAATTGAGCTTCCTCTACCCTTTCCTTCTCGACCAAGGATTTCTCCTAGATGGATTTCCTTCTTTGCTCTCTCCTTAATAATTTACAAGAGGTTTAGATGATAGGTGGATGATTTGGAGAGGTGAAGATAGAACAAGGGTCTCTCCTCTTCCTTCCTTGCTCTCGGTCAAGACAAGAACAACAAGGTATGTTTTCTTTCTCTTTATTTCTTAATGGAGGCTGAAGTTTTTGGTGCTGAATGGAGTATTTTAGAGTGATGGCTGATGGTATTTATAGGTAAGGGAGTAATCTTAGTCAATTTCCTTCCTAGGTAGGTAAGGTATGAAGTTATGACACCTTACTCTCCACTTGCCCGCTTCCTGTTGATTCATAATATGTCTTAACATAAGGATGACAACTCAAGGCTGACTAAGGGAGGAATGGGGGTGAGAACGTACATTCACTTTTGGCTTGGGTTATCTCCATTGGACCAAGGTGTGGCCTAATACTATCTTGACATGTCATTACTGAAGGGGGTGGGGCGGCTGCCGATGTCCTATTTGGTTAGTTGTAAGCTCATTGGACAACAACTAGCTTAGGGAATCAGATTACTTAAGATGGAAGAAAAGAATGTGTGGTTGTTTTTCAGCCAAATGCCACCAATGAGGTGTTGCCACCTTCTACTAGCTTGCTTAGGTGTAAAGCTCCTATTGGTCTTAGTGTTTACCAATCCTAACTTGAAACCTTGTGCTTAACGTCCTACTTGTTTGCTAGCTTGCTAACTTGCCACCTCATGCTTAAGACGTCCTACTTGCTTACTAGCTTACTGAGTTACCTACTTGTGTGCTTACTACACTTACTACCTGCTGCATCACCTACTAGTTTGGTTGTCACATGCTATTGGAGCATTCTAGCCTAATAATTTCAAAAGAGTACTAAGGGTGCTATTAAGGACATTTTTGGTCATAATGTGTATTTATGTTAATATTAGGGTTTAAAGATGCTTTGTATCTCATTAGGTCTTAAATAGCAAGATAAATCATTCCTTACAAACTTAGGGTATTTCAACAACACATAGATAATAAATCGGGTAAAGCTCTAAACAAATCCCCCAATCATGAGTAACAAGTTTAAGAGCATAAATACTCAATAATCATCTTCCATTAAGCATAAGGACTAAAATAAAGCATAAAACAAGCTCAAGGTACAACAATTTAGGTTTAGGGAGTTTGGGGCAAAATCCTCATCCCAAGCTACAAGAAGACTACACAACCATGAAAGCACAAAAAGGAAGGAATAAGAAACAACCATGGGACGTTGAAGAAGAGCTTCAGTGGAGGTCCCTCTCTTTCCT